>KE525402.1:344711-363880 GCA_000441895.2 Anopheles sinensis
CTCCATTCATCCAACCACTTCAAGCCACGAGAGGATAGACTGTCTATATTCAAAAAAAAAAAGGAATTAGCGGGTATTGTTTCAGAGAAGAAGAATAAGTTTTCCTAGATATTGTACGAGAAATGTTGAATTTTACTATGACCACTTTATTAACATTTGATACAGTAGTTTATATTTTTATTGATGGTTCTAGTTCTATCATTGGTTGCACTGACTACCAACGACATACTACGAGAACCAAAAGACTAACAATCAGCGCCATGTTGGCAAACACCGTAGCGGCGCCTCCATCGGCTTTCTTCTTCAAGAACCCGTGAATTTCGTCACGGTTTCGCAGCGTGAACTGCTTGTTGCTCTCGTAGTCGGCAAGTCCATTCTTGATCGAATCATAAGCGGCCTGGCCGAGGGTATTTTTATTTGCCTCGATGAACGCACTGATCGTGTCCCTCTCCGTGTCACTCCTCAGACGAGCAAGGAGGTTGTTGAACGCAGATGCCACATTCATGTAACTGCCATGGCTGTAAGAAGAGAAATCATAGGGCACCGGTTAGTGATCGTACGCAATTCCCGTTCTGGAACGTCCATGAAGATACGTACCCTGCAGCCCAAGTCGCATGATTTAATTGTAGATAGCGAGATACATGGGGCAACGTATACAGATTGTTGATAACATAGGTGTATGCATTGCTCTTGTCCTGCGATCGGATGTTCTCAGACGAGATGGCGTCCATCATAATCTGTAACGTATCAGGTAAAGACACTTTGAACTCGCGATCTGATTAAATGATTTTGAACAATAATCTACTTACACTAATCAATTCATACGTTGATGCACATGCCATCCCCTGGAGGATGAGAATCTGCTCCGTCGCCACATTGGCAGACAGGTACTGATTCCAGAGGAACTCGAAGTGTGTCTTAGTACCCTTGCGGATTCCCTCGCAGTACACCACTTGACGGAGATCGGGATGGACTCTGTAAAAGAAAGTATTATTAGTATACGTTAGCTAAATGATGAGTGTGATTAGACAAACGACATTCCGTACTTCACTGAAGGGTTCTGGTAGAATCGCTCGAATTCGGCCACTGCTGCCTTGCTACATGCTTCGTGTCCATAGTTGCAAGCCCATTGGAGGACGTTCTGTCGCATGTAGGTAAACACCCGGCGTTCAGTAGCAGACGGGGCTTGGAACTTGACGGTTTCATACGCCTTGGCAAAAATGTCCAAGATGTGAATCTGCGAAAAAGTAATAGAAATTGATAGTGTGGCTCAAGGGTGTTTCGTTTCTGAAAGCAATGTTTACTTACGGCGAACAGATCCTCGTCCTCCTCATGAATCCTTCGGGCCAACGTCGTCAGTCCATTGACTGCCGCCAGCCATGGAGCGTACTCGGTTTCATGCTTTAGATACTCCAAAATCTCCAATGCCGTATCGTACGGGACGACATCACCTCGGGCCAGATTGAACAGATCGTCAACGAGTTGTGCACGGTTGAGCACATGAATGCCTCCGAAGTTTTCACTATGCAGAGCCTTGCTTATTTTTCCCCACAAGACAGCATCATAGTTGACGCGATAGTATCCAACTTGCTGGTTATTCAGGATGAAATATTCAACATCGGCTGCGTTTGTCATGGGAATTGCGTAAGAGGCTGTCATCACGAAAGTTGGGTTTGTGTTGGCGAAATCACTCGCCTTGGTGGCATAGGTGAGCGGCAGTGGCCACAATGTAGCATCGGAATGCGCTGGTTCATTGACGAGGAAACGCTTTTGTGTGATGGTGAATCCATTTGCATTACTGGTGACAGTTACCAAAGGGAATCCGGACTGCACTGTCCACGGTTCCATGTACGTTCGTGCGTTGGGGTTATATCGGTTGAAAGCTTCAAACAAGTGCTCCGGGCGCACAGCAGTGTATTGACGTTCCTTCACATAAGCCCTCAAGGCGGCCTGGAATGTCGATGGGGTCATGAAGTGCTCCATCATTCTCAACACCACAGCTCCCTTGTTGTAGGAGATGTTATCGAAAATACCGCTGACTTGACTTTGTGTGTATACGGGATGCGTCATTGGATGGGTACTGGTTAAACTGTCCATTTGCATAACCCCTTGCAGCTGCTCTACCACGAATTGATGCTCAAGATCCCAGGAAGGTTCCACCAAAGCAGTGCCAAAGAACTGATAGTAACGTGCGAATCCCTCGTTTAACCAAGTCACATCCCACCATTCACATGTCAGTAGATCTCCGAACCACTGATGTGCGATTTCATGTGCGATGACCGCAGCAATGCGCTGCTGTTGCAGACTTGTCGAGTCATCCGAGCGATACAGTAT
Organism: Anopheles sinensis; assembly: GCA_000441895.2. Classification (NCBI taxonomy): domain Eukaryota; kingdom Metazoa; phylum Arthropoda; class Insecta; order Diptera; family Culicidae; genus Anopheles; species Anopheles sinensis. Next base: position 347,046 of record KE525402.1, read on the forward strand.
GTTCGTTTCTCTGTACGTCAAAAGGCCCCAGTTCTCCATGGCTCCAGCCGAAAAGTCAGGCACCGCCGCCATGTACATGCGCGTCATTTCTGGTACATTCGAGAACGGATAATCAATCCAGCTCTCGAGCGCCTTCAGGACCTTAATACCTTCATCCAAACTGTATTGCGTCTGATTCTGTGCTTGAGGACGAGCGAGAATACCCATGTTTTCGCGTTGGTTCACTTCATAGGGTGCAACGATGAAAGCCAGCAGATAGCTGGACATACTTGGAGTCATTCCGAACGTCGTCAGAGTACGTCCAGACCTGCAAATAAACAGAAAGAGACGATAGAAAACATCATAGCAAAATAACTATATGTAGATCTTGAAGTCATACTTACTCTGAGGGAACAGTATTTAAAATCGGCGTGTTGGAGTACACACTGTATTGAGGAGTTTTATGGTTTATCTTCAACTGGAAGGTTGCTTTGAATCTAGGCTCGTCGAAGCACGGGAATGCACGGCGTGCATGAGTTTGCTGGAACTGCGTAGATCCGAGCCATACCTTGACACCGTTGAGTAGATAGTAGCTACGGTAGAAACCATGCATGTCATCGTCCATATTGCCAACGTATGTGAAAGATAATACGTATTCGGTATTGGGCAGAAGGGTAACGCCAGTCGCTAGTGGAAGCGTCAAAACCTCCGTTTCGCTATCGTAGGTCTGTGTGAGAGTTTGCACAAGGCTGTTGTCTGATTTTCGCACCACACTCCATGCACTGATGTCCATGCGTGCCATATGCAGTTTAATCTGCGTAACACCTTGCTTCTCGGTCTTGACGGTGATTTTCGTGTTGCCATCGAAGGTAAAAGCTTGCTTTCCAGCTTCAGCCTCAATGTATGGTTTGATCTCGATCTCGTAGTGCGTCGGCCATACATCATCATTCAACCGGTAATCCTCAGGCTGGGCTCGTGGTTCGGCTTCGACCAAGAGATAACGTTCAGGGTCTAGAGGGCTTGCCCTTGACGTCAAAACGAAGCTACAGGCAACTATGGCCACGAGGGCTAGCACTTTCATGCTCGTCATCCTGCAACAATTGAATGAACAGATATGATCGTTGGGATGATTACAGTTTATGGTACTATTTCTATATCGAGTCCATGAGTAGTAAAGCTCACAACCGATAAGTATGTGGCTTTGATATTCATTGCTCATACTTATGTGACACCATATTTTTTAAACACTACATCTTATCAAACGTATATGCCGAATCAGGTGACTTATTACATCCTGTGATTATCTTTACGCTAGGCACATGCTTGTACATTACCCTGATATATTTGACTTTTGCTTTTTTGTAAAACATCTTCTTTTATCATTTCTAAAAAGTATATTTTGTTGCGTGTTTGTCGATCATTTTTAACCCTTAGATGTTTATCATTTTTATATGACCTAGTAAATACGATCGTAAGGGTACACGAAAATGGAATTAGAATTTCTGTAGTAAAACTGTCACTTGGTCATGTGCGCATCCACATCGTGTGAAATAAACTTCACACAAACAGGATAATTTTATAGGACAAGCACCCATTCACTTCGCGTGTTAACTTCACTTGAATATAAACTTTCAGCACACTACAGCCTAATAGTACTACAGAAACACAATTACCTGCTCAGTTTACAGGAAACCACTCGTTCTACTGTTGATCGCATCGATCGGAATCCCTTTTTATAGAAAAAACTGCAGTGGGTTTTATCAGTCGTGGATGATATCCCTTATCTGCGTTATATGATAGGTCAATTAACCAGTTTACTTATGCTCGTTGACACAGAATAAAAATGGGCACTACAACTGAAAAGCTACTTACAAGTTCTGTTGTTCTTACTGATGTTATCAATTAAAAACAAAAATTTGAATTTTATTTCTTTAATATTTAAAGAAATTTTGAATTTCCTTGGGGGTATTACAGAACTGCTTTGATAACCGATTTCCGGGAGTGAAATAGTATTGGTTGATAATGAAAACGGTCTAAAACCGAACCTATACATTATTGACTTATTATCTACCACGGCACAACAGATAACGGTGTACTGATTGGCACATCTGCAAAACAAAGAACATTTACTTAACATTCAAAATTTTGTAGTTCAGATATTATGTATCCTGATATGTATTTTCTGAGTGGAGATAGTACTACTATCATCTACTTACATTGTATTGCGATTCTGGTCTTCATAATTTAACGCAAATATACTCAAAAATACGCACCTAGACAATGATTTCGTGTCATCAAGATTGGGTGAAGGAAAGGGAGAGGTGTTTATGGTTGGGTGTTTGTCTGCAGAGGGCTGTGCCAACAACAATACAGTATTTAACCCTCGATTGATTTGCAGAAAGATGGCGATTTCTAACATCGATTTAACAGGCCACCTAACTGTAATTGAAGTTTCCACTTTCCAGTGTTGGGTATGCTTTACCATCTGACCAATGCTAACCAAGCAAAGCAAAGGGTGGAGGTAGTGCTATAGATAAGCCTAGAAGACACAGATCTGCTTCCAGCCTTTGCTAACAAAAAGCCGCGAATGTCACTACGGTCATTCATGGTGATTTTTTGGTTATCATCAAATACCGCTAAGGAATTGTTCATGAAATCGTAGCGGGTAGTATTCCATTCTTCCTTGTGGGAATCAGCAAACTCTTTGATTGTGTTCCTGTCAGCCAGATCCTTTGAGACCGTCAGGAGTATGTAGAGTGTATTCATTACGTATGCCGATCCATGGCTGTCGCTACGAAATAAAATGCCTTTAATATTTATCACCTGCGCTACGAAAGTGTTCATGCAGTCTACTTACAGCTCCATCAAAGTGTCACTATTTTCCACGATGTAGGTTATCGCGGAGGTAAGCATAGGGGGATTGCTCATGAGTGAAATCCTAATTTTCCCCCTCATGCTGGGAGAATGGATGAAGCTCAAAAATTTCTGTTTCATTGAAATGGGTAAAAAGAAATAAGTAACATATTTAAGTTTTCATACACATTCTGCAGACTTAACGTACGTGTATAAGGTCATTTTCCTCGACGCAACTCAACCCTTTTAATATGAGGTCGCTTTCCTTGGTTGTATTGGCCGCTTGGTAGCGGTTCAGCAAAAAGTCAAACTGTATGGCCGAGCCGTTACGTACCCCTTCACAGTACACGATCTCACGAAGATCAGGATGAATGCTACGATAAGGAAAAACGTATCGAAACTGGAATAACCGGATCTCTCATCGATGTTAAGTGCTGCAGATTATTGGTTTGTACGTACTTAACGCTAGGATTTTTACGGAATCTTTCAAATTCCTCCTCGGCTTTTCTTCTGCAGTCTTCGTGCCCATGTCGGCATGTCCATTGAAGTACCTCCCGACGAAGATAAGAATCCACTCGGCGTTCTGAGTTAACCGGAGGTCGGAAATCCACCTTCTTATAAACTGACTCAAAAATGTGCAGAATGTAGTTCTGAAATGCAGCAAACAAAACAATGAACCAAACAAGTCACAACAGCTCTTCACAGGCGAAGGTTTGTTCATACCGAAAACAGTTTTTCGTCGTCTGCATGAATTTTTAGGGAAAGGTCCTCTAAACCGTTAATAGCCGCACGCCAAGGTAAATATTCGGTTTCCGTCTTAAGATAGTCCAGGATGTTCAGTGCTGCCGTGTAGCTCATGACATCTGCCGCGGCAAGGTTGAACAGATCATCCACAATTTGAGCACGATTGAGAACATGGATGCCACCGTAGTTGTCACTCCGTAATGCGTTACTAATCTTCTCCCATAAGTTCGGCTCGTAGTTGACCCGATAGTAGCCCACTTGCTGATTGTTGACAATGAAGTAACGCACACTGGAAGCATTCGGTACCGACACGTTATAAGAGGACGCGGTAAGAAATGTCGGCATGGTGTTGGCGAAATCCTCTGGCTTGGTGGCATAGGTTACAGGTATAGGCCATAGCGAGTTCTCGTTGTTGTCTGTACCATTCGCGAAAAATCGTTTCTGTGTCAAAGTGAATCCTCCCTCCGTGATGGAGACGGTAACGAGTGGAAAACCCGGTTGTGTTGTCCACGGTTCAATGTAGGCGCTAGTATTAGCCTTGTGGCGGTTCAATACTGCAAACAGGTGCTCTGGGCGTGCGGTTTGAAACGCTTGTGCTTTGACATACTCCCTCAAGGCTAGTTGGAAAATGGGACTGGTGAGGAAATGCTCCACCATTCTCAATACAGCAGCAGCTTTATTGTACGAAATGTCGTCGAACACTCGAAGCACATCGTTTGACGAGTGAACGGGACTCGTGACTGCGTGAGTCCATTCGGTAACGTCCAGCTGCATTGCTTTCTGCAGCTTATGCACTACAAACTGCTGCTCAAGCTCCCAGTCGGGCTCCACCGAAGCCGTGCCGAAGTACTCTAGGTAGGTTGCAAAACCTTCGTTCAACCAGGTCACATTCCACCAGTCGCATGTTACCAGATTTCCAAACCACTGATGAGCCAGCTCGTGCGCTATCGTGGTCGCGATTTTTTGCTTATCTAAACTGGTATCCTCCACAGGATCATACAGTAAGAGGGACTCTTTGTAGATGATAAGGCCCCAGTTTTCCATCGCTCCGCTAGGAAAGACAGGCATGGCGGCCATATAAATGGGAAAAGTTTCATAGAAATTATCGACCGAGTAATTAATCCAATCCTCGAGATATTGTAGCAGTTTCAATCCTGCTTGCACAGCGTAACTGGTTTGCCTGGAAACCCCGGGAGGCGCCAGAACTCGCACTCTGTCCTCTCCTGTCACCTCGAATGGTGCCACAATGAATGCCAGCAGATAGGTAGACATTTTCGGTGTGACTCCAAACGTTGTCAACGACCGGTTATTACTAGAACATTGAGATAAAACAGTGTCAGATAAATTCGTCATCAGTCATTTTTTTTACATATTCGATGCAAAGCTTACCCAACATCTACGCTGCTTCTGATGGGCGTGTTAGAATAAACACTATATTCCAGTGGTTTATGGTTAATTTTTAGCTCAAATGTGGCCTTAAATTTGGGTTCATCAAAGCAGGGAAACGCACGTCGCGCATCCGTCGCCTGGAACTGGGTCGTACCAAACCATACCTGTTCGCCACTCCTGTTGAAGGAACTCCTGAAGAAGCCATGCAATTCGTTCTGAATAGCCCCAATGTAGTGGAAACTGAGCAAGTACTCAACGTTCGGCAATAACGGTTCGGCCAGCGTTAACGTTAGAATTTCCGTTTCCAGATCGTACGTTTTATTCCCTTGCCGAACTATCTGGCTGTTGCTTCTGCGCAATAAGTACCACGACTGGATGTCCAGATCCAACTGATGAAGTTTAATGCTAGTAACACCTTCCTTGAGGGCAGTGATCGTTATAGTGGTAATACCGTCAAACGTGAATGCAGCCTTGTTTGATTCGTTTGCAAAGTACGGTTTTATCTCGAGGTCATAATGCGTTGGCCAAACGTCTTCGTTTAGTCGATACGCTTCCGGTTCAACTTCAACGGTCGATTCGAAATCCAACAGACGATTGTTTAAATTTAAAGGCGTACACACAGCATCTTTCCAGTGGATAATTCCCAGGGTGATTAATATCACCCTCAACCGTAAGAATTTGATCATTCTGCAACGAAATAAATTATCCTATTTGAATCACAGTTTGGTTGCATTGTCTTAAATTAACTTATTCATTAGATGATTGAGTGCGGCATACAATTCCTTATACATATTTATGATTCACCGTTCACCTGTGACTTTGAGTGCAAATATGCAAAAATTCACCCAACTATGATTATACCAGCGCAGGACAGTCCATTCACTTTGAGAAGCTCTCTGCTGAAACTAAGCTAAGGCATCAGTAGATCGTCATATTTATAGCAAAGATAGTAGACAGATGAGTGGGCTATTCGCTTCAAAGTCTAGGTTAGCTTTTATCAGCACTGTAAATGCATTTAAATAACTGGATCGTAGTTATGGCCCTTGAAATGCACAACACGAAATTCACATACACATTCTTGCTGTATTTGTCCAGGGAGACAAAAAAGACCTGTATAACACAAAACATAGTAAATAGCCACGTTTAGTCCATCCATTCATTACTTATGAGACTTTTGTCTAGCACTAGGCCCTCGTTATTCGTTTACCATTCACCATTTATTTAATAACAAGTAAATTGAACAAAAATCCAATAACATCTTTGATTGAACAAATCATTCCATTTAGTTGTCATGATTGATTTGATTCCCACTATCATAGCGATTTGTTTCACTATGCCGTTTTCTAATTACTATTAATAAGCAAGCTATATTCCGAAGAGCAAAAAAAGGATTCGTTAGTTACCTAAGACTTACTATTGTGGAGAACAATATTTGATTTTATAAGATCCTGTGATAGCGAGTGACAAATAATAACCTCATTTGAAATCACCGCCATCATAAATAACACTGCTTTCACACATTCTAGCCACCAATATACGATCAATCATGCATGAATCAATTTCCAAGGAATTATAGTTTAAAAACAAACATTGATTTGCTGACTGAAACGGACTGCGGTTAAAAGACATGCAACTGGCATCAATTTAGCTGATACGGGTTTCTTAGAATTGACGAACGCGAATAATAATAAATAAATAAATAGCACTTTTGAAAAAAATATTCCTCGAGAAATGGAATTATAAAGTACCTTTTGCACTTGTAGAATAGAATAGCAATCTGTTCACATGTGGCTATCGTGCTTGATTGATCGCGACTGAAGAAGCTGCAACCGAAACAAGTTACACTCTCCCTTGTGAGCATCTCCGGCAGGCTTATCACTGCGCCTCATGCAGGTAAAATAGACAACAATCTCCTACCTAGATCCTCCTCTGCCTCCAGCGTCAATATGACTATAAACACTAAATGGTAATTAGCTGCAGTAAATATCGTAACCAGTGGCGTTCGACAGTTTGCCCAGCCCCAGACACGTTCATATCAGCGAGATATATGGTGGCATCATCTCTGGGAAATGCGCGTTTAGGTGAATGGTATCTAACCGACGGAAAGGTGACAGTTAATAACCGTCTACTGCTGGTGTGTCGATTGCATTGCCTTAGGTTTGAGCGCGCGCAGTTTACAATCCGTTTTACAGGGTTTAACAAACACTGAACTGAACGGTCAACCGTTCGTAATACCGGGGGGTGCCAGACTCGGGAATTTGCATCCCACACCTATGGCGTGGTGTTTTCTAGCGCTATAATGGGGCGCCCTCAAGCAAGTAGTTTAAAATAGATTTTTGATTTCATATCATCCATTACGTATAGCATAAATATGGAAACTAATGAGGAAAAAGTAAATTTAGCAATTGTAACCAATAATACAGAATTATATCTGTTTGGATGATTTGAATTCGTACCAGTATAGTTTAGTCGTTGAATATAACAATAATAAAACATGATGAGTACAAGCTCAGTAATCTTTACCTTTTTTTAATTTGAAATCAAATAAATTAAATTAATTTGGAAAATGAATTCTAAAACAAATGAGAATTTTTGTTTTCTATTAAACACGACATAAGCGCAAACAGTAACAAAAACACAAAGCTGGAAACGGTATACCCATCGCTTATGTGTATCTACGGGGCTCCTTATCAGTCTAAGACAAAGCAAAATTCTTATCAAGCGCTTCAGGTATTTGCAATAGGTCTATCACGTATCCCTTTACGACTGTCTGCTCGGTTGTTGCCCCTATTTAAAGATAATCATTATTGCTTTATCGTAAACCGGTTCTTGACACGTTCATATCGCAAACCACAGGGTGTAGCAAGGGGCACACGGCGGAAACCAACCTAATTGATGATAGAAACGATCAGTTGATAGAGGGTAAGCGCTCAAACTAGATGCGTCGAGACGCGTGCGGATAAGATGAAAGTTTTTCGAATATACCTTTCACTAGCTTCGCTAGGGTGTATGCTGGTAAGTGCTGGTGTAATCGCATCCCACTCAGCAAGTGTAAATACAATCCCAAATCGTATAGTGAACCTCGTTGATACTTCGTCGGTGCAATACCGGTTGGATAATGCGTCGGAACCCTTGTCGTACGACCTGTTTTTAGACTTAACCGACGAGAATTTCCTAGTGTACTCGGGAGCAGTAGACATAACAATAAGATACCTCAGTAGCGAGAGCTATGGTTTCGTTATCAACAGTGTGGGTTTGATGGTGGATGAGAGTAGCCTGCGGTTGACTCGTTCTGATGGGAAGCTTATTCCGGTCGACCAACAAATGCCTGTGCAGATATTGAGTGAATTTGAACAAATCCATTTAAAATTCGCCGAAATTTTGGAAAAGGGAACAGTGTATACAGTACATTTGGCGTTTAGTGGTAACATTAGAAGTGATTTTTTCAAAGGTCTCTACCGTAGCAGTTATCGAGTAAATGGGCAAGAAAGGTACATTACTTGATTGCATTGTTTTATAAAATCATTACAAATCGATTATGTCTCTCATCCACTACAGATACCTTGCAACAACATTTTTTGCCGCCGCATATGCTCGAACTGTGTTTCCTTGCTATGATGAGCCTGGATACAAAGCGTCCTACACCATCAAAATTCGTCATCGTCCGCAGCACATGGCATTGTCGAACATGCCGGCGAGTGGAAGGTAATAAACGGCCTCAATAAATTGAACTTGAACATCAATTTATCATATTTCAAATTTGTTTACATTTTATTTTACCCAAAGCGTACAAGTTGGAGAAAACATGGAAACATCTTTCGAACCAACCCCTTTGATGTCGACATATTTGGTTGCCTTCGTTGTATCGGATTTCCAAACAGCATCTTCCAGTGATGAACTTATACGAGTGTATGCTCCGGTAATGCCTTTTCTAGCGTTTAAAATAGCTTCCTCATTATATCAAAGAATTTTCTATCTTTTTATAGGAAAACAAAGTGTCTCATACCCAGTACGCCCGTGACTTTGCTGTGAGATCACTGCGAACCCTGGAAACATACTTTGGCCGCCAAAGTCAAGTACCAAAGATTGACCTAGTCGCAATACCTGATTTTGCTATGGGTGCCATGGAGAACTGGGGTATGATAACATTCCGAGAAGATTACCTAATCTACGAGGACGAGTATAACACGACAGCCATGGCAAGACAATCGATTGCAGCGGTTGTGACACACGAGCTGGTGCACATGTGGTTCGGCAACGAGGTGACACCGGAATGGTGGACGTACGTGTGGCTCAACGAAGGATTCGCTCGATACTTTGAATATTACATCACGTCCCAGGTTTGGTTGCACAAGATTATGCGCATGATTGAAAACATGTTAATAGAAGTGTTTTTTTTTAGCTCGAGCCTTCGTGGAATCTGTGGGAGCAATTCATAACGACTAACGTACATTCCGCACTTTCACAAGATTGCCACAGTTCAACCCGTCCGATGAATTATTATGCTACAGATCCATCTTTCTTGAATGAGATCTATGACTATGTAGTGTACGCCAAGAGTGCTTCCGTCATTCGCATGATACAGAATGTCATCGGATTGGATACGTTCAAAATGGCAATCAATGAATACCTGCAATCCCGCAGCTATCTTACTACCAAACCTCAGTATCTCTACGCAAGTATTGAAAAGTTCCGAACAGTCGAGCTTCCGGCAAGCGTGGAAGCGATCTTTGAAAGTTGGGCCAACGCTCCGGGCTATCCCGTTGTTACGGTTACCGTTGACCTGACCCAACGTACTTTGAAAGCTTCTCAGAAACGATTCTGGATGCCAAACGAGATCGATAGTCCACCGAAGAATGAGCTGTTCTACGTGCCTATCAACTACGCCTCCAGTGTTTCCAAAGACTTTGACATAACTGCTCCAACATTCTGGCTGACACCATCCACTCCAGAGGTCACCGTTTCGATTGAGTCCGACATAAATTGGCTTGTTGCTAACAAACAACAGACAGGATATTACAGAGTCAACTACGACGAAGCAAGCTGGAACCGGCTGGTTGGGGTCCTTAATAGCGATCGTTTTGATACCGATCTTCCTGTGATTAACCGAGCTCAGCTGGTGGACGATGTGGCAAACCTCGCACGTGCTGGTGAAGTAGGCTACGATGTAGCCCTGTCATTAATGCAATACCTTGAGCGGGAGACTGAGTACATCCCTTGGAGTACGGCGTACAATGCCCTTTTATACCTCGATCGTATGTTTTCGGGCAACAAAGAGTACAAACGCTTCGAGAGCTATGCGCGAAAACTTCTGTCACACGTGTTCAATGAAACCAAAGCCATCGGATCCACTGATCACCAAAGCCGTCTTCATCGTGATAAAACGCTTTATTTAGCGTGTTACTATGGCGTGGCCGAATGTCTGACACAGGCAACCGTTGTTCTGCAAACGGCTATCCAAGGAGAGTCCTTAGATGTCCCGAAAGAAATACAATCCGGCGTGTTTTGTGCATTTCATAAATATGCACCATTACTCGATGCTAGTTCCGAACTGATGATTCTCCAGAAATTTATCGAAGGTGGCGATCAGCTTGAGGAACTTATGAAAAAATACATCACCAGCATGGGATGCTCGCGACTACCGCTCACTATCGATTTCTATCTACAGATGGTTGAGGTTGGTCTGCCAGGACTAGCACTGTCACGAACTATGCAACGTGACATTCTAGCCAGCATGATTAAGGGAGGTCCTGCTAGCCGAAATGCATCGCTTAAGTATATGCTGGACCGTTTTGTAATGATATCAACTGCCTTGAATGGGCAACTGAGCACAGCATTTGACGCCTTTGGATCAAGCATTAATACTCGTGCGGAATATCAGATGGTACGCATTTCCGGTGATCCGGCAATTTTATCACCAAAGTTTTTCATATTGCTAATGTGACACATTTAATTCGTTTTTTCAGCTACAACAAATTATTACAATTCATCAATCATCAATGAATGATGCAGTACGATCTACAGCGTTGAAAGCTCTGTCACAGGCTGAACAAAATCTGCACTGGTTGGACGGGCATGCCCCTGGGATCGCCAAGTGGTTGGTCGAGCAACAGTTTGGAGATGACGTTCCAGGTGATAATGGTGCATCCTCGCCGGTAGATGCCAGATGTGTTTCGTTTTTCAGTATCTTATTGGTCAATTTGTATGGTCTTTTTATGTACTAAAATAAAGCAGAATGCTTGTTCATTGATTCTAGTGTTCTTAAGTTCAGATGTGAACTAATATTGTCAGTCTATGCCTGCGAATATCAATTTATGTCATTCTTTATTTGCTAACACTTCAAATTAATACAAGATAACACCAACCACTCGAGTTACTATTCACTTATGTGTAGTACAAGGTAGTTAAGCAAACATTTGATGCTCCTTCACCATAAGCTGGATGTTTAGGCGTGGAAATTATTCCCGAACAATACAAACCTTATCTGTGAGCTTATCGGGAACAACCTACTGCGACATGATATAATGTTATCTCGAGTGGTTCAATTGATAGTATTGCATCCCGATATTGGCTTTAGGGTTTAATCTCCAAAGCGATTAATCGCCCTATCAGTTCCATTTCACTTTGTGGTTATTCGGATCCTTTCAATGGGACATTTAACGTCTGGCTGACAAGGTACTAGAGTAGTGCACGATCGTCATCGGGACCGGCAAGATGTACCAACGTGTTGTACTAATCATTGTGACCGTGTGGTTGCCCACCATCTTAGCTTTGGCGCCAATAGAGCAGGAACCGCTTGTACTAAAACGTGATTCCCATGATGACGCTCGGTATCTGTTGCAGAAGGTTTCGGAACCGATTTCCTACAAACTGTTCTTTGACATAACAAACACCGATTTCCATTCGTATACCGGTACGGTGGAGATATTGATGCGTTATACCGGTGAAGAGAACCACTTCTACTTGCACAGTGACGGATTGGTGATCGATGAGAGCAGTGTAACAGTGACAGGCCCGGATGGCATCAATGTGCCAGTAGTAGACATTCTCTACATGGACCAGTTCGAGCAAATCTACTTTGGGTTTGCCGATCGGCTTCAAACAGGCGCGACGTACAAGGTCCAGATGAGCTTTCTGAACAACATCGGTACCGAGCTGAAGGGACTGTACAGGAGCAGCTATACTGTTGGTAATACGACCAGGTAGGTAACTTCCTCGCACAGAAAAGCGTCATCAGTGGGCTATCATTCCTGTGCTAATCTGTGAGCACTAAAGCAATAAATGAGACAATAGGCAATTGTAAGAGCTCTACTACTTCCGCTGTGGTGATGTGGAGCATTGCGCCAGCGATAAAGGATTGTGGTGTAAACGTATTTTTGCAACTTAAACACTGGTTGGTAGATTATCAAATTCAGTTCAAAAATAAAACAATAAGAATTTTATCAGCAGCCCTCATCAGATAGAAAATTGCCCTCCTCTCGACAGGTACCTTGCAACGACTCATTTCGAATCAACCTACGCCCGCAGTGTTTTCCCATGCTACGATGAGCCATCGTATAAGGCCCAATTCGACATTCGAATTCGCCACCGTTCGCAATACACAGCTTTATCCAACATGCCCGTTAAAGAAACGTAATTATGATAGAGAACCATGTACTAAACTATCGATAAAGACTAACTTAAACTGTGCTTTAATCGCAGAGTTCAACAAAGCGACTATACAGAAACGACCTTCGATACTACTCCTCTGATGTCTACATATTTAGTAGCATTTGTTGTTTCGGATTTTAAATCACTATCGCAAGATTCACGCTTCCGAGTGTATGCCGTTGTAAGTGGAGTTAAAACTCACCACAGTTCCCCCGAAACCCATGGACTTGAAGTAATTCGTTACCTTCTTATTGCTGTAGGAAAGCAAAGTGCCTCATACCGAATACGCGCTGGATTTTCTTGGGAAATCGTTGCGCAGTCTGGAGACCTTCTTCGGGCGTCAGTATCAGTTACCGAAAGTTGACCTGATTGCCATACCCGATTTTGCGATGGGGGCCATGGAGAACTGGGGCTTGATAACGTTCCGTGAGATGTACCTAATCAACGAGGAAGGAGTCACTACGGCACGTACCAAGCAGAACATTGCCGATCTGATAACGCACGAGTTAACCCACATGTGGTTCGGCAATGAAGTGACACCCGAGTGGTGGACCTACTTGTGGTTGAGCGAGGGTTTTGCCCGATACTTTGAGTATTATATCACGGATCAGGTACATAGCGATCGAGTTTATTGTGTTAAAGTAGCAATGAGGTACATCGTGAAAGATTTTTTAATATATTTTCTTTGTCTACTTACAGCTTGAACCAACATGGCACCTTTGGGAACAGTTTATTGTGACTAACGTGCATTCCGCACTATCACAGGATTGTAGATATAATAATCGTCCAATGAGCTACTACGCAACGGAACCATCGATTTTGAATAATCTCTTCGATTATGTAGTGTACGCCAAGAGTGCCTCCGTCATTCGCATGATACAGAATGTCATTGGATTCGATACCTTCAAGATAGCTCTAAACGATTATCTGCGATCCCGCAGCTATCTTACCACCAAACCGCAGTATCTCTACGCAAGTATTGAAAAGTTCCGAACAGTCGATCTTCCGGCAAGCGTGGAAGCGTATCTTTGAAAGTTGGGCCAACGCTCCGGGCTATCCCGTTGTAACGGTCACCGTGGACCTGACCCAACGTACTTTGAAAACTTCTCAGAAACGATTCTGGATGCCAAACGAGATCGATAGTCCACCCAAGAATGAGCTGTTCTACGTACCTATCAACTACGCCTCCAGTGTTTCCAAAGACTTTGACACAACTGCTCCAACATTCTGGCTGACACCATCCTCTCCAGAGGTCACCGTTTCGATTGAGTCCGACATAAATTGGCTTGTTGTTAACAAACAACAGACAGGATATTACAGAGTCAACTACGACGAAGCAAGCTGGAACCGGCTGGTTGGGGTCCTTAATAGCGATCGTTTCGATACCGATCTTCCTGTGATTAACCGAGCTCAGCTGGTGGACGATGTGGCAAACCTCGCACGTGCTGGTGAAGTAGGCTACGATATAGCCTTGTCATTGATGCAATACCTTGAGCGGGAGACTGAATACATCCCTTGGAGTACGGCGTACAACGCCCTTCTGCATCTCGACCGTATGTTTTCCTCAAGCAGCGATTACGGCAAATTTGAAGATTTCCTGCGCACAATTACGGGATGTATGTACGAGAACGTACGTCTTACTGGGCTCTCGGATCACATCAGTAGACTACATCGCGGAAATACCGTCTATCTTGCCTGCTACTCGGGTGTGCAAAAATGTCTGGACGATGTTAGCACGATGGTGAACAAAACCGTGGAAGATACAACGTTCGTAATACCCGAAGAGGTTCAAGCTTCAGTGTTCTGTGCACTGCATAGACACTCCATTCCTGTTCCCGCCGATGTGCAAATGGAGTTATTCGAGACATTCCTCCTTGCACCCGACCAGCCGGGACAAACTGATATGATTAATCGCTTTCTGTCAAGCGTCGGATGCTCCCGGAATGAATCCATCGTACAGTATTACTTGTCACTTACACTCTTCAACGAGCCCGGTTTTCCGATAACGACCCAGCAGAAAATTCAAATCTATCTTGGTCTCATCAACGGTAGCCCTGAAACCCGAATGGCGGCACTTCAGTACATGAATAACCACTTTGCCACTATCACCTACTTCCTGGGCTCCGTTGATTCCCTCTTTACCGAGCTCGGTAATCGCATTAACTCCAAGGCAGAATATGAAGTGGTAAGTTATTCACCAAGCGCTTGTTGTTTGCTTTAAAATAACACTACGTTGCATGTGATCCTTCCAGCTTGCGGGAATGGTAGAAACGTACGGAGATACCCTACCGTCCGATTCCAGGGATGCTGCGAATTATGCGCTGGTACAAGCAGAGGAAAACCTTAGATGGATTACAAAATACGCAGGAGCGATCACATCCTGGCTAGAGCAGCAAAACTACGAAGGAACGACCCAGAAACCGTCCGACGGCGGCGCTGTAGCACATTCTATTGGCATCATTGTAGCGATTGGATGTGTGCTGGTGCTAATTGCATCCAATGCCGTAAATAAGTAACACTTTATAAAGGTTTTATAAAGAAGAAAATATATTTAAGCTTTAGTAAACGAATTAACGAATTATCATTTTACGTTTTATTTTGATCGTCAATTGATTTGCAAAACAAAAAACAAGGCACTTAATCGTACTGCATTTCCACACTAATCACATGTTTGATCCAGCTGTAGTACTCGCTAATGCGTTGATAGACTCCATAATAACGAATAGGTGGATTCTCTCCGAAATCGTTGTCACCATCATTGCTCTCCAGCTTGATGGTCCGCTCGGCACCGTACAATCCGACCAGATAAGTAACCTGGTACTCTTCCACACCTTGAGCAAAGTGACTGACCAGGGCGTTGCCACCGTCAACATCGTTGCGCATGAAACCTTGATAAAACATAGAATCCTTTTCGACGCACAAATGCATGTCGGTAACGTTGGCCACGTTTCTCCGTAGGCACTCCTTGTTGAACAGCGGGTACCGGTACTGGTGAGTGTAGTTCGGATTGGCGTACACTTCCTGCAGCCGCAACGGTGTGTGGGTTTGGTTGTGCCAAAGGCATGCCGGAATGGTTTCATTAGTCACCGTGACCGGGGTCTTCAGCATCAGCAGCACCATATTGAACTCCATCGGGTTTTCACCGTACTGTGGGTGCGTTATTGCACGATGAAGAGAGAAATTGTGCTTCGTACTGTTGCCCACTACAACTGTGACCTTATCTTCGGCAAGCTTCCGGTAGCACATGGCAGTGGTGAGGACAAACTGTTTCGATATCAGTGTACCATTACACGAATGCTCGCCCTCGTCGTGGATACGGACCTAAAATATACCCAGGGGTTAGCTCATTGCTAAATTAAATTTCAAAAATTAGCTTAGCCAACTTACCAGGTAAGGATAGGTAGGAAAGTTGTCTATTTTGTATGGCGACTTATTCTTGCGGAACTCGTGATACAGCTGTGGGCAAGCGTCAATCTCTGCCGTCGCTTCAGCTAGCTGCTCCCGATAGGTTTCGTTACGCAGTAAGTCTCGTTCCGTGCAGCACACAGTCATATCTCCAAGTTCAAACGAACAAGATCCTGCTGCAAGCTGCGCGTCCGCCGAGGATTGGTCACTTTTAACCTCCTCAGCAAGTCTCGCACATTGCGTCAGACCGACACATGTACCTTCGACGCCATTTCCATTCTTGCAGCGATCGCCATAGTATTTCGTGCTATCCTTATAATGTACTAAAAAGAAAATGTCGATCAATCAGAGATCGTTGCTCTTGACTTTAAGAACGCCATGATTAGTACCTTTGTGTGCAAAGATGACACTAACGATCCACTGCACGTACGGTGCTATAACAGTGTAGACGGTCGGCATGTTAAAACCGCAGTTCTCACCCCGGCTGTTGATGGCGAAGATGTACTCGAAGAAACGATCGAAGCTGTACAGCGAGCGTGACATGGCTGATCCGATACTGTTATGGCACGAGTTTGGCACCAGAGCCGTTGGAAAACCGGCACAGATTTGGTGCTGCGGTACCTTTTCTACGCACTCATCCAGCACGTCCGCCGTGGCGTACCTCTGCAGTGTCCGTTCGGTCTCCTCGTCGGTTTCCTCGAACGGAACATACCCGTTGGTTTGGAACTGATTCACTGGGAACTTATCCTGCGCCCAGATGCAGGCAGGAACCAGTGATTTATTAAACCTGCAGTTCAAACGGATTGATAAGCAAT
>KE525402.1:372951-394051 GCA_000441895.2 Anopheles sinensis
TTGGCCAACCTACACACCAACATTTCTGATGGTGCAGATCATCAGCAAGAACGTCCATTCGAGCGATTTGTCGCACCGGCTGGCCACCGTTTGTCCCGGTGAGATGGAAGCCGGTGTAGTCGATTCCTCGGGGAAGGGAATAGCTGTGAAGGTTAGCGCTCGTGACTGGACCTTTGCGCGCATCGTCGTTTACACCAACATTACCGACGAGGAGGTCGAATTGGCCATCAAGAAAATACGTTATGTCATTAAGGAATACGAGAAAGATTTATAAAAAGAAATGGTAAAAAATACAAATCTGCCTAACCAAACTGTTCATAGAACATACCCTAATAAAACAAAAATAAAATTTAACAAACAATTGCTAAACGTGTGTCTAGTCATTTAATTGTAAAATCTATAGAAAAATAAAATCTCATTGTAACTCATAACATCTCAACACATTTGAAAATTTCAAAATTTTCTTGTAGTTTGTTATTCTACAATAATAATCTAAACTCCACAATCCTGTCGGTATAAATCCGTAGCAATTCCGGTTCTCGAAAAATCGGAACGAACCTAAACGAATTGTTCTAACTCCGACCTTGCACCTCTAGTCGAGTTGAAGTAGTTCGACATCTTTTTCGTGAAGAAGCGATAGTGATCGAAATCGCTGCAAAATTGTTTAATTTTCTAGGTAAGTTGCTCGTTTTATCCCAATCAAATAGCTTATTTTCACTTCAAAGACATCTATCAAACGCTCCTCGTCAAAGAGAAGCCAGATCAATTTAACTTGGCCAAACACTTCCGGTCCTATGCATACACGCATCTGATAAGCGCCATGTTTATTTTCTTCATTTCGCGCAGAAGGACCGGAAAAGGAGACGGTAAGGAAAAATGACGATCGATTCCGATGCCGGTCCGCCCGGGGAACCAAGCCAAGAGAAAATTCGATGCTTTTTCGACGTCAGCCTTGGAGGTTTGCCGGCGGGCCGTATCGTTTTCGAGCTGTTCCCATCGGTCGCGCCAAAGACGTGCGAAAACTTCCGGGCCCTCTGTACCGGTGAAAAGGGTATCGGCCAGAAGACGGGGAAACCGCTGTACTATAAGGTAAACTTGAGACCATCCGGCTAGCAGTGAAGTAAAAATAGACGCTCAACAATGGTTTGTGCACTTGCAGGGAATCATTTTCCATCGGGTGGTGAAAGATTTCATGATTCAATCGGGTGATTTCTCGAATGGCAATGGAACCGGCGGCGAATCGATCTACGGAGGAACTTTCGAGGGTAAGACAATCAAACAGGGTGTATTTTTCCTCCATTCTTATCGCTTTCTTTCACCCTCAATGTTTTGTAGACGAAAGTTTCACCTTGAAGCATGATAGACCATTCTTGCTTTCTATGGCCAATCGTGGAAAAAACACGAATGGCTCCCAGTTCTTCATGTAAGTATCGGAGGCAGATAGTTACCGACATTGTTTTAAACACTTGAACCGAAAACAGAAGAATTCCTATTTCGGTGTAATGCATTCTACTGATAAGCTTTTCTTTCAGCGCATGTGTAACCAGATAGCGGATTGTAAACTCACCTACATTTTGTTGCTTTTGTACCCTTATATTCGTTGTATTTAGCGGACACAGTAGTGTCGCACCCCTAAAAATCCTCGGTACAGCCGATCTACCTGTTTTTAGCGCCCTAGGTGCGTAGCTGCGGGACGAAGATTCGGAAATGTAAACCCTCCCCACTCAAAAAAGCATAGCTTGGTGCTGTTTCGGGTCTTCGGCGTCGGAAGCACCCCATCCGGTTCCCTTGCTTCTTCTCTCCGTGCGATTAAGGAGGCGGCACCGGGTAATCCAGTGCAGTGTGCCGAATCGTGCCGTCGCGCACCCCCGTCCCCCGGGGAAGGATCGTTCAGCGTATGCGCTTGCATTGCGATGTGTGGTTTGCATGCTGTCCCCGGACAGAAAACGGTGCATTGGCCCCATGTACGGTGAAGCACTTGTCACGCGTGCGTGCACTAGAAGCATCGAAGTACGAGCGCAGCATGCTCCACATTCGATTCCCGTGCTGCGCTGGGCGCCATTCTGTCAACTGTCGGAGGAACGGGCCGGATGTAGCCTGAATGCCCGATCGGTCAACGCCTTTGGCTACAACGCTACCATCCACCATCGCAACAAAGCAATTCATGTGCCAATCAATTGTTCTTTCTGTGTTTTTTTTTCTCTATTGTAGTACAACGCAACCTGCCCCTCATCTTGATAAGTAAGTTTCCTACCGTCATTCTCACTATTTAAACGAACCTAACTGAGTGTCAACGTTTTATATTTCTCCCCACTATAGTGTTCACGTTGTATTCGGTCATGTTGTATCCGGTCAGGATTTAGTACGACAACTCGAACAGCTCCCGGTCGATCGCAATTCGCGTCCACTACAGGATGCAAGTGTTTCCAATTGTGGCCAACTAATCCGCCACGTAAAGGGTAAAGTTTCATAAGAAGCACGTCATGTGGGGTTTGAATGCTGTATAACCGTTTACTACCGCTTTATTTTGTGATACAGAAAAGAAAGAAAAGAAGAAGAAAAAGGCATCGGCATCTAGCGACGATTCTGAGGATGAATCCATCAAGAAACGCAAGAAGGAGAAAAAGAAGAAGCGACAAAAGGATTCATCGCCGCGTGGGGAAGGATCGCAGTAAGTTGTTATACTTTGGAACAAATGTGTTATAAAGTACGGTCAATGCTAACCTGATCTCGCGTCATATCTTGCCTCTGTCTAGCGATGGGGATACGGTCGAAGAAGGTGAAGTGGATGAGGAGCTACATCCGATGGCAACGGTGACCAAAATAGATCCGGATGAAATACCTGAGGTATCCAACAAGTATTTGATGCGCGCTGCCGACAATCAGCGCCCCGGTGAGGATGGCGAACGCCCAAAGCGGGACGCTCGAGCTAAAGAGCAGAAGGGTTTCGGTTGGTCGAAGAAACGGGTACCGTTGTCCCGCAGTGGACGTATCATCAAAGGAAGAGGCAACTTTGTAAGTATGAAACAATGCACTTGGGAATAAGTTATTTTATGTTTGTTTGTTTGCCATTCTTTACGATTTTAAGCGATATCGTACACCATCACGCTCACGCAGCCGTTCACGCAGCGTTACGCCGATTCACTGGCGAGCTGCACAAAAGCGTACGATCAAGATGACAGATCTGGAGAAAATTGAGGAAGAAAAGCGGCAACGGGAGCTGGAGATAAAGCGGCGCGAAGCGGAACGGAAGAAACGCCACGAGGAACTCGCGAAGGGTGCGTCGAAAAAGTCGTTCTTCGAGCTGAACCAGGATCAGCCGGCGTCGGCACACGCCGAGAAAGATTCGGCGAACGGTAGTGGCCCCGCGGATCAGGCAGCGAACGAAAGACAACCGCAGTCACGTGCCAAATCGAACGGTTCGATCGATATGAATGCACTGGACTACGAACATCAACCGGCCGGTACGTCGGACACTGAGCCGGAAGAGCCGGTGGGGGATCAACAAGAAGAGCGATACATTCGCGAAGGCGTTCGGTGTTGAGCCGAAGAAAAATTCGTCCGATTCGGTGAAGGGTGACGATCGGCGAAAGCAACCCGGTGGTGACGATGGACGTAGGCGGGAGCATTCAAGAAGCCGTTCCCGTGACCGTCGTCGACAAGACGATTACAATCGGGGACGATCCCCACCAGGAAATTATCGCGGCGGTGGCGGTGGTGGTGGAGGCAATCGGAACCCTCGTCAACCGTTTGGTGCAGGTAATTCTGCCGCACAGTATAATCGTTTCAATCCACAGCGTCGATTCGGTGGAGGCAATAATGGTCCTGGGGGTCACGTGGGACCACCGTACTACTCTCGCACTCGTGGTCGCTTCGGTGGAAACGAACGGTTCGATCGTGATCGACGCCGTTCCCGTAGCCACGAAGGAGGAGGAGGAGGGCGACGTTCTCGTCGCGATCGTACCGTGAGTCGGTCGCGTTCGAAAACCCCTGACCGGCGACGACGGCATCGTCGGCACAGCAGCCGCTCGGGCAGCTCGGCCACACCTGATCGTTCGCATCGTAACCGAACCAAGTCAACGTCGCGGCCTCGAGAATCGGTTGAAGCAAAACAACCGCCGGTGCAAAAGGGGAAAAGTAGCAACGCTCAAGACAAGTTCAGAGATAAAAGTCCGGGTTCGGTGGCGACAGCCATTGTGGCTGCTGCGACGGCCGCCGTCGAGGCTGCCTCGCTGGTAGCCGTTACCAACATCAAGAAGGAAGTAGTCTCCGAGGAGGATAAAGCCCGCGCGCAGAAAGAGAAAATGTTGAAGCGCGCCGAAACGCTTCTGCTGCTCAAAAGTCACATGGAGAAGGAGATCGCGGAGCAGCAGCGAAAGGCACGCGAGAAGCAACTACAGCAGCAACAGCAGCAGCAGCTACTACAACAGCGTAAGAAAGACGACCGCAACGAAAACAAAGCCCTCGATGCCGTTATGGATCTTGCGCAGTTGAAACAACTAAAGAAGGAAACACTGGAAAAGCTGAATGCGCAAGAGGCTGCTCAGCGCATCTTCGAATCCGTGGTCACGAATGTAGCAACGGGCGGTGGGGGAAGCGGGGGTGGCAGCAGTCACAAGAAAAAATCCAAGAGTAGCAGCAAACGGCGCTCGTCGAGTACCTCCTCGTCCTCATCTTCATCGTCATCGGGCGCGTCATCGAAACGGGAAAAAGTCGTAAAAAGCGCAAGGACAAAAAACGCAAGGCACGCAAAAATTCGTCCAGCAGCTCGTAGGGTAACCGTTTGCAAAGGATTCTAGACAGTGCTTTCGTCGTTTTCAAACGATTTCGTTTTACTTTTCACTAAACCAATCAGTCGTATACTGAGCCCGTTGCAAGCAGTCTTGTAAAAGTAGTTAACTTTTTTTTTATAGAATGTTGGACAGAACAACCTGCCCGCAAACATGGATTGAACTATTGTAAAATTTAAAAATTATCTACTGGGATTCAAAATTGACCGATGAGCACAGATTGTCAGCGATTTGGTCTGACGAAATTCCCGTCAGGAATTCAGGTTCAAATTCGTCAGCACGACTCCACCAAAGGCTGCGTTTCTGCCATTCCCGCAATACGGTAATTTTACCAATTATCCTCTTTCGTTCGGTTCAGCTTGGCCCGACGAAATTTCACGCTTTTCTTAAAACTTCAGAAAGTGCATATTATTAGTTGGAAAAGTGTGCTTTTGGGGATTAGCGTAAGTTATAATTGATCTAGTAGAGTCTACTAGCTTCATATAGTACGGAACGCAATTGTATGTAGCTGGGTTAAAATAAAACTACAATTGTATAACTTTTCAATAAATATCCTTTTCCAAATCTAACAAACTGCATATTAAACAAGTATTGATGAGTATACCGAAATAATCTAAAGCTGCCTTCATTTCAAACTTTTAGCAAATCGTTATGCCTTTAATCTCTTGGAAAGTGTTATACCAAATTTAAGGAAACTGCAAACTTAGGAAAACATTTAAAAAAACGGTACATTAGTTCTAATTTAAATCTGAGCGGAAAAATCTCGCAAAAAAATGGCTGACGCGAAAACTTGTAATAACTAGCCTTGTAATGCATATACCTTGGGTTATGCATTCAATTTTCGGACCTGGAACTAGAGTGATTGTCACTCCGCGAACCTAGTAAGCCCTTTTCGTGGTTCACGTCCAGTTCCAGGAATTGTACGGATCCGTGATCGCTCTGAGACGCAATATTCAGTCCGTGGTGTTTGCCAGACGCGGGAGCAAATCTTACCATTCCGGTCGGTACTTTTTGCCGCAGTGTTTTTCCCAGTTATAATGCATAACGCGACGCCTCGGTGTCATCTCCGGTGCTAGTTAGTGGTTGCAGTTCATTTACCCAGTTCGAATCTGTCTCCGGTGTGTTTTGCAGCTGTCGGTAAATGCGGAAAAATGGCAAACAGTTGCCAAACCCCTTCGCCTAGTGCAGCAATGAAAAGCCTGCACGACGACGCACAATCGGATGCTCCGGATGCGGTGTGGTGCGTTGAAAGAATTGCGGCATAGCAAACCGCTACCGGGGACCGTCGTTTAATATTTATTTCGCAAACAACCATCCCGGGGCAGGATGAAGCGAAACTTGCAATCGTAAAATGTGTGTGTCCGCGGCAGGGTTTTTGGTCGACCGGGGACTCGGCAAGAAAACGGCAGCAACGCGCACGTTACGGAAGAAATGAGACAAAGTGAATTTTGCAATCGGCAAAGGTCAGTGTATCGTTCTCATTTCCATGCGCCTCCTCCCATCTCCGCCCTGTGCTGCCTGGTAGCCTTTACTTACTCCCCTCCCCGGCCGGTTTCTCTTCGAACCGAGTGCAAATTTGTCATCGTCCTCCGGGAAGCCGTGTGTTTTGTGTTGTGGCCATTTATACGGGAGATGCGTGTTTTGCTTTCTGATGGTAGTGGTGCCAGTTGGTCGTTTTTCGTGCAGCCTGCCCTGCGTGATGCGAAAAAGAATTGTCCCGAGCCCGAGTTGACCTAAACACCCATCGAGGAGCTGCGGAAAACGACGTGAAGAAAGTACCCGATAGCTGAGTTTTTCTTCCGCGGTCAAACATTTGCCGCTGTGCAGAATTTCGGGCAACGAGCCGGGGAGGAGACACGCAGGTCGGGGTGCAAACCGTGTGACAAAAATAATGCGTGCAAGGTGGTTTTTCGCTTTTGCACAGTCAACAGAAAAAGAATACGCGAAACTCCGCACAGCCGCGTCGCATCGAAAAGGGCGAACCGTGGTGCGGTAATACATCGTTAAACCCTTCAAAACCGCTGGCGGAACCGTTGCTGTGTGTTTCGTTCCTCCAAAGGCACTGGATTGCCGAACACCGGGAGAATCATCATTGGCGTTCTTAGTAGCCTCTGTTTGGTGGTGGTCTGTCAGAAAACACTCGATCCCCTTCCATTCTTCAAGTGTCAATCTAGTGTGCTGTAGTGTTTTTCCGAGCCCTTGAACCCGGCATCCTATTCACAAGGCTGAAATTTAGCTGAAACCACCCTCTTGGGAGGGTGGGGTGCCCCAATCCCGGTTTATCATCTATCAATCGAAAAGAAAAGAAGCAGCGGAAAATTCGTGTATTTCTTTTTCGTTTTGTTGGTGTGTATGGGTTTGAACGCCCTTAACCATATCGGCATTCCGCTGTGCGACGTCCAGCGCTTTCCTTGTCACTGGTTTGTGCCGTTCGGATCGAATCAAGGATATATTTTGATGTGTTTTTTTTTGCTTTCTTTAATGTGTTGTTGTTGTTGCTGTTCACTTTGCCGTCCATGTTTCGAGCAGGCCTGCTGCGTAAATGCTGCGTGCTGTATGTTTGGTGTGTGTATGTGTGTTGTGTGAACATGGCGTGCGGTATTTCCCAGCGGAAACATGCCACTGTTGGGAGGGAAGAGAACAACCAAAAAAAAAGTGCGTACACGAAGAGTAAACAACACACGGCGGCCAACGCGCACACACAGCGCTGAACCCATTTCCTGTGCGATTTTCCGATCCGACGAAAAAAGAAGCTCCTCACACACTTTTCCCATCGGGGGATCGCAACGCGATGTTTGTGTTTGGGATTCGCCATTCGATAAAAACGGTTCCAGCTGAAGTCAAAGAAATAAAAAAAAAGGGAGCTTGGGGGCAAATTTTTTGGCGACCGCATAATATACTCTCTTGCCTCTTTTATCTTTGGCATCTCTCTCTCTCGCGCGGGGGAGCCGTGCCGGTCCGCCAACATATCGTCCCATCCATCCTATGGTGGAGTTTCGATCTGAAGGTTCCCTTTTTCATTCCTCACGCTGCTTGTTATTTGCACTTCATTCCCTTTTTTCTTGTAGGAAGGCGAAGGTGGAGGGAAGGTTGCCCAGGTCGGTGCAGGCGGCGGTTGTGTTGTTGACTGACCGCAACAGTACGTACGAAAGGATCCGCCTGGCTAACGGAAAGTGTACACGAAGCGCGAGGTGCGTGTTAGGAAAGTGCGAAGAGCGTAGCGAAGGAACAACACAAGACCGAACGCACCGGAGGAGGAATGGTGGGCGCACGGGGTGGCCCAGCATTTATTAGCTCCCTAGCATCACCTACCCTCGCGTCCTACACCCTCCCCGTGACCGTGCGGTGTGGTGGAGAGGAGGTAATTCTTATGCCTCAATCTCCATCCATCCATCCATCTAGTCAGTCATCTTCATCCATTTAAATTGATAGAACCTCCTCTAGCGTACCCGAGTGCTAGAAGAGCAGTGGATCGGACAAACCGGACTCCGGGAGTGTGTTTGCAATCATCACACCGGAGAAAGAGAAAGAAACGGAAAGAGAGTACCAACCGTACGCATACACACACACACTCGCCCCACAACCCCAAAGATCCGCGAACAGCGGGAATGCGCGCGCGCGCGCACGCGTTCACACGTACCCGTGCACAAACACGCACAACAAACACACACACAACTCTGGATCGCGCGCGACTTCTGCGAATCGCGAATATTTTTCGCAACGGCACGGCACGGGGACTAGAAGAAACCTATCTTATTTCTGGACAGGACAGGATCTAGGGAGTAGAGTGGAGGAGGAGCAGGTGAAGATGGACAGCGCCAGAAGATTGGATAGAAAAATGCACTACCACATCAGCCGCTGGCATGTTTGTGCTTGTTCGTTTGTGCGGCCTGGTTGGAAAACATTTTGCGCCTTTTGGGACCGACGAATATTCCGAGCGATTTGTATATTTTCCAGTTCGTATGTTAAATTTATGCTCATGCGTATGGTGCGTGTGCGTGCGAGTGTTTGCGTGCACGGTCGGTGGATCGTAACACACGCCATGCCGAATAAAACTGCGTGCACGTTCGGTGTGTTGTGTAGTGCACAATTTCAGATACAAAACCGACAACGACGCAAAACCAACCCGATTAGACAACGTCTCCGGTTTCATCATCCCCCGGGGGGCGCTTAAAGTTTTGTCACCAAAACACAAGGACCCACCACCAACACCACACATCCCGGTTGCGTCGCTTCTCCGCGGGATAATCGTCAGCCGGATTCTCTTGAAACCGGGAAACGCAGTTGCCTCTTTTTTATCCCGGAACGGTGCCACCTCGAGGAAGAAAACATGGCGCGGAGTATTGTGCGTACGAAAGAAGAAGAAAAACAGACGATACACACACACATCCTGCGGTGGACGGGGTGCTCCCGGGGCCGGTTTTTCTATGCCAGGGCCTCCAGGGAGCTGTGTGGCCATTATTATTGGCGTCACCGCCGTTGGGTCGGTTGGATGGTGTTTCAATTTGTTAATAGTTAGTGCGTAGCAGGCAGGCAGTTGAACGGCTCGGCCTGTTGTTGTGGGCATTGGGCACAATAAATCGCATTTATTATGCGACACTTTTCCGTTGGTCTGGCCCGCCGTTAGACAACGAGCTTGTTTCGGCCACGGTTGTGAAATGCCGCATCTCGAAATTATGGTGCGTGAAGGAACAAAGTCGTTCCGTCGGAAGCGGGGTTTAGTGTAACCGCGAGGGAAATTGGTACTCGACGCACGTTTCATCTATTGCAAGGAATCAAAAACTACGAACATTACCTTGTTTAGATACAGGAACAATCCTCAAAAGACTCCGCAAAGATGTTGACATTACGAGGATGCCAGAGTGGTTTTCTATGGGACGCGAAAAAGAATAATAACCTACCTTTATTATTCCTTAGTGCCTTCCGGTAACAATTTTTCTAATTTCTTGTGAATATTGTTTTTTCTTTCGTTCATATGAAATATTTTTGTTCGATTCTGAACACAGTTCCTTGGAATTTTTATACTGAATCAGTGGAATGATAAACGGGAAACTCATCTGTTGGGAGTAATCCCAACTTTGATGAAGACTTTGATTGGCCCTACGAAGGCCGATGTTTTACTTGCACTAACCTTAGTAGGCGATATTTCCCAAACTCACGATTTTTGGCACCGAAATAAAAGTCGCTTGCTTGGTTGAAGGTCGCGAGCACTTCTGTTCCTGCCGTTCTTTCATTCATATCCACTTCTCAACAAATTGTTTTCCCAATGAATTCCCAGCAGCAAATTAAGCAAGCGCCACCTGGTACGTAAGTGGTAGTAATTGGAAAAGGCGAAAACAAACAAAAGTATAGTGAAACAAAAGGAGAAAGACAATACCACCTCGCGCGGTCACATTTGAAGACAACTTTGTGCTTCGTATTCTTCATGTGCGTGGGAGCTCGGGGAGGAAACAGCAGAGAACCCTATGCTCGGTGGAGTTCCGTACCGAGTAGTATGTTGTACGTGCACATTCGTCCCCACACAGACGCAGTGCCGGGATTCGTCGTGCCGGGGAAAATGAAAAGTGCAGCGAAACAACAACAGCAGCCGTAGAGTTCAGCATCTGCGGAAGGTGCCAAACAGCGGGTGTGGCGGTGGTGCAACTGTGCGCTGCAAACCGATGCAGCACCGGTTCGAGACCGGCCCTCCTCTTCCAGCTGGCTCCTCCAGCGTCCGCCGCATCCTGAACAGCATATAGAAGTGCGTGGCGTGGGCGCGGGAACGGCCACATCAGGTGTGAAGTGTAGTGGTGGCGAAACCTCGATCGTCGTGGGAGGGGTAGAGTAGGCCCTGAGAAGCCGAGATCATCACCTCCACAAAGCCACCCCACCCCTCCTGCATTGGGAGGCTGTTTTGTTGTTGTTTTGGTGGTCGAGAGCGAGCTAAAAACCAGAAACATAAACATCACACACGCAGCAACTATCAACAAAATCGCCGGTGGAAGCGGATGTTGGTCGGGGTTGACGGCTCCTAGAACATCGAGGTGGTGTACAAGTGTGTTGTTTATATGTGTGAAGCAGCAAGAAGCAATAGTGCGAAAAGTGTCGTTGTGCAGCACAAGAGTTTGTAAAATATTATGAAAATCAAGAAACAACACCACTAGCCGAGCGTACACATTTTCGAACGTAAACAACTCCAAATGGTGAAGGATTTTTTATGGCGCTGCTCTCATTTCGACTTAGCATTGTGTTTACAATAGGACTGCTGCTGCTGAATGGATTTACCTCCGACACGTCAGGTGAGTGTTGTTCATTTTATTACAGGGATAATTATTTTTGTAGTCGATACGATCCTCTTTCAATACAGTAAAAACACAAATAGTTGAAAAAGTTCACAAAGTCTTCCTAACTTAAATGGCTTTTTTTTGGCAATTTTAGTTGGAGAGCAGGTATTATAAAATGACCAACACATGACTGATGCAGAACATCGATACTCTGGATTAAACTAATAGGCTTTCTTGCAGCGATTCTGCGTCCCATTTCAAGTTTCTTTTTTGTTTCATCTGTCGGTTTCAATTGCAAATTCAATTAAATTAGTGCTCAGAAAATAAAAAGCTTCGTATTGATTTTAGAGTTTAAAATTGGGCTCTCTGTCCATTATTGACTTCTGTTGATGAAATCATCGTAAGGAGCGAAGCGAAGTTTTATCCATTTTTCATATTCATATGTTAATCAACAAATAATCTTACGATAGAATGGGGATTTCAAACTGTTTAATATGTAATTGTTGGAATTAATGGAACGGGAGAAACGTGATTCTGGTTCCAATCGAACCATGGTTTTCATGACAGAATTGGCTCGGAAAAGGCTTTTGAGTCATTTAGAAATCTTTAAAACAGACGACTCATCATGAAAATTATGACAAAACACTTAAAAGACAAGATGTATGTTTATACCTTGGCAAAACCCACATTTTTCCTAGATGAAAATACGTCTGACCTATTGACGAACATTTTAAAAGTTGGCATCGGATGGGGAATGTGGGAATGCATCACGATGCCGGTTTTGCGGTGCGAAAACCTGACCATACCCACAATGGATCCTTTCCGTTCGTCCAGTAGCGTCTGCCCCTCTCCATCCCCTCGCCACTTTGTATTATCACTCCTACCGTTGATTGTCTTCGTTTGACACAATGGAGATTTGGCCGTGTGTGCGCTCGGGGACGACCTTTTACCACATTCCAGACGCGCGCGGAAGTTTACATTTCGCGTTTGCGTTCGTTTGCACGAACTCTCCCACGTACACAAACACACCCGGGCGCACATGCAACAACATACGTGGGTGATCTTCTGACACCCCTGTCCGCCCGCCCGCCGCTGACGCACAATTGTGTCAAAACAATCAAAATGGCGTGCAAATCGTGGCGGTCGTAGCCGGAGCAGATTTTACCGTGAGCAGCCGCAAACCTTGCCCACCAAAAAAGGAAGGAACCACATGATGATATGAACTGGGAGAGAGCGAGAGTCAACAAGGCTTGTTCTAGCTGTTCGCGAGTTGACAACAACAACAACGAGAAGATGCGCAGAAATGGCAAGTGCGTCCGAAGTTGACCAAAATTATACAACCAATAGGGGGGACCGTTGGCCTACTAACTCCCATGAGTGTCCACAACGACGTTGCATTTGGCATCTACTAAAATGTGTTTTACTTTTTGTCGCACACTTGCTGTCGAAAAGAAAATCAACTTCGCGAAAGGCTTCCGTTGTAAATTGTGTATTCTGCGCAGCTGTTCATGTTCAGCATCTGCTTCGCTACATATCAAGCCCTTTTTAAAGGGAGTGTATGTGTGTGTTAAGGATTGAAAAGAATTCCATCAAACCACCGGCATCGGCGATGACAGTTCACGCCGGAAAAGCTGTAATTTTCCGCTTTGCAATAGAATATCGTTGCAACGATCCCCTGGTGATAACTCTCCATTTATTCCAATTTAACCAACTAAAGAAAAATTTCCATGTATTTTCCATTCTTGTATTGGTACAAAATCCTTGCTTCGATCCTTTTTGTGCTCATTAATTTTTCAGCGCACTTAATTCAAGATCCTTAGAACCTATCCATTAGCCTTGCTATTCGACCCTTTTGGGAAAAATAATATACCGTCTAAATGTTCAACATGTACCAAATGGAAGTGTATTAAATCAATCTCAGATTAGAAAGGTTTACAAACGTTCCTTTTCGGGTTACAGCAATGAAGAGATACATTAATTTTCCATTTTCATTTTGCTTTGCATTTAATTGGCAACCTATTAACCCATCTGTACATCTAGGTTTGCACGAACGATTGGTAAAATGTTACATTACCCCCCCGATCCATTGCCCCCCTTTGGTCCCTTGGTCGAGCCCCAAGGAAAAGGAAAATGGCAAGTTTCGTGCTGGAGCTGGGCGCATGATAATGTTTTGGCTCATTAATTGCCGGAGCCCAAAAACGAAACAAAACAAAACGAACAAAAAACCAAGGGCCCAACGGTGCTGCAATCGTACCGGGTGCCTCCCACACGCCAGTTCCGTGTGCCGTCCCCTGCTGCCTTTACTTTCCTGGTCCAAGGTGTCCGCCAAGGCGAACGGCGCGAAACCCGCTCGACTCGGCGCTTGGTCAAGAACTCGTGACGACGGTGTTGTGTGCTTTTATTCCTTCCCTTTCTATTAATTCATTATCCATCCGTGCCTGCCCACCACGCTGGTCTTACGGGTGTGTGTGTGTGTACGTGCGTGTGGGGTACGTGTCCACCTCCGCAAACGCACGCGACGACCGTTCCGGCAAGAAAGAGCCTAAAGCAGCAACCCTCCTCCACCTCCCATCCGAAGAGTGTCGAAATGTACGTCCCCCGCTTTGTCAGGGGGCCCTTTTTCGTGGCGTGCATCCAACGACCCCATCCCCCACGCCCTCACCCCATTTGTTGTGGACCGCCCACCTCGAGGAGGAGGCGTCATCGTAATGCAACCAATGTGCATCCCACACCAAAAAAAGCGCTGCCTTACGGACGGGCGAACATTACAGGAGTAAAAGGAAGGAAGAAGAAAAATTATTAATACAAAGGGTTCGGAAAAAAGTACCATTCTTCTTCATCCCCGGTGTCGGAAGATGGATTATGCGGAGAGATAATCCTTAACCGTACCGATTGTGTCGTTCCATAATAATGAAATAAATATAAATGGAAAATGAAAGACTTTTTGAAGCAAAACGCAACTCACGCAACGGTGGTGGCAACTCACATTTTCACCATCTTCAGGAAACACGGCCCACGCTCTGGGGTCGATCTCGCTTGAGCGTCGTCGTCGCCCGGCTTACAAACACCGGCCCACGCACTCACGGATGCTGGTTAAACTAGTTTTCCTGCCGCCGTCTAATGCATCTCTAATACCAGACACGTGGTGTCTCGAGTGTTCACCGAGAGGAGATCGAATGCAAGAGAAAAAATATGTCATTTCCTTTCGTGCTTATGCGAGCAACGGACTCGATCGCGTGCTTTCAAACGTTAGATACCAGTTCTTGGGACCAGAGACTATGATGGAATGTAAACACATTTTCCCATTCTGCTTTTTTCTTCTTTATCATTTAGATCCCCTAAAAATTTTAGGCTTAAATACAAAATATGGAAATAATTACAATTTTACTTGATATCATTCTAAACTATCCATCTGAAGAAAATAGAAAACGCTACACTTACAGATGAAATTAAAAAACAGGAATAAATCCAAAGTGGAAATGTATACCCCAGGAGAAAAGAGGAATAATCACACACGATAATAAAGTGGCGCAGATGTAGAGCAGAGAAAGAGCATAAGCATAAAACGGAGCAGAACCGGAGAAAACTCCAACCCGACATTGGCGTCGTTCGACTCTTGAGTTCCGATGCTGCTGACACATGCTTATGCAATGCGTTTCGGAATGCGTGTCGTTGTGTCCCGTCTTTCAAACGGATCATCCGAACGATCCGAGGCGAGATATGGCGTGGTTTGATCTTGGAGTCCCACACACATTTTCTATGGCCGTTTGAATCAGGGGTGGATGGATGAAAATCTTCAAAAACGAAAGGCTCAAGACGCCCTACGGTGAAGTGTAGGGACCCTTACGGTCCGGTTTAAGCTTCCCGTGGCCACTTCCGTCGTATTGGAAAGAAAAAGTCAAAGAGAGACGCTGAGGGTCGATTGTTCCCGGATGGATGGATCTTGTGTGGGCGTTTGGGCGCGATTCCAATGCACACGACGACGGGCGTCTTGAGTCGGTGTGGCCATAATAATGTTGCTGCCGGCGCGAGTGGGTGACAAGCTTTTTTCGTAAGTTTCCACCCGACCGTCTGTCCTTTCAATGTCCTGGTATGTACTTTTAGGATAAAATTGTTCATTTTACAAAATTACTATCGGTTTGTTAACGCTGGGAACCTCTACGTGAACCAGTCACATATTTGAATTTGAATTCAGAAGTAGGTAATTGTAACATTTCTCTGCAGAAAAAACGCACTGCATCGTTTCTGGATGTATCATACGTCCCAGGAAAGTCGATGATTTAACCGAGCTGTTTACGAACATGGTTTTCAAAAACTTTATTCCTAATCTTCGTTCCATTGATGGTTTGCTTTTCCTTCTTTCCTTTGACTTTTTTCTCCGCAATTCTCAGTACTTTTGGAAACGGTCGCTGGCTGCCCATTCCTAGCCTGGATTCGTTCTTCCCGCAGCGAAATCCGGAATGTCGTTGTGGACCTAATTTGGGAAAGCATTCATCCGGAGATTTGGGAACCTGTTTGGCGAACCAAACCCGGTCTTGTTTTTCAATCTCCCAAATTATGGAACTAGATCACGTCATGGATGTTTGTCGCGCGAATGTTTATGCTTTATCCTGCAACCCGAAGGCAACCCGGCCTTAGCTTTTTCGATTTGGCGTTGGTTAAGTTTTTTCCTTGGATTTCTTGTTTTTGCACATTTTTTTCTAAAATTTTGCTAAACACAAAGTGCTAGCTAATTGAAAAAAAAGTTAAGATGCATAATTTCGGTGTATTTGTAACGAAAATAGAACAAAAAAAATCACACGCTCGCACCAGCTGTTTACAAGTTGATTTGTAAATGAAATTTTTGTCGCCACTGAAAAAATATTTTAGCCGATTGTACCCAAATATAACGCATAACGCTTCTAGGCTTTTGTTGCCAACGAAATGCGAGACTGTCTTAGTTGGGATAAATGTTGTAAATGCGTCACTATGAAATTGAATCTGTTTTCGTACATTTGCGTGCATCTAAAATAAGCCCTTTGGCATAAAAAATTAATGCTTCATCTACAATGTTTCCTTACTTCTACATGGCATCAAACATGTTTCTTCGTATCGCTGTCGATTCTACACGGGGATAATCTGGTTTTCGAATTTAGATTCGAACCTTTTACACAAAGTCACGACCCGTTCCGACGTCTGCGGGGTTAATTTTGAACGATGTGTTAATTTCCTCCAATTAATTATCATCGCTTTGCGTTCACCGAAGCGCGTGTCATTCGTTACGATAATGACAATGCAGATGTTTGTGGAGATATTAAAAAAAGGCTCACAATCATGCAAATCATTGCACTGGCGCAGGCTTTCGAACGGTTACGTAACGTATTGGAAATTTTCGGTTTAAAACTATACGAGATCTAACCTGGCAAAATGTGAAACCCAGCAACAAGGATACGGCCGGCATCATCGAGCATATTTTGCTAAAGCTTCATAAAAGCGACGCTAACGACTAGGCACACCACCACCACCTCGCTCGTCGGGACCTCGCTGCCCCTCGGATCCGGTTGCCAAAAACACACAGGGCCAGGGACCCTCGAGAAAGGAACGCCTTTAGAAGCGTAAGAAAAACGGAACCCGCGAGAAAGGGAAGACGAAGGACCGGTAGGGGGGTCAGTACGCACGCAAAAGTAAGCGATGCCGATGCCTGAAGGAACTGGTTGCCGAAAAATTAGACAAAAAAGGGGGTTGACGCTGGCATTTGTTGCTGCTGGTGGCGTTCGGTGGATTCTTTGCGCACGCGCTCATGCCGTGTGTTTTATTTCGGCGCTTCGGCGTTTAAGTTTGGGTTTCTTCTTCTCCGGTTTGCCTAGTTAGTGCGTCCTATCGCTTCCATCACTTCTTCCATCTGGTTCGGTTGTACTGTTAGTTTTATTGGTGGGTTTTTTTTTCAAATGATTTTTCTACCTTTCACCCTTCGCGGCGGGGTCCAGCTCTCGTTTGCCCGCGAGTCTCCCGCTTTTTGTTGGGTTTCGCGGGTTCTCTCTCCTGCGCGCCAAATGTTGTCTCTTCGGGCGCTTTTTCTCGGGCCGACGCCGGGGCCCAAAACAAAGCCATAAACTCCGCCGGGTCGGAGGGAGAAAATCTCAAACGCGGGTCGCAAAACATTGCAAAAACATTTTAGCAAACAAAACAAAAAATTAAAGGAAGAAAAACATGGAAAAAATATGGCCAAGAATGAATAAAATCGTGCCGCTTGCTCGTGAACCGCGCAGGTAGAAAACGTCCCAAAAACAATCCAATCCCCCCCTTCTTAGATGATGAAGCTCGGGCAGGAGGCGCACTCCTAGGATTTGGGTTAGGATATTAGGATTTTTGGCACACACGCAGGCTTCTTCCCGGTTGCCGGGCGCTCCTTTTTGGCAATTCTCTGGTCCCTCGGAACCCGTTCTTTCAAGGGTAAGGAACGGTTTCTTTTCGCTCGCCTTCTCCGATGATGCGTGTGTTGTTGGATGGTAAAACTACCTACCTACCACCGCGGGGAGTGCTTTCTAATCATTCATTCAATCGAGAGCGGTAGGGGACAAACTACATTTCATTTCGTCGCTCAATCGTCGAACCTTCAACTAGAAGCGACCTAGAGTGTGTTTTAAACGATCCTTGCAAATGCGATCAACAAAGAAAATGTACGTCAACTTTGTTTACACAATTGACCGTATGCAATTTAAAAAAACAAATAGAAAATCTAAATGTTTGAAAACCAATCTAGAATTAAATCTTCTACAATAATACTGCTACAATGATTAATATAAGCCTGTTTATTACCCTCAAGACTAAATTCAGCGAGAAGAGAAATTCGTCGCGAATTAATTCCAAAAGTTTAATCGCCACGCCAAGTTTGCGCCAGCGGCTTTTGAATGAAACGTACGCGTAGTTGCGGGCATGATTTATGTGTTGGTTTTCATGCGCGGAAGGTTATTTTTTCTTTGCAAATCTTTACACCAAACCCTCTCTTGGATCGTCGCGAAAATGTGTCCGCGATCGGCTTTGCACGCGCATCCTTGCCACCAAGGTTTTTGCCTCGTTCTCTTTCTTTTCCCCCTTTTCTTCCGCTCGGGTTGATGGTGTCTGGGGCAAACAAAAAATTATGTTTCCTGTTCGCCCTTGCCCTGCATTTGGTTTTCCCTATCAACCTATCGTATTTTAACTACCGCAATTCGTCCCAACATCTTCCTTCAGGCTTTGTTGAAAGCCTATTTTATAGTTTTTTTATGGTTTTTTCTTTTGTTAGAGCTAAGTGAAGTACGTTTTATTTTAACGATGTGATTTTTTTTTCAAAATTGGTTCCGCCTTAAAGTAGAATCATTAGAACACGGTGAAAGTAGTTATATTTTTATCGCCATCAAAATAAATCGTAAAGGTCCTTACTTATTTAAAAATTATGTATCGAAGCCAATAAAAAGGACGTGAGGACGTAGAAATTGTGAGGCCTTAAATTTGTTTTGATTGTATAAGGTCCTCTGACATTAATCTCACAATGAGATCCATTAAACTCCAAAGATTGATCAATTTATCAAATTCATAAGTTTTAATGAAATGATTCATCGAAGTTCAGTAAAAAAAATAGTTAGAAAAGACTATCACAATTTTGAAAACCGTTGAAGTTTGATGGATGAATCTGAACAGCACAAATGCTGAATTAATTTGCCATTAAAAAATGCTGAACCAATTTAAGGTACTGACAAAATCGAAATTCTCTCAATTAAATTCATTTTTATATGAATGTTTGTTTATTCAAAATCTCTCTCAAAGTGCGTAATAATGTCAGGAAAAGCTCTTAGAAGTGATGAACAAAAAAGTAATAGAACATTAGAAAAAGATCAAGGGACAAAGTAATATTTCGAGCTATAAAATGTGAATATTATTTACAAGCTCTTCCATGAAACTCCCAACGAAACTCTTCTAAAAGGCTTTTTCGCAGCATTAGCATAGCACAAACATCTTGCGAGTTTCCGGACGTCTATTGTTCGTCACTATTCCGTCTTAGAACGACGCAATAACAGGATGGGCCGTTTTTGTTTTGCCGGATATCGTTTCGGTGTCGGTAATATTTCGTCTATTTTCTTCCATTTTTCTGCTGGAGGCGTCCGTACGCGTTGCTGCGCAAACTTAGCAGTCGTAGGCCACTCTCCTAAGAGCCGCGCGCAAAAGAAGCCAAACACAGATGTTTCGGCGGGGATTTTTTTGTGTGTGCTCATTATCTTCTTGTTGGTTTTGGTTTTTACTCGATTGACCTACGGAATGTCAAACGTTTCCCGTCGTAGAACTAGAGCTGACCATACGAGGGGGTGGCTGGTGGCGTCTATGGGCGAAGAGGATTAGGAAGCTACAGCCACAAACATCGAAAGAAACTGGAGAATAAAAGCACAGCGGAGGCCCATAGCCGGGTACGGTGTGTCCTCTAGACATCCTTGGTCGTCGGCCACTCCAGACTGCGCTTTCGATCATGTTTCTTCCCGCTGTTCACGTTCTGTTTCTATGATATGTCTATGGTTCGCACCTTCTCGTACCGGCTTTGCTGGGACTGGGACTCTTGCGTCCGGCCGCTTTGTTCGACATTTGTTTGACACGTGGTGCGTAAGCGTCGTTTCCGCGTGGCTTCATTTTGAGCAGTACGACGCACTAACGGACAATCTGTGAATTGGACCCACGCACGGCCGTTACCAAATGTAGGATAAATAACATAATTTGTACATCCAATTGTCACTTCGAGCTGCCGCTTGCTTGCGTACGTGCGTAACTGCGACACGAACCAGGTTTAGCGGGTATCAACCCCCCGGGTCGGCAAGAAAAGTCACATGAAACAAGAGGTACATTTCTGTTCCAACAGTCCAAACTGAAGATGATCCTTCGCCGTTCGCCGAACGCGTTGATAACGGTTCCAGTTTCCGTTCCAATTTCTCTGCGTACTTCATTGTCTTCGAAAAATAGAAAGGAGACAAAGAGCAAACGAACGAAGAGAAACAGTTTGGAAATTTATGAAGGAAACTTCCAAACGGTCGTGCGCGTTCCGCGTCAGGGCTCGCCAAATAATTTGGCGGTTGTGAAATTCGGCTACGCACTTTTCTGTCCCACGTTCGCTCTATCTCGCCCTCTATCATCCGACATCCCCAAAAGCTAAGAGCTGTACGCACTCACGCACCACCGGCTAATGGCCAAACGGGTCAAAGGAAGGAGGTGGTGGAAAAGGTGTGGAAAAAGAAACGGAGTGCCAAATTAGGAAAAGTGCGTATCGATCGCTCGATCGGTGGATGAATGGAGAATGTGCGTTAGCTGACTTGCCTATGTTTATTTTTTCCTTTTACTAGCTTCTTGTTGTGGCAAGTTTTGGCAATCTTTGGAGCTTTGGAGCAGAAGGGCAAGCTAGCTTGATTGCGCGGGGGTGAGGGATTTCGCTCCGGAGACGGTAGGCAACGAAACATGGGTGGTCAAAGACGGGCGGGCTTTTGGAGTTCAATAAACCTTCCTCCTGCTGGTGGAATGTGTAGCGGACGCCGGTTTTATGTGGTGCGTTTCAGCCACCATTCGCACGCACTTTTCGTTTTTCCACCCTGACGGGTTTATATCTTTCTCACGGTCGCCTTTTCTTTTGGCATCCCGTTGTGTGTGCGTCCATCAGAAGATGAGGCTAGATGGACACACAATTGGCGAATGTTTAAGATTTGTTCAATTCATATTTTAAAACGTTTCCTAATTTTTAAACGCGAACTTAATCGCTCTTAAAGGGCAAATAGGATCGATCAAAACCCGTGGTTTAATCGTTTATGAAATCATTTACTTAAGTTCTACAAATGCCTCCTCATCCGTTCGGCGGAGACTCTTTGGTCACCTTTGATCGCAAAGTGATGTTGCTTTCTTTGCGTCGATTTTCTATTGTTGCGATTATTATCGAGCAGATTGTGGGGGTTCGTCGCTTACAGCCCGATTGAAGTCTTTCCTCTTCAACGCGCTCTAAGAGCCTCCTCGGTGGTTGTGTTGGCTTGTGTTGTGGTGAGGAGTGTTTCGGTATGTTAT
>KE525402.1:401593-419490 GCA_000441895.2 Anopheles sinensis
GTGGAGTAAAATGATAGCTATACGAAGAAATAAATACAATACCGTTATATGTCCATGTTTGAAATGTTCTTTGCTCTTTTACGGAATGTTCAAAAGATAAACCTTGCGACTCCGTAATATATTAAGGCTACAAAATTCATATTTTCCAATCAGGTTGTACTAATATGCTGGATTCCTTAAGAATTTATCAGGAGTGTCAAAATATATTTAGTATTTTCGCAGTTTTCCAAGTACTATCACCGCTATAGGAACACAATACCACCACTATAGGAACAAAACCATTATTCTGAAGAATAATGACGTTTCGATTAAAATTGGTACAAATAAGTAAAAAAAATTGTAATAGACACTTATAAATTGCAGCATATTAGTAACATGACTAAGTGCGTCTCTATTGGTACAGTTAGGCTTCTCAATTTTTCTCTATAACAAATTCTCTATAACAAACAAATTTTGTAACTTCTAAATAATTCTAGTAAGTAATAATTTACACATGTATTTCGCTTTCAGATTCTTTCTTTTGCAAAATGGAAGCCTCCTGATCAGTGACGTGCAGCTAACGGACAGTGGCCGGTATCGGTGCAACGCTTCGAACCTTTACGTAGCGAAGAACTTCCGCAGCTCCAGTGTAAATCTGGTTGTGAGCGCCATGGCTCCAAGCAGCGCACCGCAGACGTCAGGAAACCATGGCCTGATGCCGCCACTGCAACCCTTGCAGCTTTCGGTGCCGGCCGGGGACACACTTCGCCTACACTGTGCCTGTTACTACTGCAAACCGCAGTGGACTTTCACGCCGCGCAACAGCCAAATCCCGATCTCGCTGGACAACTTCACGCACGAGGTCACGTTCGTGAACGCGTCCGTCGAACGGCACGAAGGCTTGTTCACCTGCCGCTCGTCGCCGGACGCCACGGCCGAACGGCAAACGTTCAACGTGACCGTCCTGGTACCGCCGACGTTTGTCAGCCGGATCCCGTCGTACATTTCGTCGGTCGTCGCGTCGGTGACGTTCAACTGCAGCGTGTCGGGCAATCCGGCCCCGGCGGTGACGTGGTACAAGAATGGGCGCGCGATTCGCAGCAACTACATCGTGCACTACGCGTACCCGCTGCTGCGCATCAACACGCTCGACCCGGAGGATGAGGGTTTGTACCAGTGCGTGGCGAAGAACGCGGCCGGCGAGATCGCCGCCTCGACGTACCTGACGATCCGGGACAAGCAGAAGTATCGGCACAAGGCCAAGCGCCTGGACGCGATCCGGTGCTTCCCGATCGACACGACCAGCCTGTACTTAACGTTTAGCGCGCCGAGCCACGCTAGCCCGGGCATCGAGTACGTCATGTACTACCTGGCGGGCGACGACCCGTTCCGCTGGTACAGCTCACCGCCGACGCAGCTGGCCGCGAACGGCAGCCTCCGCATCACGGGCCGCATGGTGGAACCGTTCCGGAACTATACGGTGTTTCTGCGCGCCTGCTCGGTGAGCGATATCTCCGGCACGGAGAACATTCGGGGGAGCGGCACGCCCGGCATGAAGAAGGTGATTCCGTCCCGGCTATCGCAGGGTGTCCAGTGTGCCTCACAAGGATGTAGGTTTCAGTTTTATGCACATTTCCCTCCGTTCGCTAGCTCTATATCTAAACATTTTGTTTTCTTGCACGACCTTTTAGATCCGATTCTGTCGACCTTTTTCCCCAACAACGGTATCTTCATCTGGTGGCCGAAGTACGAGGGAGTGGAACCGACAGCGTTTACGATACAGCTACGACACGACGGTAACGGCAGTTTAACCAGCTTCACCGATCAAATCATCGGCACGGTGGACCCGCTGGACGACTACATGACGTACGAGGAGGTGGAACCGCTGCTGGGCAAGATCGATGCGAAAACGAGCCAGCAAGTGGACTGGCTATGGAACGACGACGAGGAGGATATTACGAACGAAGGCAGAAGTGTGACGCAACAGGGCCGTCGGAGACGCCGCCGTCGGCAAAGTCACCAGCGGGAAAACCGGCACGAACAACACGCGTTCGATCTGTCCAAGGATCGGAAGCAAATCTTTGGTTGGCTAGCGACAAGCGGTGATGCGGTCGATGTCGACGTAGCACTTCCGGTCGATGCGGAGGGCAACCGAACGAATCTGTCCGACGTGCAGGCGGCGATGGCCGCGGCCCAACAGTCCGCTAGCGCTCAGCAGCATTCCGCCACGATGGAAGCCGCGTCCGGCAGACGGGCCGACGGGTTGAACTACGAGGATCCCCAGTTCCGCAAAACACACCGAGAGATTACGGTGATGCGGGTGAAGGTGGCCGGCAATGTGACTGGTATTCTGCTGCCCAACATCCGGAGCGTGAAGGTGCGCGTGCTCGGGTCGATCGCTCCCGATGGCGAACCGTTGCAGCAGGACCTGCGCTATGTTTTGTGGAAAACGGTAAATCCCCCCGACAAGATTCGCAATCAGCATACATTTATGTATCTTCACTATTTTGCGCAGATTGACACGGCAGCCCCGCGAACCGATGCCATCAACCGGTTCCAGGCGAGCCACATCGATGCCCGTAGTGTGCAGTTCACCTGGAGTCGATTCGTCGCGACAAAGGCGGTCAATCGGTGCCTGCAGTTGTGCTACAAGAACGTCAACCACGACGTTATCCTGCGCGGTGGCTCCAGTCGGTTCGATTGCCAAAAGATGTGAGTCCGTATAGTGAGGCTGGCGGAGCGAGAAGGCGAAGATTGATTTCCTATACGGGTCAAATTTGAACACACCATTCAACCCTCCATTTCTATCTCTCTCTCTTATTGCAGTCCCAAGGATGGGTCACACTTTAACGTAAAGGATCTACTTCCTCTCACCATGTATAAAGCTTTTCTTAAACCTTGCGAATCGAAGGAGGCACTGAGCGACATAGTCGACTTTCAAACGAAGCATGACGGTATGTGAACTCCCTCTCATGGTGATCTAGTAGTAGAGCGTTTTAGTGTTCATTTTGTCCTCTCTTACAGTCCCTGGTCCGGTAACAAATCACGAGCTTGATCGCTCGGGCGGAACGATCAGCATTACCTGGGGGCCGCCCGAGAAAAGCAATGGCGTGCTGCAGGGCTATCTGATCGAGTGGATCAACGAGGAGAACGCGCAGCACGCGGCGAACCTGACTGCCAACGCCACCAGCTTCACCTTTCCGAACGTAACCGCCGACGAGCGGATCAACATTTCGATCCGTGCGCTTAGCAGCTCCGGTCTCGGGATCCCAATCTATCTGAACATGAAGAACTACTACCCTCCGGTAAACCCGCCGGGAAAAGCGGGCTCGGGTGGCGCTCTGTCCGCTCACAGTATGCGATGGCTGACACAGATTTTATTCGCCGTCTTCATGCTTCTGGTGTTGATTCTCATCGCAACGTGGCTCTGGTTCGTTCTGCGTCGAAAGGCGTGCAAGAAAGCTTCGAATGGAGCCGGCTCGGGTATTGCTGGAGGTGCTGCAGGTGGCAGTGGGGCGACGCCCAATAGCGACAGCCGACATCATCATCATCATCATCATTTGGTCACCGACGGGTCTGCGATACAAATGATGGGCATGCTGTCGAGCTGTAATAGCGATATGCATGAGATGCAAACGTTGATTCGACCGAACAACTGTCCCCATCCGAATGGAGGAATATCGCTTCCGAATGGCTTCGGTGGTGGTGGTGGTGGTACTGGTGGTCCATCGTACGGTAATACTCCTCCACTAGGCACAAACGTACTCCCGGTTACAACCGGTCTTGTCGTTCGGAATCGATCTCAGCCGGGTAAAAACTTTTCACCCACGGCATGCGATACGACAATGTGCGTACCACTTAACGCCACAGTTCCAGCACCGCACGTGAACGGTACAAACGATTACGCTACCGCTATGGCTTCGTACAAAGAGCTGTTGGGTCGGGAACGGACAGAAACCAGTTGTACCGGGTGCACCGACGAATGCAACCGGGACGGTTGCGGCAGGATACATATACGAAATCCAACGGCGATGGCCGCGAACGATGCTTGCGTTGTAGTTTCTGCCATGGCTCCGCGGACAGACGTCATGTCGAATGGGGATGACGATCATAACCAGACCAGCCCAGAGGTAATAAGAGTTTAGGCGGCATTACATTTAAAAATAAATGGAGCTAAAATGTTGGTGATAGGAATAAATTTACTTAAACAAGTTATTTCTTTCTTCCTACAGTATTTAGCAGCTTGTGGATCCAGCACATCCACGAACAAGAAGGATTCGGATAGGATCTCTTCAACAACCCTCGCAACAACCGGTGAACGTAAGCGATCACCAACCTCGTCCTTCGCTTCCAAATCCTCCCGCGCTGCCATACCGTCGACGTCGATGCCATCGTCATCACCAACGTCCTCGCCGTCGTCGTCGTCGTCGTCGTCCTCGTCGTCATCTTCGTCCACCTCCTCATCCCCGTCGTCCTCGGCAACGCCATCGTCCTTAACGCCCGCCTCCTCACAGTACGTTATGAAAGCTCGCTCCCCACTGGCACTCGATAGTAGCCAGCGTAGATTATTAGACACAACCCTAGATAGTAACACAAGCACCAGTAACGTAGCGGAAACGGATGTCGCACAGCGACCGAAACCAAAACCACCAATATCCAACACACAACCAACACTACCAGTAGAAATTTACGATTATGCAACGAACTGTGATGACGACGAGCAGGTAGATGTCCGAGACAGCGGCCGGCAGCGGCTGCTCCTGGCCCAGGAGTGCGCCGACGAGGTGCCTGAAATCGTTAGTACCGTACTACCACGTGGCGTGTTGCGAAACGCTGGTCGCACGCCGGAAGCAACCGACGAACTATTCCGGCAACAGAATGCAGTGCTCTCCCTTCCTCGGTCGCAGATGAAGCCGATGGCCGCGTCCTACCATGGAGCGAACGGTGGAACCGACGTGTCGTCACGGCCGGCGCAAGTCATACAATCCTATAGCCTCAAGAGTGATAACCACGCCGGAGACGACGACGACGAGGACGACGAGGAAGAAGAAAACGACGACGAAGACGACGAGGAGCTGGATAACTCCGCGTCGTTACTGAACACGAGCAGCCTCAGTACAAAACCCCTCCATCAGCAGAACCACACCTCCAGTTGGAACTTCCGGCGACCGATCATCGGCCCGAACGGATAGACGAGTTTCCCCCCTCCCCCCCCCCCAGCCCTGTGCGAAAGATATGCTTTTGTCGGGTTCGCAACCGTCGATCGCCGCCCCTCAGGTACAACCGTTTATGTTATAGTTTAGCGCCGATATGAGCTACTGTTTTTACTCACCGTTTCTGTGTCGTTAAGAACCCTTCTACCTAGTGGCCGTGTACCACACCCCCTCCTTTAACTCATGTTTCGGTACCGCCATCGACCGACAAAAGCACCGTGCTGCTGTATGCATGTATGCGAGTAGCATACATTTTGTTGACAAAGAAAAGAAAAGAAGGGAACCATGACACGTTGTTCGACGTTCTCTCTTAGCATGTGGACGAGATGCACGAGAAAATATTAGGTTCGAGGTAGGAATCGAAAGCTACTAGTAGGAAGCAAATGAGCAGAGGCTTTATATTATAATAATATCGTTCGATAAGTAATTTAAGGCATTATCTTAATTTTATCTCACGACAAATTCTGTTCTTCTAAAATTAGTAGTTTATGTTCAGCATGCCCCGTCCCATCCACGTTCCTCTCTCCGGTGCTCACCCATCTGACCGTTTGTTTTGTGCATCCTTTGTGCATTCTTTGTACACATAATACGTCCCGGTTAATTACGCAGTTTACATTCGACCTTAATCCGAGCGAAGGACGCGAAGCGTACTACTATCCCCCACAATCCCCAATGTTCCAGTTTTGTTTTTCCATATCGACACTATCTCAGTGTGTAATCACGACCCAATGTTCCAGTTTTGTTGTTCCATATCGGTATATATTTATAAAGGCAGCCGCAGACGCCATCGTTTGTCCTATTATGTTACAGAGCGCTTTGCCAACATTTAACAGATAAAGCTTATCCAAACGTGAACGCTTCACGTGCGCCACTAAGAAGGAAACTTAAAGTAACCTGCTCCATAGTGTGATCTACAGTATTGTTCTTTTAATCAAATTCTCGCATTCGTTCCACGATGTTGCTCTCTCGCAACACAGGCACTGGCCGGGTAACTTTTGTTGATGTATGTTTAAATCATTCGTGGCACAATTTCCCGTGCCACCCCCGCTTCACGCCGAAGCACCAAGGGAAACTCCCGGCGGGGACAGTTTGAAGAAGTACATACGGACTAAACAGAAACAGAATACTCACCTAACAAAACGGAAAGTTTTAGTTTGTTGCCAAATAACATTCACATCCAACGCGGTGATGATAAAGAACTCCATAAAACCTACACAAACACACTCCATTGTTAGCTACAATAGGCGAAACAGGTTAATATGCGCATGTTGCGCATGAAACGGAAGAGGTTTTGCGATGTGATCTGCCAACCCTCGGACACTACTAATGTAACTGGTCTAATTTTATACATCTATGATAATCTCATCATCCCACCAAAGAACTAACTAGTGTTATGAATATATCTATATGCGCTAATGTATACACATATATTTAGAACCGTACATATTCGAGCCCAAACCCTTCCCGCAAAAAAAACAAAATAACTCTTCTGCTTCTGGTCGTGCATGTACTTCTTCAACGCCTGCGAAACACTTTACACTCGCGTTTCAAAGACGAAATCATGGGCAAGCGATTCGTTGTGTTGCGGAACCACACATTTCTAATCATTCATAAATCATGACACGCGTAAATTGCCCCCCGTATGTTAGTTTATTTATTTATATACATTTTAATTTTTACAAGACATGGAAATTCCAAGTGACAACCAATTTTTTACCCGCCTTCACATTTCCCCATCCTTTCTGTAAGTTTTTGTTTTATTTGCGAAAAAAGTTTTTCCCAACAGTTGTTAAGTCGAAACTATTTGATGGC
Source organism: Anopheles sinensis (assembly GCA_000441895.2). Classification (NCBI taxonomy): domain Eukaryota; kingdom Metazoa; phylum Arthropoda; class Insecta; order Diptera; family Culicidae; genus Anopheles; species Anopheles sinensis. Next base: position 408,598 of record KE525402.1, read on the forward strand.
AGATTTTGGGTAGACAGAAACAACAATCTCAATAGTAATACAACGAGTGCATACGGAGGATGAAAAAATTCACAAAACAAAAAAAAACAGTAAAATAACACTCACAGACATTTGAACAAAACGAACAAAAACCATGTCATGGTAGTGCGGAAACAAGGAATACAATAGAAAGTAAAAAATAGAGCAGTTATGAATGAAAGATGATTAACGGAATAAGAATAATCTGGGTACCTGACTTATAAATAGTAGTAAGTAAGCACATAACTATAGCGATTCAAGATACAAACAAACATGGAAAAAATACTATATTATATTAGCATATATATATATATACGAGTATGACGAGTTATTACGATTAACATAGTGTAATACGTAACGACGTTAAGAATGGGGAGAAACAACAGATGCGAAAATAGTACGGAGATTTAATCATATATGTGCACCCTTGCGTGTGAAAGTAAGCCTTTGTGTGATGGTATCGTTCATGTGCGCTCATTCAAACGCGAAGGTGTAAGCATGGAACGCAAGCAAATCGGCACGATTGATTAACTTTGTTCGTTTGAAATTTAAATTTTGATGTACCATTTTATTAGTTCTAACATAAGGCAGTTCTATTGAACACACGTACGAAAATAGGGTTGTCAAAATTTTAAATCATTTATAAAATTTCATTATTTGTTTAGAACAACCACGTACGAAATCAGAGCACTTAGAGGAAAGCAGGGTTAACAATCTTTGAACTATGCATGATCGCGTTGCGCATCCATACGTCAAGTCTTTTTTTTTTTCAAAACCGATGCAGCATTCATGAAACACACATTTCCATCGTATTTATTTCTTGTTCTGTTTAGTGATCGACATACGTGGTGTTATCGCCCAAGTCACCTCCTAGAGTCTATGCATCAACGAAACAAAGATGATATTTTGTTTGTTTGTTTGTTTGTTTTTTTCTTTCTACGATTAAGCACGCCTAACCGCGTACCCGACATTCAGTGTAGTAACATTTATAAAGTTACCATATTACCACCCCGGCTCCTCCCGACCATAGAACTGGGCTATCTTTTCCATAGACTAGCGTTTCGGGCCTGTATCATTATCCATGGAAGCGAAATAGAACCATTTATGGTTTTCAAATGATTAGATTATTTATTTATTATATTCAACAATAACAATCATCCATCCTCATGCCGCGACATAAGCAATAGACAGGTGGGTCCTACCAATGGATCCAGTAACGACAAAATAATGTACCAAAAACAACCGTTACAAAACGACTACAGCATACCCTACTACAAACACTGAGCAAATTCACATGTACTTCATGAGATGATTTACACCATGTTTAACAGAGAACAACATATCTAAAGCAGAAACCGAACGTTAGGAAGCCAAGCGCCCGCGTCTTTTTGGAATGTATCGAAAGTGAACGAAAAATGTTAATACCTGAACAGAGTATACAAAATATTGGGACAGCAGTTGACGAGAAATAGCAAACAAAACTACAGGAATCCATTATAAAAACAAAAAAAACAAAGTAGAACCGAAACATATTTCCCAGCAACTCCTGATCCTAACGGTTTTAATAATTTTTCATAGCGAAACGAAAAATCTCTTCACCAACAAACAAACAGTAACGCAACACATTCCATTTTATTTTATTATAATTTTTTTATTAAATCTTCTGTTTATACAGATCCAAACAACCAACGCAATGTGCGCAACATAAACTTAAGGGGGGAAAAAACTGCAAGAGTTTTGGCAACGAAGTAAAGCGTTAATGTCAGTATGTGAAGCTACTCGCTAGTTCAGTTTTCTACAAGGATATACTTTAAAAATCACGTTTTCGTTTTCTACGATATACTCCACGAATTCCGTTTGTATATAAAAAGTATACAAAAGGAAAATAATATTATAATAATAATACTTGTTATCTACCTCACATCAATAACAGAATTAAGAGTTTTGTTTGTAAGTTTATGTTTTAAGTTTTAAATTTATTAATAACTGTAAAGCCATGTGGTGCGCAATCAGTGAGGAGAGAACACTCGCCACGCAAAAAAGCAGAAGAAATAACATTCAAATCTCGCGAACGAATCTAAGAACTTATGCTTAAAAGATTAGGTTCCATTATTGTTTGGCTTGTTTCAAGGGATACTCAGAAAGCCGATAAAAAGTCTAGAATCTAGGAAAAAGCATACAAATTCCATAATCAGACCAGAACATACACAGAAACAATCGGATTATTTAATTTTGAGTTTTTTTAGTAACTGCCAACCATCGGTAACAGATAAAACTTTAGTTTGATGTTCTCTTTCCACTGATGCGTTTCGGATATTTCTGTTAGTTTATATATATATACAACATACATATATATGATGGTCTATTTTTGTTGTTTTCTGTAGGATTACGCGCATGAACGAATGGTATACATTTTCTGTGTAGAAAATAAAACGTGAACTTTTTTTTCTATCTGAAAGAAAGCGTTTAGTCTTGGCGATTCAATTTCACTGACGTTGAACGGGCTACTAGATGGACCTGTTAACCAATTAAAGCCAGTTAAAGTATTTAAGTAAGTCATCAACAACAGGCAAACGAAGAGTTCATTTCAAGGCTTATATAGAATCTTCAATATACGAACGTTTATTGTAGGAAAAGTGTGGATGTGGAGTTTGTTTCGATCGTTGCTTTTTGCCTCCGCGCTCCGGACAAAGCCGACAGCTGGAAGAAAATACGAAAACACACGCAGCAAGTCAACTCGATCAGACTTTGGAAGTATGATACCCTCATCACCAGCAGCGTAGTAGAGGCATACATGTTGGTGAGTAGTTCGCGATCGTTGCCGAGAGTGTGCAACGATCGGTCGCCTCACAGAAACTTGAGACTGTCGCAGTGGGGCTTGTACTCGATGGGATGCGTTTGAGGTAGGTTCAGTACGCGCCGCAGGGTTTCCCGGATCCGGATGGTGTTATCGGTGTCGGTGGCCGTCCGGTTCCACACCGACAGCACATCCTCGGACACCTGAGTGCACAGCACGACGCCGCAGATTTCTGTACCGACCAAAAACTGCTCGCCCAGCATCGCCATACACACGTTCTCCCAGGCGCGATCGATTTTGGACTTCTTCAACCGAATCACCCACTTGCCGCCTCGCATGTTGGCCGGATCTTCCCACATCGGTTTGATGCCACTCTGTGAACGGAAGGAGCGGAGGCAAGAAGTTGGTGAAAACCATTCAAAGCAGACGCGATGGAGGCTCACCTTAAACAAATGTAACCTTCGGAAAGGTTTTAATACGGTTGGTTTGACGAGGTGACAGTATAGAGACCACCACTGCTCAACGCTGGCACATCGACCGACAAAGTGTAGCGATTTTACGTACTCCTGTAACGATAGAAAAGACCCCCCAGGTCAGTGCAATCAACTCGGCAAGTGGCTGAGGCTCGCACGTGAAATACCGCCGCTCGATGTGACCCCTTCTTGCCGAACCATAGGCAGTAGGTGTACTGTAGCTTGTGTTCTCCCGGTCCCACTTCCAGCGGTTCTAGCTTATCCACGTCGAAATCCGCTCCTTCGTCACCACTGTCGTCGCTGTCGCTAGCATATGGCCTGATCCTGCAGGGAGATACAAAGAGGCAGGTGATAAACCTTCCCTTGAGCTGACTGGCCTGTGGCCTTGCTTCTCTTCCGGTATCCCGCTTCGAGGACCTACGACCCTTTCGGGGTGTTCGGTGGTGTTGCAATGTTGTTTTTGGGAACCGATTTCGGATGCCTTCGCCAAGCCCCGGAAGAGCGACTTACTCGTATTTGTTTGACATTGTTTTAACAGTCGGTAGGTAGGACAGAGTGAAACGATGTGTAAAACTATATTCTCGCTATCACAGAATGTTTGCCGCAATGTTTTACTTTGCTCTGCTTTTGCTTTCTTGCACGATTTCTGGAGTGTTTTCTTGACGTTTTAGCGTGTTTCTGTCGTTTTAAAGTGTCAAAGTTTCACGTCAAGGCAAAAGGTACATCCACAGGTGAGCTGATGTCGGATCTTTGGCAATTGCGATATGGATTCTATTTTATTACTTCACATCCTTTATATTAACCATTGATTATGGGCTTAAAAGCAAGTCCTTTATAAATGCTACTGATCGGTAGGAAGTTTCTACATTACAAAATAATTATCCTAAAGGATTGCGCGAAAATATTATGATGATGATGACACCTTGCGTTCATCTGACTTGGTTTCGAACTGTCAAATGATTTCGGGAACAGTTTTTGGCGACGCCATATTGACGCAAACATTTTCTGCGGCAGTTGTTGATTCCTGCGGAAGATGTGATTTTTAACGTACAGAAAAGACTCCATAACTTCGCGTTAAGTATTGTAATTCATTGTAGCGACCGTCTGGTGACCGGAAGAAACACGAAACGAAAATGTCAGCCTTCTTGCGCTATATCGAAATGGAGAACTTCAAGTCCTACCGTGGACGTGCTGCAATAGGCCCGTTGAAACGGTTTTCCGCCGTGATTGGACCGAATGGGTCGGGTAGGATGCTGTGCTGCCTTCGTTTGCTAGTCAGTGGTTGGTTGATGCACATTTGCTAACCTTTTTTGTTTTCTTTTCTGTGGCAGGAAAATCGAATTTCATGGACGCCATCAGCTTCGTCATGGGGGAGAAGACAAACAGCCTCCGAGTGCGAAAGTTGACCGAGCTTATTCACGGCGCATCTATTGGGCAACCCGTTTCGAACCGAGCCTCTGTAACGGCTAAGTTTATTATAACCGACGACGAGGAGGAGGTTGAGAAAACTTTCCAGCGCTCGGTGATCGGTTCGTCGTCGGAGTACCGCATCAACGGCAGTCCGGTTTCATCAACGGTGTACCTGCAGGAGCTGGAAAAAATCGGCATCAATGTGAAGGCGAAGAACTTTCTCGTGTTCCAGGGTGCGGTAGAAAGTATTGCCATCAAAAACGCCAAGGAACGTACGGCGCTGTTTGAGGAAATCAGTGGCTCCGGGCAGCTGAAGGACGAATACACGCGGCTGAAGCAAGAAATGCAGAGTGCGGAAGAGGAGACTCAGTATACGTATCAGAAGAAGAAGGGAGTGGCTGCCGAAAAGAAGGAGGCGAAGCTGGAGAAACAGGAGGCCGATCGGTACGCCCGCCTGAAGCAGGAGTACCACGAAAAGCAGGTGCTCTACATTGTGTTCCGTCTGTACCACAACGAGAAGGAATCGAAACGCCTGAAGGAAGATCAAGTAAGCAAAGAGCAGGAGCTGAGCATCATCGAAAAGCGAAAGGAAGAGGCGGACGAAATATTAAAGGAGAAGAAAAAAGAACTCGGTAAGGTGACGCGCGAAATGGCCAAGAAGGAGCAGGAAATACGCGAGCTCGAGGCCGAGACGAGCAAGCGCCATCCGATGTTTATCAAGGCTAAGGAGAAGGTTGCCCACACCCAGAAGAAGCTGGACGGTGCGAACAAAACGCTCGAGCAGGCGCGGCGCGCCCACGAGGCGCACCAGGCGGACATCAAGAAGCTGGAAGACGAACTGCGTGCCGTCGAGGATTTAAGGGCCGCCTTCGAGAACGAGGTGGATGGCGAGTCGAAGAAGCGTGGCAGTAACGTACATCTGGAGCGCGATCTGGTCCAGGCGTATGACCGGTTGAAGCAGCAGGCGGACGCGACGGCTGGTAAATATCTCATCCATCTCGATTCCGTCAACCGGGAGCAAAAATCCGACCAGGATCTGCTGGACAGCGAAATCAACAAGAAGGCACAGATCGAAGAAAACTACAAGCGCAACGAGTCGGAGAAAAACGAGGCCCTCAAGCGGCAGGAAAAGTTGATAGACCATATCAAATCGAGCAAGGTGGCCCTCGAGGAGCAGAACCGCATCAAGGCCGAGCTGAGCCAGGACGTGGGCTCGTCGAAGGAACGCATACTGGAGCTGCAGGCGGAGCTGGAGAATGTGCGCGAGCAGCTCGGTGACGCAAAGATCGATAAGCACGAGGATGCACGGCGTAAGAAGAAGCAGGAGGTGGTGGAACTGTTTAAGCTCGAGGTGCCGGGCGTATACGATCGTATGATCAACATGTGCCAGCCGACGCACAAGCGCTACAACGTGGCCGTAACGAAGGTGCTGGGCAAGTACATGGAGGCCATTATTGTCGACACGGAAAAAACCGCACGGCGCTGCATTCAGATACTGAAGGAGAAGATGCTGGACGTGGAAACATTCCTGCCGCTAGACTACCTGCAGAAGAAACCCCTCAAGGAGCGGCTTAGGTGAGTTGGTTAATTATTTTCAATCAAAACTTCCCCGGGTATGGTTCGTATAACTTTATTCGTACAGTATTCTTAACATTAAGGCAAATCAGTGGTGATTGTCTGTCTTTGGCCGACAATCGGGTGGCGGGATGATGACCCATTCCGAGTCCGATTCCTGTCGGTTTAGGGGTGGAGGTTGCAATAGTTGCTGCTGCTGTTGTTGCTGTTGGTGTTGCTGCTGCTGCCTCGTTTGTTGCTGTCGATTTTTGTCGTTCAGTTGCTTCTGCAGGTTAGCTTTGAACTTAAGTAGCGCCTCCTGGAAGCAAACGGAGCAGGCATTGAATTTCGAATGCTACGATCCCTAAGTTTTTCTCACCAACGTACCCGTTCCTCGAGCCGCTTAATGTAGGCCTTCTTCAGCTGCAGCTCCTCCGGCAGCATGTTGTTCTGCAACATTTCCCGTTGCGCCATACTGGTCACGATTTGCGTCTCGAACTGCGACGAGAGAAAGACAGGCGAATGAAAATACAATTCACGTTTTTTCATGGGGTATAATAATGACTCACCTCGAAATACTTTTGCACTAACAGCTTGTGTTCGTTGTGTATCTGCTCGGAGAGTGGATTGTTTGGCACCGGCGTTAGCGGTCTCAGATTGGGGTCCAAAATACTGTACAGCGTGTCGCCAAGGGCCGCCTCGTTCTGTTTGTTGTTCCCCCGGCCATCCCTTTCGCCTCGTTCACCGCCCCCCTCGTCGTCCGCTGCGGTGTCCACGGTTGGGACCTGCTGTCCTACCCTACCACCGGTGGTGGTGGTGGTTTCCCCAATCCCGATTCCGGCCGTCGAGCCGGCTGAGGTGTTGGTGAATGTAATCGAACTGGTTACGGCATCCATGGGCGCATTGGTGCATTTTGTGACGGTTAATCCTTCCGTGCCCTGATTGTTGTTAGCTGCACCGGAAGAAAAGCAATAAAAATCGATCGTTAGCAAAGAGTCTTTCGAAAATTCGGTGAATTATAGTTCGATTATTCAGTTTTAATTGGTTGAATATAAACCTTAGGGGAACCTTTATCGAGTAGGAAAAATTCATAAAATTTTAAAGTCTATCAGTTTTATAAGACAACTCTATGGATTTGCTTTTGCATTTGCCTTCTTTGTACGTACTGTATACGATCCAACAGCTTTGTAGCGTGTTGGAATTGCTGGAAGATATAACCGTGGATGTGACACTGTCGCACATTTTGACGTGTTGTTTGCTCTTGCCACTGTCGGGTTTATCCACGTTTTCTGCAGAATCCAGAGTAATGATCTGTCTCTTAGTACTTGACTTTTTGTTTCTTCTGCCGTGTGTGCGTTTCGGATCACATTTGAACACGCACTTACTAGCTACCACTACTGTTCCTGGACCATCATGTGCTGCAGTTTGCAATCGTGCCCATCGAGAAACAATAAACAAAATCTCCAATCCCTCGGTTTGGCGTGCCCGAGTGTTGACGAATGATTAATCACACCACGGCGAACCGCGCGTTGTCGAGTAAATGTGTGTCGCAGTTTGGCGGATGGCCTTCATGGCCGGATGCTGCGGTGCCGCACGATGATACAGTGGTGGATTCTGGTGGATCCCCTGCCAGCAGATAGATAGTGGAGAACTTCTCTTCCGGAATGTAATCCGACACACTATCTCATGTTCTTTCAGTTAGACCACCTTTGCCAACAAGGGATATGATTCAGTTTCCACTTGTCAACCGAACTGCATACACTATTCCGTCCACTAACGAACTAACGTCTATAGTTCTAGTGATAGGTTCTAGTATTTGCCTTCCACAAACCGTCACACTGTGTGGTTCCCTTCCGCCCGGGATCCGTGCCTCGCGTTCATAACAATCTTGCCATTTATTTTTCACAAGCAACTTTGCAAACACTACTAAGAGTCGTGGCGATCACCACTTTCCCCGTCGGTTATGGAAAACGGATCCTTTTTGTTTCGGAATATCCTCTGGACGGGTGTGGTGGAGGGTACGAGAACGAACCTCCAAACAATCGCAATACGATAATCTCTTCCTATGTTTCGAACGCACAGCTCGACCGCGACACGTAACCTAACGGACGGGATTTCATAAACCTAAGGCTAGCCGCGCGCGGAACACAACACATCTCCGTACGCGGACAGGAAATTTTGGTTCGCTTTTCCACTTTTCCACCCCTTTTGCTTGGGGCGGAAGAGAGAGAGAGAGAGAGAGAGAGAAGGGCCGAGAGCAGAACCGAGCGCACGGTGACGATGTAGATGTGCTTCGTGGAAATTGTGAGCGGATGAGTGTACACCAGCGCGGACGGTTTTATGAGGCAGCTATCGGGGGATGATGTGGAAATGGTGGGGACTTGGGACGACCGTGGTCCGTGGCGGTGGTTGGTATCCTCACTAGAGTGACATTAACGAAAAGAACGCGCGGGGAAAGGGAAACAGGGAAGTCCGTCTGGGTCCGGATTTCGGGATGGTGGCCGGCGGGTGGCACTTGCGTTTATGGTAGTGATCGCCCCGATGAAAACTGTGGACCAACACAGCGTTGTTTTTAAGGGATAGGAAAAGGCCGAACAGAAGAAAAAAAACAATATTTTGAGCTAAACCAAGGGTGCAAAGGAGAGGACAAACACCACCACAAATAGTGGGAAAAATTCGTCCACTAAAAACTATCGGAAGACCCATCGTGTTTACCGGGGTTGGCCTGGCCGGTCGCCCGGTGGAAATCCGAGTGGAGCGGCGGCGACGGCAAATATAAATATAAGCGGGCTTGGAAAATCCCTCATTATTCGCTGCCAACTCAACACTTCTGCACAGTGTCCGGCCGAACCATCAATCTCGAGATGGTTTGCAGCTGGCGCTCTGCAGCGTTTCCTAGTCATCGCCACCGTCGTCGATGCCGTGCCGGCTGGCGGGAACTATGGGGACGGTGTTGGTACGGTCGTATAGTTCAAAACAAAAATAAATTACATCCCTAAAAATAGAAGTGAGTAATTTTTCCCGCGGGTACAACACCACCGCGGCGTTGCGTACTACTGGCCTGGTGGACGGATCCTACGGATATGGTTCGGTCGGTCTGTTTCATCTCGTTTCGCGGCTGCTGCCGACCGTCTCTTCTGCGCCGAGAACGGGAATTGAGGGTCGTCAGCACAGGAAAGCAACCGTGAGTCACCGCGAATATGGTGCACGAATGAAAATATTGGGTTGTGTATGGCAAGCAGCGTGCGCGATCATCATCAAACGTGGGTGCCGGGGGTGGTACTGTGGAGATGGTGGTTGGAGTGTTGTTGGGGGGTGGTTGGGAGCATCGCCCAGTATGCGCACAGAGCTTGCGCACTAGACGCAACCGATTGAATAAGGTGTACGTGCAGCAGCACGTGCTCGGTGCGGAACGGCACGCAACAAGTTGAGCAAATTCTCAACAACTCAACAACTCTTTGTGGTGAGAAATCAAATCAAAAGAGCTTAGTTGTTCGACGGAAGAAATATAAAATTGGCGCGGAAGGAGGACGAGCGATATGCGTTTGCGACCCAGCGAAATTTGCGTCTGTATCTTCCTTCGATAGCGTTATATAGACCAGCATTATTGGCGGGTTAATAGTCAGTCAATATTTGGAGCTTTTATTGTTTGTTAGCATTTGAGAAATCGAGTAATTTGAATTCCTATTACTGAAGGGAGACAATTTTTGTTGACACGGTCAGATAAGCCTATCTTAGACAAATTTCGACATTTGAAAGTATACTCATCAGACTTGACTATACTTAATTTATTGGATAAGATTAGTTTTACGGATTAGTATTAAGGCCTCTTACTTACCGGTAAATAATGCCGTACTTCCAAGATCGGTTGGTTGATCGAACTACAATAGATTCAATCCTGTTTAAGTACGATGTTAGAAATAATCATGTAGCGAAAATTGTTTTTACCGGATTCACCGCAATGTACAGGGGTTGCAGAACCGCCGAGGACATGTTCCGAAGCGGACTGTTCCTTGGCACGTCCGCTATTCGCTGGATGGTGGTGTTCTTGTTTGTAATCGTGCCCCTGCTGCTGCCGCTACCGCTCGAGTCAACGCCGTTGTTTGTACTCTCAGATGACATGTTGCTATCGAGCGGATAATCCATACCGTACGAGTCCTCCTGCAATGGTTGGGGTAAAAAAAACAAGGTTAATAAATCGTCCATGGCTGAATTCGATGGTTCGTGATCATCACCTCATCGTCCGGTACGATTTCGTCCCCGATCGGTTCATTCTCGCCGGTGAACATTTTGCACAGCTCGTTCATCACGCTCACGACCTCCTTCATCGAGGGCCGATTGATGGGGTCCTGTGCCCAGCAGCGTATCATCAGCTGCTCGATCGGCTTCGGGCAGTCGTCGATCAGGGGCGGCCGGCTGCCCTGATGCACCCGCCACATGATCGCGAACGACGTGTCGATGTGCTTGAACGGTTGCTCGCGGGCGATCACTTCCCACAGGATGATGCCCCAGCTGAAAACGTCACACTTCTCCGTGTACGAAGAGCCCTCGAAAACTTCCGGCGCCATCCAGGCGGCGCTGCCCTTGTTGTTGGTCATCAGCGTTGATTTGTCGGTGACCGTGCCGAAATCGCAGATCTTC
>KE525402.1:426818-443165 GCA_000441895.2 Anopheles sinensis
GGGGCTTTGCCAACGAAACAATTGCTGACGAAACAATCTCCACAGGTGGACTCATCGCTGCCGAGCTGTTGCGCGAGTCCAATCCGATCGAAGTGCGCTGGGGTGATGAAAATGCCATCTCGTATTCCACCCGCACGCTGGCGTGCATCACCAACAACGATGTGCTACGTGCCCTGGCCAGAGCAGCTCCGGCGTTCCGACTGTACGGTGAAACGCCGATCGAGCGCACCCAAATCGATCACTGGCTGACGTACACGCTTTCGATGGAGAAGGACCCGTCGGACGAGCTGAAGTATCTGAACAAATGTCTTGGCCCGCTGACGTACCTGGTCGCGAACCATCTTACCATTGCCGACCTGGCCGTGTTCAACGAGCTGTACTGTCGGTTCGAGGAGCTGAAAAAGATTGGCATCCCAGTGCACGTGCAGCGCTGGTACAATTTGATGCTCGCCCAGCAGTGCACCAAGTCGGCGTTGCGCAAGTATGAGAGCGAACTGCGTACGGCCATCGCTTCGGCGAAGTCGGCGAAGAAGGAACCCTCGCCGGAGAAGGGTGCCGGCGATGCGAAACGTGAGCAGGGCAAATTTGTCGACCTACCCGGGGCGGAGATGGGCAAGGTTATCGTGCGCTTTCCGCCGGAAGCGTCCGGCTACCTGCACATCGGACACGCCAAAGCGGCCCTGTTGAATCAGTACTACCAGCAGGCGTTCCAGGGCAAGCTGATCATGCGCTTCGACGATACGAATCCGGCCAAGGAGAACGTCCACTTCGAGCAGGTGATCCTGGAGGACTTGGAGATGCTCCAGATCAAGCCGGATCTGTTTACGCACACCTCGCAGTACTTCGACCTGATGCTGGACTATTGCGTGCAGCTGATCAAGGAGGGCAAGGCGTACGTGGATGATACGGAACCGGAGCAGATGAAGAAGGAGCGCGAAGAGCGCGTCGAGTCGAAGAACCGTAGCAACACGGCCGAGCGTAATCTGGAAATGTGGGCCGAAATGGTAAAAGGTTCGGCCGCCGGGCAGAAGTGCTGCGTGCGCGCCAAGATTGATATGAGTTCCCCGAACGGGTGCATGCGCGATCCAACGATTTATCGGTGCAAAAACGAGCCACATCCACGCACCGGCACCCAGTACAGGGTGTACCCGACGTACGACTTCGCCTGCCCGATCGTGGACGCCATCGAAGACGTAACGCACACGCTGCGCACCATGGAGTACCATGACCGTGACGAGCAGTTCTATTGGTTTATCGAAGCCCTCGGGCTGCGGCGCCCTTACATTTGGGAGTACAGCCGGCTGAACATGACCAACACGGTGCTGTCGAAGCGCAAGCTTACCTGGTTCGTGGAGCAAGGCTTGGTCGACGGTTGGGATGATCCACGGTTCCCGACGGTGCGCGGTATTCTGCGCCGCGGCATGACGGTGGAGGGTCTGAGGGAGTTCATCATTGCCCAGGGTTCGAGCAAATCGGTCGTGTTCATGGAATGGGACAAGATTTGGGCGTTCAACAAGAAAGTCATCGACCCGATCGCTCCTCGCTATACGGCGCTCGAGAACGAACAGCGCGTTCCGGTGAATGTGGCCGGAGTGCAGCCGGGAACGATGCAAGCGGCCGTGCACCCGAAGAACGCAGAAATTGGCATGAAAACGGTGCACTTTGGTCCGCGCGTGCTGATCGACATGGCTGACGCGAAGGAGCTGAAGGAGGGTGAGAATGCCACGTTCATCAACTGGGGTAACTTGCTGATCACGAAGGTTAACCGAGGGGCGGACGGAACACCCATCTCGGTGGATGCCAAGCCGAACCTGGAGAATAAGGACTACAAGAAAACGCTTAAGCTGACCTGGCTGTGCGAACTACCCGCGGATCAGTACACACCGACGTACTGCGTGTATTTTGAGCACATCATCAACAAGGCGGTGCTGGCAAAGGACGAAGATTTCAAGAACTACATCGGACATCAAACGAGGGTAGGCTGATGATAACTAAACTGGACTTAATCCTCAACTACAATTAATTGGGTTCTTTTGTTTCATCACAGACCGAAGTACCGATGCTGGGCGATCCGGAACTGAAAAAGCTACGCAAGGGCGACATTATTCAACTGCAGCGCCGTGGATTCTTCAAGGTGGACCAGGCGTACCAGCCGGCCAGCGAGTTCAGTGGCGCCGAAACGCCGATCGTGCTGTTTGCGATCCCCGATGGCCACGTCACCGCCGTACCGACGGCAAACGTTCCAAAGAAGGAATCTGTTGCAGAGGTAAGTGCTTTAAATATAAATAGCAACGTAACGATCGGCGGGATTTGCCTGGAATCTATTTTTAAACTCCCATAGCTTGCGGCTAAAAATGTCCTCAGCACATTTTTTGTCGTATTTTTGTCTTAAGATTGTTAACATTAGTCAAACTTTCAACAATAATCATGATTCCTGGGTGGAAGGTTCGATTGAAATATGTTTGCAGATTTATGCCGGATCAGAATTTAAGTTTTCCATGTTATTTTTCAAGGGTTTTGACGATGGTCAATTGTGAAAATATTTCAGTTTTTCCGTTGGGTATTAAACTACAAAAACGTTGCCCAAGTTTCCTCTACGTTGAAATTACCTTAATAAGGTGTTTTTGGATTCATTGAAATCGTTCGAATTTGGATACAAATAACTCCTTTTTGGGGTGACCAAACCATAGGCCAATGCACCAAAAATGCAATTAACCTGAAGTCAACAAAACATTGCAACGTTTCTAAACGTGTCTCTAATTAGGGTAGGCAAATTAGTAGCAGTTAGTTTCATTGAAATATGCATTCCTTGAGCAGCACTTGACAAGAACTTAAAAATTCGGAAAGAAGCCGGCAAATTATTTTCAACGGGTATTACTTCAGATAAAAGTATGAAGCAGTTCATTTGAGAATTACGTGGCTTTACAGCAGACAGCAGACTTTGTTTGTTAAATGTAATTTTTTTTTCTATCGTGAAGTGTTCAAAGTTTGAAAATTGGTTCTCGGAGAACTAATCAATATTTTTGCCAAACCGTGTTTGATCTCAGCCTACATGAAAATGCAAAATAAAACACAAAGAAAGAGAATGTTCAAAGGAAAAAAGCAGATGAGGTAACCAAGCAACGAGATCGATCGTTTGGTACCATCGGCTATTAAAATCCGCGACCGTAACACCAACACTTAAGGAGGAAAGCGCAGCAGACCGCGAAAAGATCACTCCTCGCGAGTCAGCGGATCTCTGTCCCACTCTGTCAGTGTGTTGGTGTTGCTCGTGGCAACGCGCGATGCGAATACGAGACCAAAGAGTAACCACCGAGATATGATGGTTGGTTCGTTGCGGTTGAATTCGCCTTTCCTCCACCCCGGCGAAAGTAATGCTCGCGTGGAGCAGCATACAAGTTTGGAGTGCTTTTGGTAGGGAAGTCGTGCGCGAGTGACACGTTGGTTGCATTGTTGGCGATTGTTGTCGTCGTCTTCGACGTCGTGGTTGGACTGCTTTTCTGTTCGTATATCTTATCAAACGGTGTGATTGCTTCGTGTTAGTAAAGATATGAAAAATGGTGTTCCCTTCTGGTTTGTGATTTCATCAAATACTTTTCGATGCCCTCCACAGAGCAAGAAGTCCAAGCAGACCTCTGCCAAGCCTGCCAACGTAGCTGCTGCAAGTGCACCCGCCGTTGGGGCCTCCGCACTCAACGACTCCATTACCCAGCAAGGCGAAGTGGTACGCAGATTGAAGGCAGACAAAGCGCCAAAGCCGGATGTTGACGCGGCAGTGAAAGTGCTGCTGGACCTAAAGGCACAGTATAAGGCCGCCACCGGTAGCGATTGGAAACCGGGAGCAGTTCCGGCCTCGGCTCCAGCGACCCCCCAACCGTCGGCCACGAATGCGGACGCTCTCAACGCGAAGATCACCGAGCAGGGAAATCTGGTGCGCGATTTGAAGGCGAAAAAGTCCCCGAAAGCGGATGTCGACGGTGCGGTGAAGACACTGTTGGATTTGAAGGCACAGTATAAGGCGGCGACGGGAAGCGATTGGAAACCGGGTGCAGCACCTTCTGTGGCGGCGGCGGCGGCAACTCCTCAACCGGCAGCCGGTGCATCGAACGCCGAGGCGTTGAATACGAAGATCACGGAACAGGGTAACCTTGTGCGTGATTTGAAGGCGAAAAAGGCCCCGAAGGCGGACGTTGATGGAGCGGTAAAAACCCTCCTGGATCTTAAAGCGCAGTACAAAGCGGCCACTGGGAGCGAGTGGAAACCGGGAGCAGCCGTGACGGCGGCACCGCTGAAACAAGCCAACAACTCCTCCTCCACCCAGGCCGGAACGGCGGGTGGTTCGGTGAGTGAAATTAACGATAAAATCGTTGCCCAGGGCGATCTGGTGCGCGATCTTAAAGCTAAGAAAGCCCCGAAGGCGGACGTTGACGCGCAGGTGAAGACATTGCTCGATCTTAAGGCTCAGTATAAGACGGCAACGGGAAGCGATTGGAAACCGGGCTGCGTGGTTGTAAAGGAGGCGGAAGTTCCTAAGCCACAAGGTGGAGAGGCGGATCTGCTGGCTCAGATTGCCACCCAGGGTGAACAGGTGCGTACGCTCAAATCGAACAAAGCCGACAAACCGTCCGTCGACGCGGCCGTTGCCGTGCTATTGAAACTGAAAGCAGACTATAAGACACTTACGGGCAAGGATTGGAAGCCGGGCACGACGGTGACACCAGCGGCGGCCGTCAAGAAGGAAGGAAAGGAAAACATGTCTCCCAGCGGGCAGCAGCAGCAGCAGGTGGACGAGAAGGGTGCGTTGGTGGAGAAGATCACCAAGCAGGGAGACGCGGTGCGTACGCTCAAGAGTGGCGGTGCACCGAAGCCCGAAATCGATGCGGCCGTCAAGCTGTTGCTCGACCTGAAGGCGGAGTACAAGAAGCTGACCGGTACGGACTTCGTCCCAGCGGGTGGTGCCGGCGGGGGTCGGGCACAATCGACGAAACCGTCCTCGGGTGGAAAGAAGGAGGCAAAGTCGAAACCGGATCAAAAGCCAAAACAGGAGCAGCAAAACCCCACGAAGGACTCGACGTCGGATGGTGGCCCGAAAAAGCAAACCCGTCTGGGGCTTGAGGCAACCAAGGAGGACAACCTGCCCGACTGGTACTCGCAGGTGATCACGAAGGGCGAGATGATCGAGTACTACGACGTGTCCGGGTGCTACATCCTGCGCCACTGGTCGTTCGCCATCTGGAAGGCGATCCGGAACTGGTTCGATGCGGAAATTACGCGCCTCGGTGTGAAGGAGTGCTACTTCCCGATCTTCGTCTCGCGGGCCGCGCTCGAGCGTGAGAAGACGCACATCGCTGATTTTGCGCCGGAAGTGGCTTGGGTGACGAAGAGCGGCGATTCGGAGCTGGCCGAACCGATCGCGGTACGTCCGACGTCCGAGACGGTCATGTACCCGGCGTACGCGAAGTGGATCCAGTCGTATCGCGATCTGCCGATTCGGTTGAACCAGTGGAACAACGTTGTGGTACGTATTTTATTCGAGTTCTTATATTGCAGAGCGTAAAATGGCTTTTGCAGGTCCATTTTCATTAAACAAAGGACGAACATTACAGAAACATCCCATAGGAATTGTAGATCAATATCCTGGGAGAAAAACTCTATTTAAATTCCTTTGACCTACGAGTCAATTTAAACCACTTATTTTCTCATCTTTACGCATCAATAGTTAGATTAATTCGACAGGCACTGAAAAGATTATTGTGTCAGGTATCAGAAAATGACGGTGGCCAACCGATTGCTCTTTTAGTTCGATATCGTACCGATTAGTTATCCCTGGTCTTCTGATATCTAACGTAATAAATTTCCAGAGTGGTCAAATTTATCTGAATATGTTGACCTAATGAAACATTTTTTTCAAATTCAGTGCAAAAATTCGTAACGCACCCTGCATTTGATCGCTTTTTACATAGTTGAGAAGTTTTTATTTTAACATTTTTTTGCGTAAATTACAGAAATATCTCATGGAAATATCTTATATTGCTACATTGTTGACGAGTTTCCATTTTGTTTGCGAATTATTTATATTTTTCACCTTCCTTTCCAATGTCCACCACCTAGCGCTGGGAGTTTAAGCATCCTCAACCGTTCCTGCGCACCCGTGAGTTCCTCTGGCAGGAGGGCCACACGGCGTTCGCGTCGAAGCAGGAAGCGGACGAGGAGGTGCTCACGATTCTCGACCTGTACGCGAAGGTGTACACCGACCTGCTGGCCATACCGGTTGTGAAGGGGCGCAAGACGGAGAAGGAGAAGTTCGCCGGTGGCGACTACACGACCACGGTCGAGGCGTACATTTCGGCGTCCGGGCGTGCGATCCAGGGCGCCACCAGCCACCATTTGGGCCAGAACTTTTCGCGCATGTTCGACATCGTGTACGAGCATCCGGAAACGAAGGAGAAAGAGTACGTGTACCAGAACTCGTGGGGCATCACGACGCGCACGATCGGCGTCATGATTATGGTGCACGCGGACAACCAGGGTCTGGTGTTGCCGCCCCGTGTCGCCTGCATCCAGGTGGTGATCGTCCCGTGCGGCATTACGGCCACGACGACGGACGAGGAGCGGCGCAAGCTGTACGATAGCTGTCGGGAGCTGGAGCGTACGATCGTGGCCGCCGGCATCCGGTGCGAGGGTGACTACCGGGATAACTATTCGCCCGGCTGGAAGTACAACCACTGGGAGCTGAAGGGTGTTCCGGTGCGTGTCGAGCTCGGTTTCAAGGATCTACAGAACGATCAGTTTGTGGCGGTGCGGCGCGATAACGGTGCAAAGTTGACGATCAAGCGGGGCCAAGCCACCACCGAGCTGCCGAAGCTGCTTGAAACCATTCACGGCAGCATGTACGACCGGGCCGAACGTGATCTGCGCGAGCACACCAAGGTCACCAAGCAGTGGCCGGAGTTTCTGCAGTTCCTCGAGGCGAAGAACATCATCATGGCGCCGTTCTGTGGCGAGATTGCGTGCGAGGATCGCATCAAGGCGGAGAGCGCCAGGGACGACGCTGAGGCGGAGGCGGGTGCACCGGCGATGGGCGCCAAATCGCTCTGCATTCCGTTCGAACAGCCGGCTAAGATTGATGCCAAGAGCGACAAGTGTGTCCATCCGGCTTGCGGTAAACCGGCCAAGTTCTATACCCTGTTCGGTCGAAGTTACTAAACTGTTACTGTGCGTCATCGTCCTTCAAAGTGGTCGACTAAGCTCAACAAACCTAGTTCTATGTGTGCTTGTTCTCTGATACGATAAATAAACTAAAGTTTAAATTTGAATAAATTAATACCCATATACAATTATTGGTGTGAAAAAAGTAAGTGTAACATTATACACTGAAATAAGTTTTACAGCTTTGTTTGTACCTTTTTTCGAATTTCCATCAAATCATAGGGGATGGTTTTATAATGAATATATTTCGAAGAAAAACTAAAGTTTACTTTTATCAAAATTGGCACTTGATCTTGATCTTGTCAATTCAAATTGTAATTTATTAATTACTATTGTTACTGTTTTAAAAAGAGAAATTTGCCACACATTATTAAAATAAAAAAGCTCGTAACATAAAATAGCTCATAAAACATCATCACTACAAGCAGTTCGTTCGTCGTCCCATCTCAAAAACGATTCTCGATTCGATTCGATTCGATTTCCATTGAGGCTAAAATCTAGTTTTCGTACCAGGGCACAAGAACCAGTTGGAGGTAACACACGCGGAACCCAAACCATATCTTGGTCCCTTTCTACCTTGCGACTGGCTATGGTTGTCGCACCGTGTCTCCGACCAGCTCCATGATTGCTCCACCAGGTCCTGCGATCCTGGTAGTGCAACGGACGATGCCGAGCTCCATCGAAGGAATGAAAAATGGTTGCCATCAACGTGAGAATCGAATCCCCCCGCCCCGACAGTCACCCGTTTTTTTAAATAAAACACAGAGTAGCACCAGTTTTTTTTTTTGTCGTAGAATTTATATTAGCCCCAGTTCATTACAAATATCAGCGCCATAAATTGGACTGCTTCTTGCAGTGCTTCCGCCTCTTCTTGCCTCCGGTTGCGTTACAAACGTTAAATCGCTATATTTCATAATGCATCTGTTTATCTTTTTGTGTTGTGGTTGGTTTGTTGTTGTCGTTTTGTATCATTAGCTGCTGTTTTGGAAACTCTTGCTTAAATTAATTTATTTCTGCCATGCTAGGGTTTCCTTCCATATATATTTAGTGTTTTTCTTTTTCGTTACTTTGCTCCCATTTCGCCATGCGCCATTTAATTCTCTATAAGTGTGTCCGCGCACCGCACCCCCTTTGCTAATCATACTCATTATTAGTTTTATTCCTTCTATAATCCTGCATGCTTTTTTTTCTTTACCTCCCCGCCGATCGTCTCTTTGATGGAAATAGATAAAAATATATAATTCTTGTACAGCTTAACTTATCGAACGTTTACATTTAGTTTCACTGCACTGCCTGCTACCGGGCTGCGGCCGGTTCAAAGTGTATCCTTTCCTTTGATGCGCCCCCTTCGATAGTTCGTCCTTTCGTTCCCAAAACTTCCCGCGAGCAGCGTTCAAGTTTCGTCCAAGTAGCCACAAAAAATAAAAAATAATTCACATCCCTATCTTCTATTGCCCGCGTGGTGTTTGCGCTGTGTTTGAATCGAAGGAGTCTATTCTCGGACGGCGGGCAAAAACCGTCCAAGAAAAATTATCTAGTGTTTTGTGGAGTGAGAAAGTGAGAAAGAGAGAGAGTGGCGGGTGAAGCTGCGGAAAATGGAAAACTGTTGCCGTTTTTTCTTTGTTTCTTGTAGTTGCTGGTATTTTCCTTTGTGGTGTTGTTTGTGCTTGTTTGATTTCCTACGTACGATCAGTTGACGCTCTTTGGCGGGAAGCGGAACCCAGCGGTTCCGGGTCGTAGTTGCATGTGTTGAGTTTTTGTTTTTGCTAGGCGAAAAAGTCGTTGTGTTTGCTAAAAGACCCTAACATGAGCATCCTTCCTTCGTGAGTGTGTGTTTGTATATATGCTTATGCATTGTGGTAAAATGAAGAAGAAAAAAACTGGTTCACAGTTCATTTAAATAGGCATAGGCAATACACTTGGAATTGGTAGAGAAAAAGTGGTAAAGTGTAGGGGAAGGGAGGATAGTATTCGGTACATCGTTTTTTTGTCTTCACACTATGGTTTTTTAATGCCATTCGTCGACAGGAAGAGGATTAAGTGTTATCCTCCGGTGACACTTTCGACTGCTGATGGTGATCCACCACCACATCGTCATCGTCATCATGATGATCGTCCATCTTGTCGTGCTGCTGTTGATGATGATGATGGAGATCATGCTGCTGTTGATGATGATGGTGTTGTTGGTGAAGGTGCAGCTCCGAAGAAAGATGATGCTGATGGTGGGTACTTTCCTCCGGATTTACATGATGATGATGAAGTTCAGTTTCATGGTGTGGATCGGTAGCCATTGGGTGTACCGGCTCGTTATCCGGCACAACACCACCATTGGCAGCCGTTGGGCACCCAGGATTACCGACGCATGCCCCCCTCCCGTCAACAACATCGTTGAAGTGTTCATCTTCCTGCAGCGGGTGGTGCTCGTCGACGAGGATCGTTTGTGGTTCCATATCGACCGAGGCAGCCCCATCAGCATCCGGTGAAGCCAGCACGGACGGCACGTCGATCGGTGGAAGTGGCCGTAGCGGTTTTATCTTGGCATGCTCCGTTTCAACCAGTTCCCGTAACTCGTCCTACGGAGCGAAACAAATCAGACCATCAGATGCGTTGGCGCGCGAAGTAAGGCTTTGTTTTTCTACTTACACCCCATCCGAGCTGATCTGCTAGGAAGAAACAGCCATCGTCGCAGTTGCCCGTCCAGGCGACATCACGGCGGTTCCCGGGCAGATCGAAGCACAGCCCCTCGCCGAACATCATCGAGCGGATGAAACCGAAGCTGCCCCCGCCAACCTTGTCCCGGTTGATCAGCAACCGGACGCAGTCGTCATTGACGTACTCCACCAGCGACGCGAACGGTTGCACCGTCAGCGAGGTGCCCATAATGATCAGTAGGTCGCACTCGGCAAAGTCCCGATGGGGCAACATGTGAAACCGCTCCGGGAGGCCCTCGCCGAAGAAAACAATGTCCGGCTTGATGACGCCGCCACACGGGCAGGTCGGGACTTCATCGGCAAAGATTTTCTCTACAAAGGCGTGGGTGGGGGGAAATTAAACACAAATATTATTTATCCCTGTTCCCTAAGAATCATTAAAGTAACCTTTGAATTTTGCTTAGCAACGGACGACAATTTGAAATTACAAAGTGGAACATAGTAAACGGTGCACGGGATATTGATGATCTATTTGAGATTGTTTCCCTTAGGTCTCTTACATTAAATTCAAGATTAAAACACCCGCGAAAGCCTTAAAACTTCGGGTGAGCTCGTGGTTAAACCATACGCACCTTTGACAAACTCCAGACTGTAGGCCGTCTTGCACTGGAGACAGTGGTTGGTGTAGAACGTTCCGTGCGCTTCGACAATCTTTTCCTCGCTAATACCCGCGATGCGCTCGAGGGTGTCGATATTTTGCGTATAGTGGCGCACCAGCAGCCCCTTCTGCTCAAGCAGGCGGACAAAGTAGTGCGACGGCGTTGGCTTGAAGGTGCCCGGGTACAGTTCCTTCGCGAGCGTGAAGAACGGTTTCGGATTCTGGTACAGATACTCCAGCTCGAAGATGGCCTGCGGGTACGGCAGATTGTACTTCATCAGATTGTTGTACAATCCGGTGTCCGGTGAGCGAAAGTCGGGAATGCCTGCCGCTGAAGGTGGAACGAAAAAAAGGGGAGATGGATCAAAATAACGCAACTTGGACGAGGAGAGCTTGTCGCCTCAAACGCGGGCTTGTCACTCACACGTTGATATGCCGGCACCGACCATGGTGACGATCTTTTTGAAGCCACCATTTTTCCAATGCTTCAGCACCCCGTCGATGTCGACCGTGTCGAGCACCCGCCGGGGCGGAGCACCGCCCGAACCGTCCTTATCGTCGAACCCGTCGGCCGTATAGAAACCCAGCTTGTCGGACAAGTACTGCCGTATTCGCTCGATGCTGATCGATTCTGAGCGGTACGGATCCTCGCCTTCGTCCTCGCTGTCGTCGTACTGTTGGAAGTCCGGTATGCCGTGCGGCTGCGTCGGCCCATTGACGATCGAAGCGGGCGGCGATGGGCCGATTGTTGTTATGGTCGGGTCTGAGGCGGGCTCCGTGAGGGCGACGGATGCACCAGCGATGGCCGAGGCAGCCGCCGGAACGGTGGACGAAGCGGCGGCAACGGCCGCTGCGGCTGCTGCCGCCGTCACTAGCGTCGAAGTCGCATCGCAATCGGGTACTCCGCCACCGCCGCCGCCGATGCAGTGCAGCAGTGAGGTGGGATGTGATGGCGACGGTGCTGCTACTGCTGGCTGCTGCTCGTCGGACATTCCGACTGAACGACGGTCACCGATGGCAAATCGGTGCACACTCGGGGATAGCGTTCGGGCGACGTTATTGAACTGTTCTATCGCGAAAATGAACGGTGCACGGAGCGTGGATGCCGTTGCAGCGACTGTTTTTTCCAGCCAGACAAACCAACAAAACGTTTACGTTTACGACGGAGGAAATCTACACACTTTCCCGATGTCAACTGCGCTTGAATATTTTCGTCTTTTTTCCTTCTACCAAGATCATTCAATAGACAGGTCGATGCAAAGCCTTTTTCTGTTCCGCCATTTTTGTGACAGTATGTTTGAAAAGTGCTTACAGTCTACTGAACGAAATATGAAATCGAAAATTTTGAATCGCAGTGACCCAATAGTAGTGGAAAGTGGTTTTCGATGCGAAGACATGAAATTTTGATCCTGTTGGTCGCCATGAAATGGCCGAAATCAAGCTACCGAACGCCTCAACTTCCTAACTTGATGAAACATACCAATTTTGCAGTTTTACTCCAGTTTTTCTGCTGCTCGTAAGAAGTAAACAAAATTCAAACCACCTGTCAAAAAATTTCCCACGGTTTTTGGCTCTTTGTATGGGACGATTCGACCTGTCTATTGAATGATCTTGGGTTTTTGGCTCTTTGTATGGGATGATTCGACCTGTCTATTGAATGATCTTGGTTGGAATAGATGTTACGAAACGTCAATGCTGGCGTGGATGACAAATTCAGGCACGATACACCTTGAAAGATGTTTTCGTGCTCTATTTATCTGAATTAAAAAGTTATAGACAAATTTTGTAGATCTGTAGTATTTAATTGTTGATCATATCGCTTGCAAGGCTTCATTTAAAAAATAACCCAAATTTTCTTTCGATGTTGATCAAAGGTTGTCAAGAGGGTTGTCAAATTCTAGAGATTCTCGTAAAAACATGTACCGATGTCTTGCGCATCCAGGTTTATCGTTATTAAACATTTGAACCCAGCGTTAACATCGCGTAGTTTAAAGGAGAATCGATAGAATATGCTGGACTGCTGATACTGGAACTCAATTGGTTTTGGTGAAAGTTACGTCGGCGAAAGGATTGTTCACAAAGAATCAAGGACCAAGGCTCACCATCAAAACACAGGAAGGAAGAAAAAGCGCCAAATATTTACGTCGCACTCATCGAAGGAAAACAACAACACGGTTCGATCGTGAATTGAACAAACTCTGTTTGTACGAAAACTTTCCAATCCATTCGATCGACAATGGCCCAAATGGACAAATCCCTTCAGTCCGTTTCGACGGTTGAAGAGGAGGAAGATTGTGGCCCATTGTTGATCGGTAAACTAGAGGTAAGTGATCAAGTTCTTTGTACGATATGTTTCTTGTGTTCTGTGACCATATTTTTATTGCTGTTCCATTTGTAGGGCAATGGAATTACAAATGGTGACATAAAAAAACTGGCCGAAGCTGGATTTCACACTGTCGAAGCGGTCGCGTTTGCGCCGAAAAAACAGCTCCTAGCGATCAAGGGAATTTCCGAGGCGAAAGCGGACAAAATCCTGCAGGAAGCAACGAAGCACGTCCCGATGGGTTTCACCACGGCCACCGAGTACCACCAGAAGCGTTCGGAAATCATTCAGCTGACGACCGGCTCGAAGGAACTGGACAAACTGCTCGGCGGTGGCATCGAGACCGGCAGCATCACGGAGATTTTCGGCGAGTTTCGTACTGGCAAGACGCAACTCTGCCACACGCTTGCCGTCACCTGCCAGCTGCCGGTGAGCCAGAACGGTGGCGAAGGGAAGTGCCTCTACATCGACACGGAGGGTACGTTTCGGCCGGAGCGATTGCTGGCGACGGCCGAACGGTACAAGCTGGTCGGCGCCGACGTGCTGGACAATGTGGCATACGCGCGGGCCTACAACACCGACCATCAGATGCAGCTGCTCATGATGGCCTCGGCGATGATGGTGGAATCACGGTACGCGCTCATCATCGTGGACAGTGCCACCAGCCTCTACCGGACGGACTACTGTGGACGGGGGGAGCTGGCGGCCCGCCAAGGACATATGGCCAAGTTTCTGCGTATGCTGCTGCGACTGGCGGACGAGTTTGGGGTTGCGGTTCTGATCACGAACCAGGTTGTGGCGCAGGTCGACGGTGCAGCCATGTTTAATCCGGATCCGAAGAAACCGATCGGTGGCAACATCATTGCGCATGCGTCCACCACCCGGTTGTATCTGCGCAAGGGGCGGGGTGAGACGAGAATCTGCAAAATCTACGACTCGCCGTGCTTAGCGGAGAGTGAGGCGACGTTCGCGATCAACCCGGACGGAATCGGTGACGCCAAGGAGTAGGACTACAGACGATTTTTAACAAGCAGAATCTACTGCCCATTTACAAGTGTGAATATTTGTGTTAAGGTAGATATTAAGATACGCAGGGTATATTTTCCAACAACATATTTGAAATGGGAAGAAATATACGAAATGGAAAGCTCATTTGTTAAATTTCTTTTTCTGGCGCCTCTTGTTTTGAAATCTCCGTGGCTGGTGATTGGTGGAAGCTGCAAACGATACCTTCTAGCTGGTGGCTGAGATGAAATCTGGCTTCTGATTGGTTGATGCGAGGGAACAGGCAATCGATAGGAGATACCTGCTATCAGTCCTGCGACCCTGGTTATAGAACTGTTGAACCAATTTGATCGAGAGCAAAATTTTGCTTTCACGCGTCGAGCATTTCGGATGGAGTCAGCGGCGCTTAAACTTTTCTCTGAAGTGCTTGAAAAAGGTTTGAAATAGTTTTAATCGTTATTTCTCTACTAGGAAATTTGAAAGAGGTTTCATTTGCTAGTAATTTTTTTTTATCAAATCGTTCTGAGAATTTTCCTCTTTGATATTAAACTAGCTGATTTACCCGATTTCATCCGAGTAGAAATTTTCTACCATTCGGATTGTAATGGCCCGTACTAAGACTGTTAAAAATTTTGAAATGAAAAAGAAATATTGAAATCAACAAAAATGCAATTGTTCAATACCACCTTAAAACGACAGCAAAACATAAAAAAGTTAGTCGTCAAACTGTCCTTCCCTTTATGTGCTGTGGTGCCAAATTACCCAATTGAAGTAAATATGAGAAAAACTATGCTGGAAACCCAGTTGAACCAGGAAAACGGCGTTAATTTAATTGTAGGAATTTTGAATTTTTGTTTCGCTACCAATCATTTGCCATCAGTTCTTTTTAATGTGTATAGACTTTTAATATTTAATCATGCGATTTTTAGCAACCCACTCTTTATGCATTAAATATCTGTATTTTTTTAAAAGTAAATTAAGCAGTTTTACACCAACACATCATCGATGTTGAGGTAATATTATAATTGTAGAGAGATAAGCGACGGATGGTTAGGTAAGATGTCTATCCACAAAAGAAGTTTGAACATATCACTCTTGGAAAATTAGTTACTTTTCAGCCAAGTTTGGTATAAATAGGCTTGGTAGATTGTGCGTGATACAATGCCATGTTTGTTTTTGGCTTTTCATATTACTCTACTCGCAGTCAACTGGTGGAAAACCCTTTTGCAGTTTGCCACCAGTTCCCTGCGAAACAAATGATAAATAAAATCTTGGGCTGTATGAGACCGATCGGAGAAAATAGCATGGCAATCGAAAGATCTCGAATAGATTTAGCTACGTAAAAAGTTTCACGGCTCTAATGTAAGCCGTTTGGGCGCTATTAGGAAAAGATGGGACGAAAACTGGGGCAAACCCCATGCTGGCAACAGGATAATGTACCTTGTACAAATTATACAGCGTTTTACAAGTCACGTAGTAAACCAAGCAGTTTACGTAGAATATCAAACAATGATAGCCTACTGCAATGCTTTGGATGTTGGATCGTCAAACCTCCAAGTTGGAACACCAAACGGGTCAAGTAGAAAAATCGTCCCTAAGTAGGATCTACCGCAATGGTAGCTGATGCATGGATATTATTTGTAGAGTCGAGCAATCGAAGCGTGCTTGTAAAAATAGGGGAAAATCACTTTTCGGTCGAAAAACATACTTCTGCGAGGATTGCTGTGATACGCGCTCGTTTCCCGATGCGAAAAACCGATCATAGCCTACCTTATCCTGCACTACTCAATTGCTCGACTCTACAATTAATATCCATGCATCAGCTACCATTGCGGTAGATCCTACTTAGGGACGATTTTTCTACTTGACCCGTTTGGTGTTCCAACTTGGAGGTTTGACGCTCCAACATCCAAAGCATTGCAGTAGGCTATCATTGTTTGATATTCTACGTAAACTGCTTGGTTTACTACGTGACTTGTAAAACGCTGTATCTCGGGCTGTATAAGTCCGATCGGAGAAAATTGCATACTAATCGAAAGATCTCGAGTACATCTAGCTACGTACAAAGTTTCACGGCTCTAATGTAAGCCGTTTGGACGTTATTAAAAAAAGATGGGACAAAAAAAGGAGCAAAACCCGTGCCGGCAACAGGGTAATGTACCTTGTACAAATAATATCTCGGGCTGTATGAGTCCAATCGGGGAAAACAGAACACCAATCGAAAGATCTCGAATAGATTTAGCTACGTACAAAGTTTCACGGCTCTAATGTAAGTTTTTTGGACGCTATAAAGAAAAAATGGGACAACAAATGGGAATACCAAACCCATGCCGGCAACAGGGTAATGTACCTTGTACAATTTATATCTCGGGCTGTATGAGTCCGATCGGGAAAGCAGCATACCATTCGAAAGATCTCAAGTAGATCTAGCTGCACAAAAAAGTTTCATGGTTCTAATGTAAGCCGTTTTGGACGTTATTAAAAAAAAGNTGGGACAAAAA
>KE525402.1:443185-464252 GCA_000441895.2 Anopheles sinensis
CCCCAGTTTTCGTCCCATCTTTTCCTAATAGCGTCCAAACGGCTTACATTAGAGCCGTGAAACTTTTTACGTAGCTAGATCTACTCAAGATCTTTCGATCGGTATGCTATGTTCCTCGATCGGACACATACAGCCCGGGATTTTCATTTATCTTTTCTCTGTTTTCCCACTGTCTTTTTGTTGGTTTATAAATTGCAAAAATAATGTGCTAACGTATGGGACCCTAAGCAGTTGCTCAATTTACTTACCCTATGGTCAGAGCGACCCCTCGTCCTCCTCCGCCCTCACCCTCCCTTTGCCAGTCGTGATTTGAAATCGAAAAAAAAACATCGTATTCATTTTTCTCAACTACTCTTTCGAAAGAAATTGAAAGCAAAAATACGTTTTTTATTTGCTCGTCTTTATTCTAAGATATATCGTGTATATAATGCAAATACAAGTTTGTTGCATGCATGCGGTAGTGTACGTTTCGAAGAAAAGAGAAAAAACGAATCAATTATAACTAAAAAAATATATAAACCTTCGTGTTTGAGTTTTCTAAGTGAAAAACAAAAGTGTAAAACTTTATACTATCGACGCAGAAACGCTTTTTTCCTGAGTCCTTACATCTCGCTACCACCATATTATGAATACACTAGAGCCTAGGGGTGTGGATAACCAGTTCTATATCGGCCTACATTCGGTATGCTTATGGTTTCAATTGTCCATTCCATGTCGTTTACTATCTTTTTCCTTTTGATATACTATTCCTTATTGATGCGTAAAATGTTTTGTTAGTGTTGTATTTGAAAATTGTATACTTTAAAAATTGTCTCCTTCTTCTGTTTTTGCTCGAAAGGTGGTGTAAAAATGCAAACATAAACTGCCACTAGTTCTGTTTTCCGTTAGTTCTCTTTTTAAAGGACGATGCCCAACCCGGTTTCGTTCGTATCCCAATCGGTAGTAGTTGATAACAAAACCCCGGATGTAAATGCTTCTCTTATATCGTAATTACATGCGCAATGACAAAAGAACACATGCTAGAAAGTTCCTGTCTTGTCCTTCCATTTACTACACAATGCCATCAGAAGGTAGTAGAGGTTGTACTTTTTGTATTGTGTTACTGGTACTATTCTATTTTTGTTTTTTTTTTTCGCGGGAGAGAAACCTTGACAGAATAACGTCATTTACGTGCATTGGTGGTACATGTGGGGTGGTGGCAAAAGGCCATCTTAACATCTAACTCTGGTCTGGTTATGTAGTGACGGCGTTGTTGATTGCTTAACGTGCGCGTGGTTTACCTTCCCTACTGCTGGCATTAGTTGTACTTTTGTACTTTGTTTCTCGTTTTCGGCATTCGGGAGAACACAGTAGAGGGTTAGTTAATCGTGTAAAAACAAAACGGGAAGAAAATTTTAATCTAACATCTACCATCCGTCCGGTATTTAGACATACAGACACACACACACAATTCGTCTCGTAGTTTTAAGCTCTTTCCATAAATCCGCTCCGGTTGCGGATGAAACCTTTCTGCTCTTGACTCTT
Organism: Anopheles sinensis; assembly: GCA_000441895.2. Classification (NCBI taxonomy): domain Eukaryota; kingdom Metazoa; phylum Arthropoda; class Insecta; order Diptera; family Culicidae; genus Anopheles; species Anopheles sinensis. The sequence goes on from KE525402.1 coordinate 444,710, forward strand.
TGAATTGTTTTCGTGGTTCGCAAATGGAAAAGTGGTTATACAATTCGGTGCCCAAGCCCGGGTTTTACTTTGTACGGTCGTTTCGAGATGGTTTGCACCGGTTTGTCAGAAGAAAAAGGGAAAACCCACGGAAAAAGAAGGGTACGGACTTAACCTAGGTAATTCTTAGTAAACAAAAACGCAAAAGTAACACATTTATCTAGTAAAAGAATAGAAAGAAAAAAAACTACCCGTGTTGATGCACAAGGTTTGGGGGTCTGGTGTTTGAAAAGAAGTAAATCGTCTTGTAAACAAGGTCAAAATCATGAAGGGAAACTTAAAGGACCTCCAGCAATCAAATGAGTCCACGTTGAAGCGTCTCCTCCTCCGGCCCGGCGATCGTTCGGAATGTCCCCTCGTACGGTAGTCCGGCTCCGTCGCGATGCTGCTGCTGCTGCTGGTCCGAAAGCTGGAGCCCACCGGGATCGGCGAGGGCGGCCAACAAGTTCACCTCGACCGGATCGAGCTCATCCAGCAGTCCGCGGTCAGCTGGGCGGTCGGCGTCCCGGAGAGCGATTTCGGGATGTGACCCGCTCCGTAGAACACCGGGAGACACCGACGATGGGGGTGAGCTTTTTCGGGTCCAACTGACCCGCCTGGATGGCACGCCAGATTTCCAGATCGGTCGGCGTCAGGAGAGACGGTGAGACGGTCATCGAGAACTCGGCGTCCTGCTGCGTCGACGGTCCCGGGAAGGCGGAGGGTTTTTCGGAGCCGAGAAAACGGCCGGAAGCGCCGCTGAGCGTGGTCGGCAGCACGTCGTGATCGGTGCGGATGGTCAGGGGACGGGCGATCGACTCGTCGAGCAGAGCCTGACCGCCGATCAGAGGATTTGCCGAGCTGAACAGCATGTCACTGTCGTCCTCATCGCCGACTGAAAGGGAAAGAAGAGAAGGATAGTGAGGAAAACTGGGAAAATGTTCTCTTTTCCTTTTCGGATACTTACGGTTCATCAGAACGTCCTCCGTGGTGTCATTCGGAGGCTTTGCCTCAGTATTTGATCCCGTGTCGTCGATCAGTGTTTCCGGTGGAACCAACGGGATGGCGTCCTGTGGGAGGATACAAGAAATCGAAACGAAATTAGTGAAATAAATCTATATGTGGACGTCAATTGATTCCGATGATGTTTTCTTTCCTTCGTTTTCGTTCTGGTTTCGATTGAGTTAAGGTGAGCAATTATATATTACCAGTACAACACACACACACACAGCATTGAGAGAACTTCCTTGAAATTGATAGGTTTCTTTTAATTATCCCGATAAAGATGATTGATGGAGATGGTCATCTAACCTTTAAATTCCTAAATTCAGTGCATTTCTCTCAAAAAAAAGGTATTACTTAGTCTGCAAAACTCTTGCATCGATAAACGATCGAATGTGAAAACAATTTTCCAAAAAGCGATTCAAGTCTTATATTCCTCCACGCCTAACGTACCCTAATTTTGGTGAGCCAAATGTCAGCATTTGAATGTGTAGATACGCAGAACAAAACATGTATTTATAGCAGCAAGCGATGGCTTCGCCCTGATAAGACGGTTTATCGTAATAGCGCCAATCAACTTGATTAAAGGCAAATTATATGATAAACTATGTTTGGTAAGAGATGTTTACTCGCGGTGCTTGATAGATACGATGATAACGTCGATAAGGAAAGGTACTAAAAACAATGTTATTCGTTATCGTTCCAATGCGATTAGAATTTGACCCTCTATAGCTAACGGGTTTGGGCTTCGATGAACTACCTCGTTGAAATTCCTCGTTGTAATGTGTTACAATGATTACGCAGAGCATGGATTTGGAAAATTGTGCGTTAATATAAAATAGCTGAAGGGACGCTTGTCGCAAATGCCGAAAAAACAAGTTTGAATAGAAAATGCAACAGACAAAAAATATATCACAATATTGTATATCTGAATTAAAAAAGGGAGGCACACAATGGCACAAAATAAATATAGGAATTCTATATTAAAGATAAATTAAACTAATATGTAACTCGAGGATGAAAAACAACCCACTCTTTTCTTTAACATAAGTAAATGAGTAAATAAAGTAACTAAACAAAAGTAAATAAAAAATTAATTCTTTTGGTTTATGTTGAAACAGCAAATAGTTGGTTATGATTTTTCTTAAACCCTGGGCTTGTCGTTTTTTCCTGTCACTGTTTTAAAATGACACAATAGTATTACCTAGTGCTCACGCAGGTACCACAAATGAAAAAATATTATAAAGAATAAACCATCAATTTAGTACCACTTTATTTCGCAATCAAGATATCAGCTTTTAATCGATCGCATGCAAACACGCGCGAGAAAGTGCATGGGACTTCCGGCGGAAGCAATTTAATGCAGGAGGCAACCAGGCAACGAAGCAAAGAAACTTTTACTTTCGGAAAAAAATTAATCCAACAAAAGGAAGCCAACGACTTCAAACGTTTCCAACGACGAAAGGAAAAACCAGAGAGCGTTGTAAAAACTAGTTTGAAAAAAGAGAAGCCTACATCAGACAGACGAACCGACGAGCGCATGGAAAAGGTCAACATCCTTTAAAGCGTACTGCATGCTCCGTTCTCTTGGTTCCCTTATCCGCACCTTTCTGAGTTACGTTTCTGTACGAGTGTTTACGTAACTCTTAAAAGGGCTTAGTGTGACATTTCCAGGCATACGCCATTCTCCCACTTTCTCCTTCTTTTCCATCACAAATGGATGCCACAAGAAAAGGATGTCACGTTTCAGAACTGAACCATGATTTTCCACTTTCGAAAAAGCTTCGTCCCTTTCACTCATCTATGACGTCACAGTATGACGTAGCCATGTGTTAGTCTTTCTTCGACGAAGAGCAAAACAATCACATTTGCCTTTTCCGCATACGGATGGAAACGGGAAAATGAAAACCAGCCGAAGAGTAAATATTGATTACGGCATGCTGTCAAAAGCGTCACTGCCAGATGTCAGTTCGCTCGTGAGCCGCATAGTATGGAAAGGAAAAAGGCATAAAAATCCACACACTGCCCCACAGCAGTTTCGTTCCCAACATTTCCCAGCATTTCCGCGAATGTGCTACGAAGCCCGTTTCGGGGAAAGCCAGTGCAACCACTATCATGATGGTGAGCCTGACGTCGGCAATGATGATGATGATGGATCGACCACTTTCCGAGGCACCCCATTTATCGGGTATTCGTTTACATGACCTACATAAGTAATATTTTCGTACCACGAACTCGGTCGAATCACCCTGATGCCGATGGAAAAGCGGCTCCAGGCTAATGCATTCCCTTAGATGGATTAAACTATGCTGTGTGTGTGTGTGCTGCAAGGAAAAGGGATTAGAAAATGTTGCCAGAAGGCGGAAGCTGCTGAAATGGGTCAAAAGTAAACGTTATCTCAATCAACCAGAAAAAAAACGAAGGAGCAAAAAAGAAAACACCATTTGGACAATTGATCAATTTTTCGGGGTTTGTTTATTTCTTTTGTTTTGCCACTGTTTCGCATTTCGTTGCGCCGACGAACTTGTCGTCCTTTATCCTTCCTGCCTGCCTGCCTTTTCTAACGTGAGGGGCCACTTTCTTTTACATTTCTCTACTTAACATGTCCTTTAAAACACTCCTTGCCGCCTTCCCTACACTTTCTCATTCCTAGCCGTAACCTACGTCCCAACCTTACGTCTCCCAAGAATGGCTCTATTTTGCGCAGAACTTCCTAATCGAGATATTCCGATGGAGTAGCGTAAGTGGAGTTTTATGTATGTATGTTTTTCAAGTAGCGGGTATATTAATTCGTACGTTCCTACAGCCTAGATGCACCCAGTTTTTTCTTCTTTTATGCCGATAATGTTGTGACAGTGATGGAGCTTTTCTCTGCGATTGCTTGTTTTAATTGTTTGCATGTTTTTGTATCGTTTGTTTGCGTTTCTCTTCATATGTTTCGCGAGGGGAGCGTTTTGCTCAATTATTTTTTGCTCGTGTTTCGTTCTTACATTTAGTCACCTTGTTTATTGCGCATTTGATTTTTCTTCTTCTGCTTCGTTCGAACGTTTTTTTTAACGCTGTTGCTTATTTTTTTAAATTGCCTTGACCATTTTCATTTCGGTAAAATATTTACCATCGGATTTCTTTCAACTTACAGCTAGTTACTTATATAAGTAAGTCTTTTGGAATAATGTTCACATAAACATGTACGCTTTCTTTCTCTCATTTTCACCCTGCTCTCATGTCACGTTTGAGTGACACAATTCGATTATTTGTGTCTTTCCTCATTCGTTCAGTTCCTTCAGTGATGTGTTTGATCTATGTGTAGATTAGTCGTCACCCTCTTTGTATGATTTTCTCTTCCTTACTCGTTAAGATATTTCAGTGACATTTAAATTGCATTTTCTTGCTTGTATTTTATCTTTTTGTTTGTTTGTTTACTTTTTTACGACGGATATCGTACGGTGCAAAGGACTATCATAATTTCGAGGAGAGTGGGAGTTTCTAAAATTTGAATGATTATTTCTCCCATTTAGCCGATAAGAGATGCTGGCTCCCATTCATGCAGTTCATACACTACAGTTATGATGCGGGGATGTGTTTAGCTTAGCTACCGTGAAGAAAAGGATGAACATTTAAATGCTAAGACTTGTTTTCGATTAAGGTTTGCCTGATGCAAATATCTTTTCTACGATTTCAAACGATTGAAATTTATCAAACACTCAAACCAGTGTGATCATGATGAATTCAAAACTTGTTTTGTTTTCCTTCTGGTTTTTTATCTGGAAAATAATACACGGGGACGGAAAGCTTGATTTATTTGGTTATAGAAACCATACTTTTTTACATCGCTCGGAATCGATTTTGTAACAGTTTTAGTTCTTGCTCCTCTGTGGCGGCGTAGCAGCTCAATGCAGCTGCATCGTTCGTCTCTATTCGGTGGTTCTACAGAATTATTGTGTTGATTTTTCTCTCTCTACGATTGTTGTGAAAATGCTTGCCGTGATTTAAAGAATGTTTATGAGAGAATTCCCAGTAACCGACCCATTCGAACAGGATCAAAACGATCGACAAATCATCATCAGCCAAATATGACCAAACGTATGCGTTCGATACAGCACCGATACGCGCACCTAACTCACTAGCAAGTTAATACAACTTCCGGCGTTCCAGTGGCCAGCTCCCGGCGTACCATCAGCTTCCACAATGAAAGTAGTCTCGACTCCCGAATTAACAACGCATACGCCGGGCTTCGTACGTATATTACAACAATAAAACAACCTTTGCGAACTGTACACTTGTGTTTATATTTCATCTTGTCTTGCCTAATCAGTTCTTTTTCATAACTTATGTTTTTACTGCAGTCCGACAGATTAAATCTATTAGTTTCAAAGTAAAATATTTCCTTCCTACATTCCATTCTATAACCTGTCGCTATCGTTTTCCTTCTGTTCTAAACACTCCTACTCGTATTAGGTGGCAATAAAAAGAGTATATTTACTCCAAATGTTTTCTTGCATCTGCATAAACTGAAAATGTTTAGTGTTTTCGTTTTGTCATGTTGCCAGCATGTATATTATGAAAGGGAAATAAAACTTCTTCTTGTGGATAAAACTAACAGACAACAATAATTTTGTTTTTCTTGAGCTATCGTTTTCATCTAAAAGAGCTGCAACACAAACCACACCGATGTTGTACATCAAATTCGGTTAAAAAAACTTATTTGTACTCAAGATTGACGTTCGCGTAATTGGAGAGGTAGGATTTGTGGACCAATCATTAACCGTTCCGCGTTGGTTCCCGGTGTTGTAGAGCAGTTTTGAATATAAATCTTGTATTGGTGTGCCTAAAAGGGTTTGTTGATGGCATAATTTGACTAGTGTTCTGTAAATACGATAAAAGATAATTCCGTTCCGTGGTGTTGCGTCCGTTTTGTAGGCATTCCGTTCCGGTTTGTAAACAACTGTTCAAACATCAACAACAATATTGGTGTGCTATTCTTTCATTCTTGTATAATCGTTACTGACCTTTAACCTTCGCTAAGCTGGACATTAGTTTGCCACAAGTTTGATTTCAACAACGCAACCTCTTTCCTAACATTTCCCTTCCCCGTTAACATATCAATCGATTCTCTTTTTTTATCAAACTTTTGCATTTCTTTATGATGTTTGAAAAATCAAAACCCAATAACATCAGTCAAATTGAACGTTGCTTCCATTTTTTTTACATTCGTAGGAAGATTCTATACATATACTATACTGGACATCTCATTTGTTCCACTATCTCCTATGGTTATCTTCTGCTGCTCTACTGCTTTTTGAACGTAATTTTGAACTCTTCCATTACGACGCTTGAGAACAGGCGTGTGAGGTTTTAACTTTCCTTTGTAGTAGCTTTTCTACCTCCCCCAGCTTATAGGTTTGACCAACGTTGTCCTACTGTGTACGATAGTTTAAGCTGCTTTCCTAATATGCACCAGTTTAGCTGCAGTTCCGTCAACTGGCCACAACCGATAGCGGTATCCACAGGGTGCACAGGGTTCTAAACCTAGATCGACATCTATCGAACATGAATTCGCAAAACAAACGGCAAACGACACATGGTCTTAAAGGATAAGAAGAAGCGTACCGGGGTTTCGCAACGGCGGAAACCACCGGATGTACTACGATCCTACGCACAAGCTCGGTATCGATGCGTAGCGTCCGTTTGCAATTGTCCAACATTGTCCGCAGTTGGATTTTTTGGGATGGTGCTACCGTTTTTTTGTTCTCTTTTTATATTGTTTTCTTTTTAATTATTCGTCTTCGTTAAACATGTTGTGGTCGGAGAGGCCAGTTTCGATCAGTACGCTTGAGGAGGGTGCTTGTGGGATTTAGTGTGATTATTTTCTTGTTTTGTTTCTGCTTAGCTACAAGGAGCTGCACACAATATAATTTAAGAGTAAGTTTTGATTTCGTTCGATTTGTGTAACGTTTCGTACATCTAGAATATAGTAAGACTTTTTCGTTCTCATGTTATTATTTAAAGCTTATCGTAATGATGTTTTGCGGTGTTTACGGTCTTGCTTGCCAAGGGTCTTTCGGTTTTATTTCGCTCCTTATCTTTCTTCTGCGATCTTTCGAGTGTTCATTTCGATAAACCTGTCTTGTTTATCCTTCCAAAAGAAAATGTTATGCTGATTTTAAAGGAAGCCAAAATCGGCTCTCTTTGGAAAAACAAGGGAAATTTTCCAGAAGGTAATTCCAAATCCTTGGAAATCATGCTGAAATCGATCTCCCGCACGCGCAATATGCTGCGCAATTACACCGTTTGCATTCAATTTGTTTAACGGCTCAATTTGGCACCCTTCCACACCCGATCCCCTCGTGCCCGTCGTCGGTGGGTGGAATGCATCACGATGCACGAAAACAAAGCTAAAGGTCGCAGCCAGCGAATGCACCGAAGGCGGCGAAATGTTTGCGGCTCGGAAGGGGGGATGGCAGAGTGTTGCTAATTATATAACACCGGGAAGCAGAAGCGGCCGTTCCCGGTGCTATTAATAGTGGCGATGCACTCCGGACGGGGTTCATCCGCTGCCATTCACATATGCACGATGCACCGCACGTTGGGGGTTGCATCTCGGTGGGGTTCGTGTGCACGACGACACACCCACCTTCCCATCTGAATGAAAAGCAGCCAAAACGTGTGGGGCTGGCGAGCTGGCGGGCGAATGTTTACAAATATGAAGCACCGTGATGGCGCACAGAATAGTGTGTGACTATTTGGCCACAAACGGCAGAAGAGTGGAACGGGCAGCAAAACAATCGTCCATCGCCATCATGAATCATAAGTCTGTCCGGCTCGTGACGGAAACAATTTATTGTTTCCACCGAGATCCGCGTAGGATCGAGCTGATTGAGCCGGTTCTTTTCCAACGACTTGAGCTACCCGTGAGCGGAGAAACACGTGGCTGCTCTTGGCGTTTCTTATCAGTATCAGCAAACGAAATGCATCGTCCGCCCGTGTCCGCTGCACTATCAACCAGCACGGGTTCATTAGGATTATCATTCCTATGATGCGATACTTTCAATCAGCATTAAATTATTGTCCGATCAAGATCGCAAACAAATGAAATATGAAACACACATCCATTTGCTTTTTTTTAAACACACATCCATTTGCTTCGCATAAATGTTTAACGCTTGCTAGAACCTTCGATGGAGCCACCTGGTGTCTCATCTCTACCAAATGGAGGCGCCCAGTACCGTGTTTGAAAACTCGTCTCACTCCACTTCAGTTGGCAATTTTCGACACACACACCCTCTATGGCTGCATTAAACGACCGCTTTTCTGCAATTTATTTATTGTTTTTAATATGTTTTTACTTGTCTCTGTGTGTTTGAACTTTAAAGACTCACCCCCTACTTCAATTGTCAACAATTGTACAATGGTTTTACTTTTATTTGTAATGGTTTGGTTTGTTTGATGCAGAATCAGAGGTAAATCGGTTTGTTCCTTCGTTCGTCTGCTCCACCAGTTTGTGTTTGTCGTTCCCATATCAAAGAGGTAATACGTTTCTCGCACGTTATTGATATATGTATATATTTTGCTGTTGTATATATTTGTTCTATTTTGTTGCTCCATTTGTCCTATTTTGTTGCCGTTTGCTGTTTGAGGTTTCTTTTCAACAAATTTTTGTTATGTGTTTCGTGTGTAAAGTTATCTATACATGTACCGGTTTTTGTTTGTTTGCTTGTTTGTTTCAACATGCAGTCAACTGCAACGAGGGTTACGTTTATGTCCTGTTTTACTCTTATATCGCTTATACGTGGGAGAGTTGCTTCCGCGTTAGTTAGACTTCTGTTTGATTAGTATTTTCTTTACATTTTCCTCCCTTTCTTTTAAATAACTTTTAGTTCTTATCGCTATCGAGAAGTAATGCCACCCAAGAATTCTTCAATTGAGTTTTTGTCAGCGAAACATCTCGACCGGTTTTAATGTATTCCGTTTTATACAACGGCCGCCATCGCCCTTAAATGGCACAAAGCCCACAGCGATCTAGAACGACGCAACAGTTGTTTTGGGGTTACGGGGAGTTTAAATAGGTCGCGCAACGTATATGTTTCATATCTCTACGATTTACTTTTTACTGCTGGATTACTCTTAGCTTTGCTAACCGAAGAAGTAGGCGCTTTCAAGAGCTCAGTACTACGAATTTAGGAGTACGGAAAAAGTAGATTTGAACGTGTACAACAGCGGAAGGAGACCGAAATGAAAAGCAGCAGCTCGTAACGTGAAACGACGGTGAACGGTATCGATCGCTCTCGGGCAGGAACATTTTTATGTTTGAGTTGCAGAAGAAAAATACTACCAGAGCCACTGATCGGTAAGAGTTACGGTTACGTACTTTGCAAACGAAGTTCGAATGTTAATTAGCGATTTACTTACGTTAAATATATACCTCACATACCGTCAGAAACAACCCACCGTCGAATTAAAGCTTCCACCATTGTCTTTTGTACATCGCAAACGCAGCAAAACGACGAGCATGAAAAGTATCGATCGCGTACGGATCAATTTTCACTTTGTGGTCTCGTTTTTGCATTAGTTTTGTAGCTTTTTGTTTACTTGTTTGTTTGTACCTTTGGAGCTCACGAATAATTTTAACATACGACTGGGACGAACACTCTCTATCTCCCTTATCACATTCGTACCAAGCGCACGCGTTCGCGTTGATATGAAACGGGTTGCAAGACACGGATGTGAGCCGGGTGACGAGACTTCATCGAACGTCGTGCGTAATTTTACTTCATTTAATAAGAGTTTGTTTTGGTTCTTTAGCAAAAAAAGCAATAATAATTACATTGACAAACCATTCTTTCGCTCTTTTTTTTCGTTGCCTCCTTCTTGGTCGCGCCTTTTATAATGATGAAGTTTAGTCAAGTTCAAGCGTTTGCGCATTGATAACCGTGTCAGAAAACAAAAAATAAAATAATATAACCAAGCGATCGAACAGCCAGACGAAACGATCGTGCGTAACGGACAGTTATGATTTTAACAAAAACAATAACAAAGAAACGATAAAAAGTAAAACAGGTTTTTATTTAACAACTAACAAAAACCGCCGAGGTTTTTTTCTTCTTTTTTCCGACTCTTCGCTACTTTGCTTCAAAGTAGCGGAAGATTGTATGTGTGTGTGTTTTTGTTGACTGGAGAAGAGTCGTTGCGTGTGGAGGGTAACAAGAGAAATCCATCGGTAAATCGGTTGATCGTACGCGAACAGAGGATAACAAACATAATCCATACGCACTTTACGCCTACATACACACACAAACGATCGGCAATTTCGAAACGCTTCCGATTGCATTTTGTAGCCCTCCTCCGGAGGGACAGTTTGCTCGATGATGGCCGCGCATGCATTTTCCGCTCCTCTCGTTATCTCTTTTGCGGTGTTGAGCCTTACTCTTGTCGTTTTGGAAGGCATGTGGGTGGAGTTTCCACCCCAAAACCCCCCTCGCTTTTCGCCCGCAATCCCGGTCGCCTCCTGCTCCTAGTCGGTTTATTTATTTATTTTTTTGTTTGTTAAACTATAAATTATATCAACTATCACAGTAATTGGGTTTTCACTTCGCTACTCCGCGCCTCCTAGCCTCCCTGTCTATTATTCTCGTGCTCTCTTTGTTTTGCTGTTTTGTTTTCTTCTTTCTTTTTCCTTCTAGCCAGCCTTAATTTCATCCCTTTGCCTAGCCTTGGAAAGGAGGATTGATTCGGGCTTGGAGCGCACACGGAAAGAAACGCTCTTCCTTAGTGGAAGAGTAGTTGTTCCACTTGTCCGGTAGGTTCCCTTGCGCCGAATCCATCTCCACCTTCCCCTACTCCCCCCAGTGGCCCCCGAGGGGTTATGTTTCCTGCTACTGAAGCGGATTCACTATGCCTTGGCCGCCTTGCTGGGACGAGGGAGACAACTGTAGCCGGCACTTACGTCGCAACCGCTCACGAGCAGGTTCATCAGCACCGAATTGCCGGACTGCTCCTGCTGCATGCCGCCAGCGCCACCCAACTGTCCGTTCGGCCAGCGTCCACCGATTCCGTCCTGGCCCGAGCGGCCCCTTCCCTTCAGCTTCTGCGGTACCGGCGACGGTGCCATCAGCTGCTGTAGCAACTGGGGTGCCGACGACGACGACGACGTGGAACCGGCCGCTTTGTGGCGCTTGCAGGACAACCCGGTTTCTGTCGGTTCGACGCCGTCGATGCCGCTCAGGGAGCGCTTGTGGCTGGTGCCATTGGTGGGACTGTTGGGCTTTTTCGTCTGCTGTTGCGCTTGCTGTTGGCCCAATTTAACGGTGGCGGCACCGTTTAGTTGCAGCAGGTCGTCGAATTTCCACCCATCGCCTAAAAAGGAAGCAGGAATAATGTTAATTTCGATTGTTTCTTTGTTAAAATATCTCTCTCGTGTGCTTCGCTGGTGTGGAATTTTGGTTTTCACAACCTTGAAAAATATTCTGTACTGTTCCAAACGCTTCGGAAGAACTTATCCATATTTTCCCTTGAAAAATAATTTTGAAACGATAATTTCCCTGAAACATTGAAGCATAATTTTTATGAAAAACAATGTTTTCTAGTGACCAAATGTAATGTAAGATAAAATTAGTAAATTTCACATCAAAACCAAATGAAGTTACTGGATCGTTGTAACACCAGAATGCATTCAACGAACTAACGAAGTAATAAAACGAGCTACATTTATCACTCGCGGACATAAACCTGAATTGATGCGCACGAAGTGCAGTCTGGCAAAGCTTTAAAAATATCAGGAGTGTTGATGAACTTTTTTATCCTCGCGTCCCGCACGTCTCTGGTTGATTTCTCCTCTCGTATGTTGCAGAGTTTCTATTTGTCAAATAATGGTAGTTGATGCCTACAGGGAATCCCCTTGCCATAAAAAAAAATCGCAAAATTGTTGAAATTCTCACCAGAAGAACAATGTAAAAAAACTACATGAAAAAGGGAAAACAAACGCTTCCCAGCTACAACGCTCAATGTTCCCCGAGATCGATTTCTTCTTTAGCAACATTTTTGGCGGGAAGAGCCAACGTGTCAGAACGAAGGGAACGGATACACTTTCCACTTCCACTTGTCGAAAGGAAAATGGACGAAGAAAAAAAAACTAACAGCCCAAGGAGGCACCACACCCCATGTGGAAAGCGTATTATGGCGATATAAAAAGAATCTCACGTTTATTTTCGTGTCTCGGGCGGCTTTGAACCGCTCCGCGATGTGTCTCGTTCCCTTTTCCATACACCTTTTTTTGCCCCCATTTCTTTTCCCATCGCTTTCGAGTGGCTGAGCGCTCACGCCACTAACGTTCCCGCCGCTCCTGCACCGATTCCGACTCTTTGTGTTCGATGTTTTCACTTTCGCTTGCAGCCGACTCCAACGGGACCATCTTTTCGTTGCCGTTCCGCGTGACATAAGGAAAAAAGCGCGGGTGCAACCGCCACACCGTATCGTGCATTTCGGGAACATCTTCGGGAAATTCAGTCAGATGATGGGTTTCACACCGCCTGCCCAACCTGTCTTGGGTTGTGTTTTGTCAGTCGAAAAAGAAAGCATCACGACATTCGGCACTTGTCTTGGCTGTCGCGCCGTGCGGCGACTTGCTATGGTTTCTGTTTCTCGAACTGATTAAGTCGGTACCATTTTACGCTTATGCACTTTTGCGTCGCTCCAAGGTGTTTTGTGTCGGTGACGAACGGTTGGTTTTGGTGGAATAAAAAAGGCGGCTCGACAAAAACGTACCGATTCTTGCAAAGGAAACAAGAGCAACCTGATCCCTATCGCCCGGTCTTTTGAATTCCCGGGTGGACGACTGGGAGGGGAAGTGAAGAGCCTTCTCTCTCTCCCGGTGTTTGGTGGGTGGTCGGTTCTGGCGGGTGGAACGATTTAAAAATATCTTCTTCCTGCAGAACCGTCCCCTCGACTGAGGAAAGCAAATGTGGGTAGGATGGAAATAAAATACGATGGAGGAAATGCAGCATCCGTAAAACTCTCTGGACTCATCCGGATGTTGCGAATGTGTTCCCTTCCCATGAAGAATGTATTCTCGATTGCTCGATTGCTGCATGCCGCAGTGAAAGTGAGTTCCTTGCGAGCAAGCAGTTTAAAAAAAGGTAACCTGTTCGATTGCTTTGTGCCTTGCGAAGGAGATAAGGTTTCATGGGGGGGGACTTTAAGTGAACAGTGATCGCGCCACCAAACGAAGCTAATTGCTTTTGTGCTCACTCGCCTCCCTCCCCCTCACTCCCTCATCACCTTCGCGCTGTTTTTCATCATTATTTGGGCACTATTTTTAGCCATCTCACATTCGGTCCTTGAGTGCCGATCGTATTCGGGAGTAATAGTATCAACGTTCACCCGCTTTTACTACACAGTTCGGTGGGGGGTGCGGAGAAAGGAGGAAGAGGGATATTGGATCACGATTGCCAGAGCAAAAGGGGGCGCGCCGCACGTGGCACGGCGTGGTACATTCCACGGTCCACCGTGCTTTCGGAGCAAGGAAAGGCTGAGGCGAGCGGAGCCATATTCGTCGCTTCGTCGTAAGAACGGTTTCGGGAAAGGAAAAAGGAAATTGTAACCGCACGCCGTTGCCGACAGAAAATGGTAGCGCGTGCAAGCGGTTAATTATCTCTAATGAAGGAATTAAATTTCATCTTTCAAAATCCACCTCCCAGGTCATCGATCGCGTTTCGAACGAATGCGAAACAAATTCTTCATCCAGGTGGGAATTTATCGGCAGATTCGTACAACTCAAATCTGTGACATATCCGGATGGAGCAGGTAATGGAATGAGGCATCTTTGTGTGATCTGGATGTTCGCTTTGCAACCGGATTAATTCCTCGGTCATGCCCCAAGGGGTCCTTCGTTGGCTATCAATTATCACCGACGTGTGGACGGTACGAGACGATGAGACAAACAGCGAGAAGCGTCATTGCACGCTGCATCGATCGAACGTTAATTGATGCCGAGGTGAGGTTGTTCGTCATATGTGAAATCGTGCGGAAACGTGCTCCACCATTTCTGGCTTATCGTATTTTTTAAACCGAATTTAACATAGGACATAGGAGTTCGGTGGGAAACTTCTTCCCGAGAGAGTGTTTGGAACAGTACAGCATATTTGGTTTCTGGTTGTTTTTCCCGATTTCGGTTGAAAGCGCCTCCGGCACCGACACGTGCCGGGTCCGGCCCTCGCAAAGAACTTACACAACTTCAAGCTCGCCGGTAGCACAACCATCGGGTGCTGGAGCAGGCTCTCCTCCAACAGCTTCATGCGCTTGCCGTTCTGCTGGCATTGGGTTTCTGGCTCGTTCTGCTGGTGGTGTTGTTGCGCTATCAGGATCTGATTGCTGGCATTGTTTCCGCTGGCGTTCGGTTGCGTCTCTTGCGCCTGTATGCTGATGACATTTCCCCCGCAGAGGAGTGCCGCCAGGCTCGATTCAATTGACGGTTGCGATGGTGGTGGTTGTGGTGGTGATTGTTGTGTTGATTTACTGTCATTATTGCCTTCGTTCGTGCGGGCGGAGGAGTCGGTGGCTCCGATCGTGATGTCGGTAATGAGACTGTGGGATTGTTTGCCAATCAGCATCTGATGCTGATGCTGCTGTTGCTGCTGCTGTTGGCGGGTCTGTTCTAGTGCACCGAATTCGTCTTTGATGAAGAACTTCCCGGACAGGCCGAATGGGCCGCCGTGGGCGCTTCCGTCGATGGTGGCCGCCGGGGCGCCCCACAACAGATCGTCCGAGGTGAGCAGCGGCAGATCGTCCACCTCGCTCATCGAGATGTACGGGGCCCGCATCGTCAGATCGATCTCGTCCATGTTAAGGCTCATAAATGCAAGGTCATCCTCGGCCAGCGAACCGTTCGGACTGCACAGCGACGGCAGGCTGCTGCTTTCGGGACTCTGGAAAAAGTGGGACAAACAAAAAAAGTTAGTTAAATCAGAACACCCATCATTCGCATCATCAACGTCATCGTTATAGACCGTTTGTTTCCCTAAACCACCAACCAACCTACAACTTGTCAGTAACAAGAAATAAATAAAAGCCCTAATCCGAACCGGAAAATTCTTCATCTTTCCCGACGCAACTTTGCTTTCCTTTCTTTCTTTTTTTTCTCAGGCGATTATGTTCGTGGCATGGAATGGCAGAGGATTTACCCGGGAGTCGCGTACCGAAAAAGCCATAGACGAAGCACCTCACGTGCCATTTGTGCTTTCATTTTCGTCAACCTTTACGTAGGTGGGGTGGGTTGGTGGTTTGGCAATTTATTTTTCCCTTCCCATTCTCCCCTTCTCCATTCCTTCTCGGGCTTATGGCAGACACATGGTGTATGTGTGTGTGTGTGCTCGCAAGATCATGTGCTGAATTTTAACGACATGGCGGTAACGTCTTTCATTGCCACGACTTGAGTTCCGAAGACTGGGGAGTTGAAGTTCGGTGGTTCCCCAATATAACCCTTTTTTTCAAGACGAACACTACCATTGGCTCACAGCTCGTAACCTGATGGTGATGATGGTGGGTACCTTTTTTTTTGTTTACCCCCGGAACGGTCCGGGACTTCATTCTTCTGCTCGAGACGGTCGGGTTTTCTTCTATGGTTAGCTTCCTTTCCTACATCCCACGCAATCCGTTATTTGTTGGTGATTTTTGCGACGTGTGCTGTGGCACAAGTAGAACTTTCCCAGCGCACTGGAGCAGTGGATCAGTGGACCATTCTTCTGTCCCAGGGTTCATCTCCTCACCCCAATCTCACCTTTAACAAGCGAGCAAAGAAGCTCGGGAGAGAGCACATAAGAATCTGACAAATTGCAAATATTCGTCACGTGTCGCCCAGGTGGGATTGGTGTGGGTGGTATTTTCATCGCACCACTACCGACAGACCCCCACTCTTTCTTCCTTCGCCGCGACGAAATCTCATCGATTTTGTTTGTGCGAAATGTGGCGTCGGCGAGGGACGCGTTTCGCAAAAAGGCCAGAATAATAGCAAAAAGGTGTCAATACCGAAAAGATAGCAATGGGTTGGGAAATCCGATTTCCCGCATCGGTTCCCACACCGGGAGTGCTTTGTTTTCCAGACACACATGCGGTGCGCCTGCCATTAGCAATTTAAATGATGCCTCGTTCGGGAAGGAACACGTGTAGGCGGGACATTAAAGTAGAATCGAATGGGAAAAGTTTTCAGTAACCCCTCGTGAAGCGGCAAGACGTAGTAGGGTTGGACTTGGAGGACATCAAGGGTCTATCGAAAGAAGAATAGTTTTCGGGCCAGCCATGATGGAATGATTGACAAGCAGAACGGTTTGTTCGTTCGGATGGTCAACAAATCGGATACAAAATACCGAAGGTCGGCCATTCGGGGCCCGTTTTCACAGCATGTCTTCCGAAGAAAAGCTTCTCGAGGGGCACCGGTCAACTCTCACCCCGCTTTTTTCGCCTTCTCCGGCGAGCGGAGCGCCAACTTTCGCAGCACTTTGATAAATGATTCTTCCATCCATCATGCAGCTGCACGCGCAAGGTCCGATGAAAAGCAATTAGAAACATAAGTTCCACCGGAGGCAATTTTTAGCACGTGACTCCATACACACACGCACACACTTGGTTGGCCGCCCGAGAACTTGGCTCGGCTGGTGTTTGGTTCGGTTGGCGTGCTGCGGATCAACTTCGGAGCTCGGAAGCAGTACGCTTTTTCTCCACGGCCGATCGATTGCTGAGCAAATACGACGGAGCAAACTTGAATCGCAAAAACTAAACACGTACACACACACACGCACATTAAACAAACACTCGAGAAGTGAAACCCCAGCCAGAAACGCTAATTGTTTTTACTCTCGAAACATACGGTGTCGCCAGACCGGACACGTTGACGACCGCGAGATATATATTAATTATATCTAATTGAACGTAGCTGCGACACTGCGTTGCCTGAGGCCAAAGTTTTCCCCCAACGATCCGGCGTTAGGTAACGCGAGCACCAAGAATTAAGTTTCAACCAGGCACAACTTCATCGAACCTCTGATACCGCTTGATTAAACATTGTAAAATATATATATCGCTGGCAAAACGTAACAACCTCTTCTGGAAGCCAAGTGGAATAATGATCTTTAAAAAGAATGAAACAAGGATTACATTGCCGTTTCCTTAAACTTCCTCATGCGAGATTTTGCAGCTGAAGAGGTACGAATGGCGTATGCCAGTGACAAACAAGGCGACGGGCGTGTGTGAGCGCGTGTTCTAGAGGACTTTAGCTAATAGAGTAGTAGTAAACGAGTGGCCATTGGCGAGATTACGATCCACTCTAGATAGCCTTAGGCAAAGGATTAGCGCCGGTAGGTAAACAAATACTCACCACGCTTATTTATCAAACACGATTTACGTGTGTCGTACTGTTACGCCCTTGGTACCCGGAGGTACTTCAAGTCCTGCCGTGTAAATGTAATATGAGAGTATTTATAAACTACTTTCGGAAGGGCACATAGGAAGTATCTCAATTGCGACAACAATAAGCCACAATTAACTGCGCAACCCTCATCTCTTTTACTTCCGATTTGATTATCTCCACAGAAGCGTAGTAAAGATATCATGCCAAGGAGAGGAGGAGGTAAGCTATATTTGGACGTGAGTGGCATGGTAAATGGTTAATGGAAAAGTGTCACCATGCAAGTCAAGCTGCTGCCAAAGGGGGCATACATTACACACGCTCGGGGCGGCTGATAACGAGCCGCAGATCATCAGCGGAATGCGTGAACCGGTCAGCATTGGAGGATAGAAATTATAGCACATTATCTCGCACGCCGTATCGTACGATGACCGACAAACCGAACCGACCAGTTGCCCAGGCCCGGGATGGTCTTGACAGTGAAAAATAATCGGTCGAAGTGTAATCGCATTTTTCGCACCGTCCTCTGCTCCACGCGGCCATGTTCCGAATCGGGGAGACTGTGCAAAAATATGCGCCAAGGAAATGGCCATATCGGGACGATTCCGGACAAAACCATGTCGATTGTCATTCCTTTTTCAGGAAGGAAGGAATTAAGTCGCGCGACTATATCATGCCGCGACTGCATTTTAGTCTCGTTCCATCGGAAGGCGTTGGAAGTTTCCGAAAGAGACGCATGCCATCGATTACAGGCACATCAACAGGGGGTATGGAAAAAAAAGAACACACAAAAAGTTGTCGGCAGATAAGCTAATTGTCATTGTGCGAGTGAGAGCAAGAAGAAACGAGAGGGTCGCCTGAAGCCTTATCGCGAATTGCACCTCACGCCCTCCATGTGTGTGTACTGTTGATTACTAGCTGTTTAACACATATAGCTAACCTCTCCCGTAACCTTCGCCCAGTTACCGACAAACTCCTCGCTTGCTGACCGTGCAGCATTCGTGATAACGATAGCAGCATTACCGGGGCATCATACGACCGATGCACAACGGAAGGGGAAGAGCAAGCGGTTGCGGGGCCCAACGGAGGTTGGCGGAAGAAAACTTCTTCCAACTGCACGCTCCGTACACGCTATGGTGTGATTTGGACTGGATGGTTTTCTTAAAGCGCCTTCTAGGACGGACCGATGTGGCGTGATAGGCGGAAGTTCTAGTCCGACTCGACTTATAGAGTATATAGAGCACAGGCCTAAGACGTGAACTTCAGAGTTTGACCTAAAGGGGATAGGGAAAGCTTGGTGATGCCGTTCTGTATCTCCTCCCAAACAAACTCCACAAATCCCCACCGCGTATTAATAGCGCCCTAAGCCTGGTATCAGATTCTGGAGCTGACTCCAAAGTTCGGGAGTTCCGGGAGTTCCGGGGAAACCTACCTTCGATATGCCGGGCGACAGTAAATGCGGCGAGGGGCTCACCTCGCTCGTTTCGTCCCGGTAGTTGATGAACGGATCGTTGCTGGTGGCGTTGTGCTGGCTGCCTATGCTCCGGCCGGTGGCACTGTTGTGGTCGAGGGATACCGAGACGGCGCTGGACGCGGACGAACCGAGCCCGGACGTGCCGGACGGTGAGCTGGGATGGGACGAGAGCGAGCGGCTCGGGGACGATGGCACCGGTGACGAGGACGAGCACGACGAGGCAGACGAGGATAAGGAGCCCGGGGACGTCTGGTTGTTCTGGGACGGCGTCTGAAGATGTTGCGTCTGGTGCAGGTGCTGATGCTGGTGCTGTTGGTGCAGTTGCTCCTGCTGCTGTTGGCCTTGCTGGCCGGCGGAGGTCGGGATCGGGGACGTGGTAGAGATACTGCCGACCGACTGGACCACCATCGAGGTGCCATCGAGCCGCGTATCCTGGGAGTCGAGCGAGCACAGTTCGTCCTGTAGCAGCGTGTAGCTGTCCGGGATGATGAAGTCCCCGAACATCTCATCATTGAAGAAGGTGCCGGATTCCTCCAACGGAATGCATGCATCGCCCGCCGTCGGTGCCAGATGCGTCAGGTCATCCGGCTCATCTTTAAGCACTGCGGAAGAGAATCGGAACGAGAAAAAAGGATTAGTTGGACATGAGGATGCAG
>KE525402.1:466718-476981 GCA_000441895.2 Anopheles sinensis
TCTTTGCCGGACGAAGTTACGCACGAAACATCAAAACACCCTGCGTGATCGCTCTCTCGTGCTTTGCGTGGGTTTTTTGCTCGGCGATCGTTCGAGATATCGTACGGCGGAAGTGGCGTGCATAAAAAGCAGCTTCAAAAACCAGTAAACTGAGGCATAATATGGCGAACACGTGCCCAGGTCGTCCTAGGGCGGCCATGTAACAAAGTGAAGCCTACGCCTCGCGCCCGTTGGGCTCGTCGTCGGAAGGGTCGTTGAGAGTGGTGCTTTCGTCCTTTTCCACTTTTTCGGCATCCACACGGACGACCAAGGGACGGAGGTGAATTTTGATTTGAATATTCAAATTACATGATTATTTCGGTGTTTAAGGGTGTTCTGGGTCGCCACCGTCCCTTTCCACTCCGAGTCCTTCCGAGTCGGAGGTGAGCGAGGGCGACGAAGGACACGATGTTACGTGCGTGATGTTTGCGTGGCCCGAACCCGAACGCACTTCACTACATCCGGGCGGCAGTAGCGAACCGGAACGGATGCGTGAGTGGTAAGTGAATATGTGTGTGGCCAATTTCATGTGTCTGTGTTGGTGTGTGTGTGTGCATTAGTTCTCACGCTCGTCACCGTCTACACGGGAAAGAAAGGGACTTTTCCGGGCTCCTTACCGAACCCCTGGGGGGATTGGCTTCCTAACGAAGTAGCTAAATCACCAGCAACCTCTGCGTGAGACCGCGCTGTACGGAAAACAAACGCCCGACACCTAACAGACCTAGCGGAAGCAGGCAGACTGCAAATCGAATTTGTTATGTCACGAGAAGGTTGGGAAGGTCTGTCAGGTGAAGGAACCAAGGGGCAGGTGTGATGTTTGACACCTCTGGCTGGGTATCGGGATTGCGCGGGGTCTCTGCATCAGTGAGATTCTGGAGGATAGATGAGCATACAGCATTGAATTTGTTAAATTCACCATAATTTGTGGACGTTCTAAAACATTCCTTTTCTTTTTGTGAAGGGCCCTTGCAATGTCGCTAGAACACTTTCAATTGAGCTCCGTTTTAGGAAACTGATTATGCAGAGCAATTTTGCAACGATTTGCGTAAGAGATCTCTTGTACCATTAATACTGAGAGAATCTTCAGTGGATCGGGAAGTGACAAATGCAGCTCGGTCTCGTCTCATCCTGGGAAACTCGTCATCTTCCGTACAAAGAGAAAAAGAGCAGACACTCGAAAAGCCTCAAATTGTTCCAACAGGGCCACAAAGGTAGCAGATTGATGCGCGTGTAATGGAGGAGAATACCAAAAATAATGACGTGATATGAAACCGGCCACAAAGTATGGTAAGGAATGTAGAAGAACCGACAAAAGGAAACCTTAGGCGCCGTTGTGATCCAGAGGAGATTGCGGTGACACTTTGGTGTTTTGGTGCAGTATCTTCAAACAGGCAGCGTAAATCGTTTCAGTGGGGATCGTTTATGTAAGGTTATCTTGCGGAACCGCCCTCCGTGTCGGGGAGCGCCAAAGCGGATGCCGAAATATATCACTTTGTTTTGCCACGAACCCCACCATTGACCGGGTTCGGTATCCCAACGAAAAAACAAAATGGAAGTGCTTCATTTCCATGTAAATGTAAACGACAAATACATTCTAGATTCTTTTTGGGGGGAGAAAAACGGTAGAATTTTGCATTTTTCCTTTTGGGCCGTTAATTTGGGCGAGCAAACGCCGACGAATGGGAATGAAGAAATTCCAGCAATGGAGGACAAAATATGGCCATCATATGATCAAGGGGTTCATCTGATGGATAGCGGGGGGCTGGAAAAGGTTGTCACGATGGAAATGGTTGGCTCGAAAATACTCGAAAATGCGACCCAAAATTGTGCCTCAAGTTCCATCACTCCGGGGTTTGATTCATTAGTCATTCCTCAAACTTTTCACGCACCATTCTGGACCGGAAGGATAAAGGGAATGGACCGGGGCTGGGGGCAAAAGGGAGGGTCGGTTTGAACTTTAATCTGACTATTTTTGCCATCTTCCAAAGGCAACCGTCGGTGGGTACACGTTTCGGAGATCAACTCCCAAACTCCAGACCCTCGGTACCACGCTGTAACACGTCACAGAAACGGATTGTGGCGGAGGAATATCGTCATCAAATTCATCACGGGCAAAATTTGCTCGCTTCTTGAGACGTTTTGTGCGACTCAGTCGCCCCGCACCATTCCAAGCCTATCCTTATTGGGCCGCGCTTCATGAGCACCCATTGCAAGAGGTAACGAGACGATAAGGGCCTTTCCTCTGCATCCTTAATAACCGAGCCAAATATTCACTCGAGCACGATAAGGCGGAAAATGGGATGAAGTATTAAGATCCCCAACGATAAGCAGATGGAAAGGCGAGCAGTCGGGGGATCTAAAGAAAAAGTACCAAGAAAAGGAGTAAAGCACATGGACCACGTGAACACTCGTCGCTCGCGTTGGGCGCTAACTCTTCAGAAAAATCGGGCGCAAGGAGTTCGTTCGGTGTCACATCAGGCATCGATGCGTTGGGGAAACCGGAGTGTCGCGCGTTCGTCAACGGTAATGACAAGTGGATTATAAAGATTAAGCTCTTTCTCAGAACGGATGCCGGGAGGGATGGGTAAGTTTTGTGAGGCACACAGCTTTACCCTTCGCCAGCAGGCGATCGACTCGCGTACGCAGCCGTTTGCAGCTGGATCGATATTTCCCAAGGGGTTTGGCGTTCGTTTGATGACGTTCTCATATCCTTCTGCTCGCAAGAATAGAGCAAAAAACGTGTAAGAGCTGTAGGAATAAAGTTCATTTATGCTATGAAACTGGAATTGATTTGCTCTGTATTAGGTTCACTTTACGACGCCACAGTAAAATCAGGCGCATTAATTAGGGCACTCATTTGGTGAGCATAGACGTATAAAATTTGACGAGCGTTTTTGTTAAATCGTCTTGTAGTTTTCCGTTACATCCTAGATTTTTTTAAGCGCCTCAAACCCTTCAGAGTATCATGCAAGAAATTTCAACACCGAACTCAATTTGTCCGGCCTTAACTATCTTAACTTCGCCATGCGGAGATTACTGAAGCTCGTCTGCCCTAAATGTAAGACAACTCCCTCGAGCCCTATTTTGAATGAATGAATGATGATGATGATGATGATGCTGACGATGATGACAAGGGGGTTGGACACCGTTGCAGAAAGCACAAAATATTGCACCCCAAAGGAGACAGATGAGCGCCCCGCAAAGAGTGGATGGGAAATCGTACACAATAGGAGGAACCAAAGTGGACATGCTTGAAGGACACACATACGGAGTGGGAAAACTGGAACTGGCTGAATGAAACAACAATCGCAACAGCAATCCAAGAAACGGACGACTCTTATGCGCCGTCCAGTGGAAAGGCGCAGCACAGACCGGAACTCGCCAGAGCGTCAGCAAGCTGAATTATCCGCCCGGTGGTGCGTCGGTGTTGGCGTCCATTCCGAGGCGGTCTGGAAATTGGATAGCGGTCGTTCCCGGTTCCGTTTGCTATACTCTATTTTTTTTGCGCCCCCTCCCGCACATCGGGTGGGATTTCCCAGGGAATCTAGGTCAGTAGAGGAGTGTGCTGTTACACTATCCTGCTCCTGATGGGAACGAAAATTGGAGCAAACTGGATGGGGAAAACATTGCAGGAACACATTCTGTCTGCTCTTCTCTCTTTCTCTCTTTGTTTCTGACAACATCGACTGGCTACACTCGCGTCCCACGAAAGCATCGAAGACCGAACCAAGTGATGAAAAATCAACCGCACTGAGCGTGAGACTTATAGACGTATTCCTCCAGGGTTGCGTCCGGACTTGGGAAAATCCTCCGGGAAGGAAGAACCACGCTAAAAGAAAATCACCCCCTCTCACACTGCTGACGCGCGCTTCTTTCGCCACAAAAGCCCAAGAGTTATATGCTGAACACCCGACACCACCATCGTCTCTCGTATAACCGACGCTATCGCCTCGTTGGAAAAAGTCGTTCAGCTTTCATCACGTGATAGCAACTTTGACCAGAGTTCGGAAGCACGCTGTGCGCTTTTGCTTGGCTCGCGCGCCTCTTTACTGCCACCTCCTCTTCGTGGGGAAGAACGGAAAATCGTATGCTGGAGGGTGAAAAGCGAAAGTGACACGGAAAAGGATACGATCGCAATGGTCCACCATAACTGCTCCGGGAAGCGAAGAACGAGTGCCCGACCCGAGCGCCGTTTGAGCTCATTAAATAGAAACAGGAGTCCCGCGTATACGAAAAAAGGCACAAATTGGGAAAGTGGGAACGGTCCGTAACGTTACGATTGGACGTAACGGCTCGAAACCTCCTCCGCAGGAGCGAACCTTCGGGCAGACATGCGAAGGCGTGAAAAGCGAGGAAAATCCTTTTCAATCACCACCAACACCAACAGAGGACTCCACTGGGAGAAGATGGGACATTCTTCATGGCAACGACGGAACGAACGAACGGAACGAACGGAAAAGATATGAAGAAAATAAGGACGTTAACGGCGGATGGCTCGGAATGGACGTACATACGCTTTTTACCAGAATCCTTCCGGGAGCTTTTTTGGGACGAAAGTGGAATTTTTAGTGCCGCTAAAATGGGACAATCATGAGGAAAGCCCCATTACACCGCAGGGGTGGTGAAGCTAGGGGATGCCGTTTATCGGCGGGAAACTGGGAAGTTGGAAATCAATTCTCGCTGAATTTATGACCATAAAACTGGCCCTCGGCTCCACAATGTATGTGCATCGGGGGAGGAAAAAGAAATGCTCTTGAAGCGACAAAAAAGGGGGAAATTGCTCAAGGAGTTATGGAGGATACTTTATTTGTTTTTCCCCGCCCCGAGTGGACTACTTTCTTTTCTACTTACTTGTCAATCCAGGCTCTTCCTCGGAGAACATCAGGAATCCCTTATTCATATCTTCCGTCCGTGGGGCGAAGATTTTCTCGGTGGCGTGCTGGGGTTTGCTTCCCGCTGCGCCACTGCCTCCACCGCTGACGCCGTTGCAGCCTCCCGCGCCGCTGGCTCCACCGCTTGCCGGAAGCGTTACGAAGAGCTTCGCCGTAACGGACTGCAGTAACGCCGGTGACGGTTGCTGCGGTTGCACTGCAGTACCGAGCTGTTTGACAGCTGGTTTCGGTTTTTCGGCACTTTGGACACCGCTGCCACCACCACCACTACCACCGTTCGGGAGACTGGTGAAGATCGAGGCCGTTACCGATACCGGACGGCCAACGGACGGTAACGCTGCTGCTACCGATCCGGGTTTCGTAGAGCTGCTGTTGTTGACGTTCAGCTCGCGCAGAATTCGGTTCGACGCTGGTTCACTTTCCGCGGCAACCTTCACACACACTTTACCGGCACTAGCAACACCACCAGAGAACAGTTCAACCAGTTCTTCCGCACTGTTGTTGTTGTTGTTGTTGTTGTTGTTGGCGCCAAGCTTGACGGTTGGCGTTTGGTTGATGCCCGAACGCACCGGGATCGTTGCAATTGTTTGTTCAGTTGTCACAATTTCAGCGCCGGACGATGGTACGGCGCAATTTTCTTCTGCAGCTACTGGAGCCGTATTGTGCGGTTCGACACCACTGACACACTGTTCTGCTTCTTCTGGCAACAGCTGCTGACGTGCTTCCAGTTGTGCAAACGACAAAATTTCATCTTTGTTCTCCACACCACTGCGAATTTGACAGTTGACGAAACAAATAAATAAATGACGATCTTCACTGTTACGTGAACGTGCTCTCGTGCTCCTTCGTTCGTTTCGGTGTCTTGACTCTTCATTAGTGGCGTGCATTAATGGAACCTTTTTTTGTAATACTCTTTATCCACGACTAATACTCTTTATTCAATAGGTAACGGCTTGGAAAACTAACTTGGTTGAATAAAACTTCTATAAAAACCCCAGTTCACCTATGAGGGTTGAAAAATATCCTCAAAAGAAGCAATTATTTGATATTAAAAAAAAATCAGGGATGTGATAAATGCCGGGTTCTTCATCATCTGAACTAGATCACCATCAGCTGAGCCGAAGGTGAACCGCTAACGGCTGATAAACATCTTCCTAGAAATCTCTAGAAATTTCTCGCCTCATCGAAGGAAGGAAAAGTTGATCGCCTGACTTGTGTGGCTCTTTTCCTTTTTTTCTGTCCCACCCAAAACACGCACCCCGCATCATGATGTCTCTTTGAGAAACAGTGTTTTTTACCAGTGCTTTTCTTATTTTGTATCGTCTTTTTGTCTCCTCCAAACGACGCTCGTGTCCGAGCCGTGAGGCCATTGGCACCGATGTCCTTCACCGTGAAAATATTTTGCGCACCCCTCCACCCACTTCCCTCAATCTCTTTACGCCAACCTTCATTCCGCCGGGAGTTTGGGGGGGCAGAGGCCGATCAACGCGGTGGTCAACAGCTTTCGCGTGAGAATGCAAAATTTTCCGAGACATCAAAATAGCTAGAAGAGAAAACGCACGCACCAGCATCGTGCCGCCTTAATCGTAGTAAACCCGTAACCCGGCGTCGAACGGAAAACATCCGCTGAGGAAGAGTGAAAAATATATCGCTCTGTCAGCCGGTTTCGGATGTTTTCGCGGGCATCGGGCAAGAGTCCCGCGAGAAGACGAATTGGGTGCAGGTTAGTGGGTTTTTGGGGGAGTTGTACGTGTGCTGGGTTCGGTACGCCTGGTGCGCTTGTCTGTTTACTCGTAAGATCTTTTTGGTTTTATTTTCATTCGAATGAAACAAACCTATTGGATCATTTTTAGTCGAATCACATGATCCAAAGGGAAAGATCATGTTTACGGAAAACCCCAGAATGATCCTAATAGATTTCCCTTAATATACTTTTTTCGTAATTTAAGTGGATGCAATCGTTCTTCCTAACGCGATCAAGTAGGGCCGATCTTGGTAGACACGATGGAGACTACTAGCCTGCAGGGAGACTACCTTCTGTCACACAAACTTTCAACAGCTCGGTTGGAAGCGCGAATATATAAGTCTATTTTTGGATTGTTTAAAATAAGTCAAACTTGGCATTAGTAGCATTCTTTTGGTTCATATTTTCTTCTTCAATTGATATTTTTTAAATTTCAGACTGCTCTGCATGCATATGTTCGCTGCATGCTTTCTCCTACGCGATGATGCTATTTTTAAAGTCGATGGGTGTCCGTGTGTGTGGCTGTGTGAGAAGGATATGTTTTTTATCTACTTTTTACTGCTACTTTTTCAGACGTCCATCACAGAGCAACGGGCAACGGTTTGTCGGTCGTTGTCCATCGATTTGGGTTTCTTTTTACTTCAACCTGATCGTGGAGTAGGGCTGGTTTAACAAAAAAAGATTACAGAGAAAAATATACCCATGCAAAACTAATGGCATAATAATTTGACCCGTAAACCTGAGGCAAGCGAGACAAAAATGATTGTTGCAGGCTCAGAAGAGAACGTAAGAAAACTTGTCTTTTGCTTTATGTTCACAAAGTGAACATCGAGAATTTAATGATCGTACCCATTGGAGGTGTGTGTTGGTAAACACTTTTTCATATCATTCGAGAACTATGTTTATCGACATCATTAGCTTCTCAACAGATAAACTTTAAACATGAAGTGGATTTTATAGCTACTTTCCGTCATGACGAAAGACCAAAATGCGTCATTTTTCGTATGTATATGAACAAAAAAAAGTTTAAATAAAATATTTCCATAAAAACATTCTCATGGCACTTAACGAACGTGTTGAAGCGCGCTCGTAACGTCAGTCGACGGACCTGGGACGGAAATGCGACGGATTAGGTAGCAACCCCCAACGTTTGGCAATGGATTGTATGCTTCTACTTTTTACTTCTTTTAGCTTCCTCTCCGTCATCCATCAATCTCGCCACAAAGGGAAACTGTGCGAAAACACTTCGGTAGTGCATTTCGTGTTTAGTCGAACGACAAGGGGTAGGTGTGTTGTGCCGGGGGTCTGTGGAACGTAAAATTTCCCAAAGCGCCATTGGCACCCTTTCCATGGACACATGCTGCTTTTCTCGCGTGCGCGATCGAGTGCGCAGTTTGAATCGATTGCACTTTGTGCAGGGTTGCAGTTCGGTTTAGTTTTCCTTTCTTTTTTTTTTGGTTGCTGTCCTCACCATTTGGCAAATCTACCAACACCCAGTTCAATGTCGCCATCGACGAAAGTGTTTGGTGTATTTTGTGTTTTCCTTTTTCCACCCACCGAGTTTTGTGTTTTCGTGTCGCACCATTGTGTTGCACCGGGAAAATGCATCCGATCGCTATCGATCACCTATGCAATAGTGCAGGGGTGCCACTAGCAGGTTGTAACTACACGCGAAAAGCTATTCTAATTTTAAATCATTGCTGCAAATGCATAACCGATGAGATTCAGGTACGTCATTTCACTCCCGGGTTTCTTTCTTGCTGATGGATCGTGTTCCGATAGAGGGGAACAAATGTAAACATTCTTACATCATCCCGTTACAACAGAGAGGCCAACACCGGCCATCTTTCCCTTGATTGAAAAACATTTAAACGTGACCGTA
The DNA here is from genome assembly GCA_000441895.2 of Anopheles sinensis. Taxonomy (NCBI): domain Eukaryota; kingdom Metazoa; phylum Arthropoda; class Insecta; order Diptera; family Culicidae; genus Anopheles; species Anopheles sinensis. Next base: position 475,276 of record KE525402.1, read on the forward strand.
TTGGAAATATTTTATGGTTCGTTCATTTATGTTTTGTTTCTCCAAAACTATTTGCCAAAAATATTCAGAGAAAATAACATTTTTAGATTGAACAGCAACTTACAAGTAGAATAAATTTTTGCTCAAAAAACCCATCAAAGGTGTTATTTCCACACCCTTTACGGCGAAGGCCATATAAGAATCGCGTGTTTCATACTTCAACCCCTTTCTCTCCCACAGCACGTGCCGAGTGTAAACACACGGACGCATCGCTTTCGAGGGTTTTGTGCAATTCTAATTGCAAACAAAACTCACACCACGCCAACAACCACCGCTCGTTAGGGTGGATGGGCGGCCAGAGGAGAACAGCACATCAAAATAAATACATGTTAAACTGGACGCGCCCACGGACCCATGACCGGCCACGATGGCGCACGGAGAGCGAGCAGAGATTCATTCCGAACGGAACACATTCAAACAGTGCCAACGAGGGGCAAGGGGATGGGAGCAGCGGGGCAGGTCTGGTTAGAATAAATAGACTGCTCACTGTTTGCGCGATCATTTCCTCAAACGAATTTGCGCGCATTTGAAGTGGTTGAGTTGCGCGGCAAAAGGGATAGGGCTGGCCGGGAAGGGAACGGAAAAACAATCCACTATCAGCAACAGGGGGTTTGGCAGGTGGGTGTTAGCGGGACACAGCTCACTTTATGGTAGATGATATAGAAAATTGATTTGTCATCGGTAGTCCAGTGGTGAGACAGAATGACTAGCGGAAGAAAAATCCACTGTAAGGATAAATAAAACTGCATTGCAATGCGTTGGATTGTGATAAGAATTAAACAAAATCACGTTGTTTTACCGGCGGTAACGATAATCGGGTGAAACGGGGAGCAACGCATGGTGAATCAACACATTGCAATTTATTGCAATATTTAGAAGAAAATCGATTCATCATGGTTTTTAAGTGACAAATATTCCCAAACCGATCCGACGAAAATATAAATTATTCGAAAACACGAAAATATACGTTAGGAAGCAGTTGTCTACGATTAGTATAAACAAACCCAAATCGTAGATAGTGATTATGTGATCAGCAAGCATATATTTTTGGAGTCGCTTCAACACTAGATTATGCACGTGGCGTTTTTCCGTTTATTTTAATCGGGTTCAACGGCTTGTTGTTGTCAGTAGAATACACCGTGGACGCGGATCATTGATAAAAGTGAACAACGAGTGACAAAGAGAGCGAGCTAGGCAACATACGGGACGTTGTGGGGGGGTTCGACCCGATCATCGCATTACCACGGTTTATTGCGAAACCTCTGATAACCGCGTTCCGGGGTCGGTTTGTTTGGCCGCCAGCGACTACGAGAGTAATGTTTCGGCCCGACCAGACCTAGTGCCTCCCGAACCTTCTGCTTGCAGGCCACCCCACCGTGGGGAGCATAGCTGCATCGGTTGACTTTGCGTGCCTGTTGCGTGTACTGAAGCGTCTCTTAGGTACCTTCACTATCATTGTCCGTTTCGTTGTTTTGCTCCTTTTTTCTTCTCTCTCTCTTTTTCCTACTTGTGCCCTAGTCAACCGAATTAACAAACGTAATCATAATCATCATCATTACCATCAGCACCATCGAGGCATGGTCCGAAGAGACGCATGGAGACAGCGAGCATAGAGGGGGGGTCAAATAAACGCCCGATTGGAATCGGAACGGCACGGAACGTCCAGG
>KE525403.1:22592-51511 GCA_000441895.2 Anopheles sinensis
ATATAATTTATTTACAAATTAACATATTAATGATATATCAACAAAACAGATATGAATAACTCTTCGTGAACTGTTACTTTTTGTATTTAAAGTTCGTATGATCGACTAACAAATAATATATTTTTATGTATGGCCCGAAGAAGATTTTTGATTGCAATCCGGCCCGCAGGCCAAAATGAGTTTGACATCACTGCTCTAAGCCATGTGGAATTGAAATAGCACATCGAATTCTGCCTCTAACTCATTTAATTTTGTCTCTAACTCATCATTTGTTTCAAGCAGAAAACCAGGGATTGAACCAAGTAATTGTGGTTGTGCCATATTGTAAAGTTCCTAGAATGATAAAAATTATTAAATTGTTTGTTTAATTGTTTAATTTGTTTAAAGCTATTTTTATGTATTTTTCAATCATTTTCAGAAAAAATTTTTATACGTGCATGGATACGTAATACGCACTTGCTTAGTTGTCGAGTGACATTATTACAGTCGAGTGAGTTTATAACAAAAAATACACAGAAAATCGTCAAACATACATAAGAATAGCTTAAAATCAAACAAATTAATAATTTTTAGAGTTCTTGGAGATTTGCAATGTAGTAAAACCACGATTATTTTGTTTATTCCCTGGCTTTCGGCTTAAGACAAACCCCGATGAGTTTGAGACAAAATGAGATGAATCCGAGGCAAACTAAGATGCGTTAGAGGCAGAAATCGATGATCTATTTCAATATCAGATGCCTTAGAAGCAACAGTTGATGAGCTATTTCAATCGGCGATGGGATAGAGCTGAACATAGATGGCAAGCCCAGTTATATTAAGGAAGGGTTACAAGAATAACGAATAGCAATAAAAAGAAAAGGCAGTAATGAAATGCTCACTAAAAAGAAAAGCCAGTAAAACAAGTAATTCATCGTTCATTTCTCGATTTGACACACAATTATAAATAATGTATAATGTATGAAAAAACACATCAAACAAATGTAAAATATAAAAGAGAGCCAACAGTCTAAAAAAAATTTAATAGTTTGAAAATTCAGTAATGATGAACCGGTTAAATCTTATTTTTCATTCAAAAACAAAATGTCTACATTCAGTTTATACTCAAATTGAGTGTTCGTAAAAAAATCGATATAGAATTCGTTTCATTTAATTTCACTGTAAAATGTTTAAGGTCTGCTATAATCTATTTATCACCCTATACTTTTATGTTACAGAAATTACAGAAAATTTTTAATTGGTAATTCATCAAAACCTAATCTGACAAACCTTAGACATGTTCAGTTGGTTGCATCGAAACCGACCCAAGCTAATCGTGCGTCTGAGCAGTCGAGCGTTAAATTTCGTTTTCATGAAAAAATTTACCTCTCGTCAAGAAAATGCTACAAGTTCGCGGGTAAATTCTCCGGGCGACGTACGAAATCGGTGAACCGTTCCCGATTATGGATGGAAATTGGAAATTTATCAACTCGGCTTCACGGTTTTCATACGCTTTCAGCTAACGTCGGCAATGACACCGTGTTCCTCCAACGCGCTATCAAAAGCGTTTATTTTTAGCCAACCGGTGAAAACCCGGAGCGCTATACAAATTTCCCCGAGCGTTATGATGGAAATTCAATCAACATCTGCAGCGGAAGGCCGTTGACGTACGGAATTAGTGGAGGTGGGTAGGAGCGAAATGGCAGAGCGAGCGAATATATGAAGGAAAAAAAGCACACTCGTAGCGTATTATTATCAGCCGATAAAAGCGATCGAAGAAGAGAGAAAACAAATCAGAGTCCCACCGAATAAGGGACGCGAAAAACTCAAGGTTCATGGCCATCATTCCAGGACGGTGGATGGCTGCTGGCATTGATTCAATATTAACTATTTTCCTTCAATGTACCTTCTACAGTGTATTATTGATAGACGCTAGCGAAGCAGACTATCGAGAGTACTATTGAAGAGAATTTATTAATCCCTAACGAGATTCGGAACCTCGTCGTACCGCTTTTCTTACCGTGCTTTACGGAACGGCATGAAAAATGAATTTAGTTGTAAACACACCGAAATGAATGCACTAAAAGTGAAGCACCTGCGCAGCTATAAATTCATTAGCCTCCATTTGGCGCAAGTTGTTCCCGCGGTGCTATGCATGCACTTCACTCCGCCATGGTTCTTCTCATGGCTGCCGGTTTGCTACGGGTCGTGGAAAATTCTGCCCTACTCCCTCGGGTGCCGTCAAGTGGCGCAAAAAAGCATTCGGAAAAATGGCAATGTTTCCAGCGAGAAACGAGGCACATCCCGTTTCATATTTTCGTCTTCGTCGAGGAAAGTAAGACAAACAGGAAGCAACCACCACGGGCCACGGTGAATTTGGGACTCCTACTCATCTTCTGTACTTTGCTGCCATCCCGGAAACCACGGGTCGGAAAAGCTGGTAAACAGGTTTGCATTCAGACCCAGGACGAAAGTAGGCCGAGCTGCGTAAAACTGCGGAAAACTTTCGGTACGCCAATGTAGCCAGTTTTCACTGCAAGAGCCCCGCATCCCTGGGTGGTTAATGCCGAAGGAGGGGAGGAGAAGGTTGAAAACATTTCCGCAACAGTCGTTCCCCCGCGGCTCGATGGCACGATGGGTCCCCCGGGAAGGTCATACTGATCAAATGTTGAAATAATTACTTTTCTCGAAAGTACTTTCAAAAGACTTTTAATTAATTCCGCATCCCGTTGGGAGGGGGCGGTGGTGGAAAGTGAAGGGTGCAGGATGTGTTTTGGCGTTTGCCACATCCTGCGGACCGCAGTGCCATTCACGGGCAAGGGCTCATACTTCGCCCGACAACACTCCGGAGAATCCTTACGATGTTTAACCTTCGACGGGCTGCCGTCGAACGCTGGGTATGAAAAGGGAAAAATAAGGACAACTCGTAGGTTAAACGAAATGGCAAGAATGGCGTTGGCCGGAAGGGCGGGGCGGGGGGAATAAAATAAAACGCAAATCGCTATGTGTCACGAGTTGTTGCCATCGGGGTCGCACCTTCCATGGTGCAAACGCGAGGATAATATCTTTCTTGCAGCTCCCATGCCACGAACGTACGTACGTACGTACGCAGACAGGATCGGCCACATTCATAAGCGATTGCCTGCGGGCCAGACCTCCTCGAGCACTTGAAAAGAGCACACACGCACACACTCACACACTGACTGAAGCGCACACGAATGGCCCTGGAACTCGGTAACGCGAGGATGCCAGCTCGGTTACGTAAAAATAAATGCATATGTAATGAAGCGCATAATCGCTGCTTTCCACTGTACCACATCCTTTAGAGTGTTTGGGTGTATGTGTGTGTGTGTATGTGCTTGAATGGACCCAGGCTCCCATCCGGTAACTTCTAGCCATGCATTTCCACTTCCATCCGGTAGGGAACGGACGGGATTTATCCTCACAGACGCCGGAGGACCAAAATCAAGCGACGAGATCCTTCCGGTTCCGGAAGTGAGTTTGCAAAGGACGAGCGCACGTTGGCGATGGCGACGAGTAGGACGCACCGCGGATGAGTGCATCATAATGCATCGGGGTGTTTGTGTACGGAACGCGCCACGGTGGGAGGTGTTTGTCGGGCTCGACGCAATCGTCACTCGAGCGGAAGCAGGAATTTGCCGGGAATGAACATTGATAACTTTGCCACCGAAATGTCCCGGCCATCCGAAGGGAAGAGCTCGAGCTGAACGGGAGGGAAGCGCAAGTGGACATATCTCTTCAGTCATCGTCGACGACTCAGCACAATCTACACACACACACACACACATACTCCCGAACGCGTGTGGAACTCGAGTGGAGGAAAAAAATGGCATCATACACTTTTCCTGCCGGAGCTTCCGAAGACGATGCCATCGAAAAGGGAACTTTCGACGCTCTTTTACGCCACTCCGGATGCTGGTTCGGATGTTGGTGGAGAAGAAAAAACCTTGCCAGCGGCCTAGCAGGACAGACAGGTTGCATTCATCGAGTGCACAAGGTGCGGTTTCAATGCGATGCATTTTCTGCACCTCCCGGCACCACCTTTCGCGTCCCAGCCCTATTAATATTAATAAGCAGTTGATCAAAGCCTAATGCCACCAAGGAGCGCAGCATAATGGGCTCGGAAACGTAACCTTGAGGGAATTATGTCGCACAGTGCGGTAGTCCCCCGATTTCCAGAGGCCAAGGTGCACCCTTACCCTTCGGAATACCGCACTCCCCTGCCAACCGTACCCTCTTGGAGTGGAAGGATTATGGACACCTTTCACAAGAGCTGCAGGAGAAACCCTAGCTCCGTTATCGGTTTGCACAGTCATGGTCGGCGATTTTGTGTCCTAGGTTGGGAACGGCCGCTAGTGCTTCAGGTGCGTTTGAAACTGAACGAAAAGAGATGGCCAAGGACGTGAGGGAAAGAGAAATTTGCAGCTGCCGATGGAGCCTTCCACTTTGCTTTAAGTGGTAAGGATTTTTGTAAGAACATTGGACGAACCAACGGTTGGACAATGGACATAGACAAAGTAAACACTTTATTTTCTCATCAACAAGCTTCAATTGTTAGTTTGGACAAAATCCCGTGAAATGATAAATACTCAATTACGAACAATTTGTCTAAAATAATAGGTTCCAGAAACATTACAAGCATGCTCTTTAGCTACATTTGTGAACTTTTGTTTAAATGCACTGGTTTTTATGTTGTTTGGTTGAAATTTGCTAAGTAGTAAGTAGTTTTTAAATGCCCACACATTTTCAATATGCATTGGTCCGATATGCTGTGCATGTTCAGAAATGTACTCAGAAGATTTAGGATGACATATTTAACAAAATCAAATGTACGATCTTTATAAAAGCCCACAACAACGATTATCACACTTTATGAAGAAGAACTTTGGAGAATCAACCAACCAAACGACATTTTGAGATCTCGATAAGATCGTGTTTTACAAGATTTGTTAAAAAATATATCAAAAGAAAATGATCCAGAAGATAAATCGCTTTTACACAATACGGCTCGTACCGTGACAAAAGAAAAAAAGAAGATAAATCGCTTTAAAAATTAAATAAATAAAAAGTTATGTTTTTCTTTTTGAGTTATGCTACGGAAAGATATTTCACAAACATAACTCATTAACAATATCATACACAAGTAAACAGTATGAAGTTGTGCGTTGTATTGTATATGTTATAAATGTCGTGTTGGTGAAATGTGTTACACCGAAATAAATCTGTAAATTATGAAGTTCATAAAAGGAAAACTCATTACCAAACTAGGGCTATTGGTGAGATTCGCATTTCGAGAAAAACGATTATTCCGAGTTTTTTGAGTTTTGATCGAAGCTTTTTAAACTTTCAAAACGCAAACATGAAAGGCATTTAAAGAATCGTATACTGATAGAGCACTCATTTGCACGATATGGGATTCATTTCTGCTGAAGCTTTAAGTGGTCATTTTAAAGAATAAAATAGTAAAAATCTCACGATGCAATTCAACATTAACTGCCGGAAGAAAATCGTTCGGAAAACCTTTCATTGTACAGCTTTCAACGAGTGGCATTTGCATTGCAGCGAATAAAGCAAAAGTAAAAAAGAAAGAGTTTGTTTACATACAAGCGCATGAACTAATCCACCGGGTGAAAGGAAATTATCCCCGCCCGGTTTTGTGCAATAAAAGCGTATATTTAAACGCTGAACTTGGGCAGAAATAAAAGAACTAATCTCACGCTTTCAAGCGTGATCCGGTTGCTCGGTTTTTGATTACGTTTTAGAGTGGCCCCCAGAGCGGATTCTATTAATCTTTTACTTTTATTATTTTTATCAGCCCATCCCACCCGACGCCGGGTGATGCACCGTGCGAAAGTGCATTTTCCCACCGAGTGTTGAATGCAAACACTTTTGAACGCTTTTCCTCGGCCAACGCAGCGAACGAGCGTTATTGGCATGGAGTGCAGGATTTATTGCACTCTTCGAGCGATTCACTCGCTCTTTCCGGCGTGTCGGTTGAAATTGTAATAAAACTCGCAATAAATTTAAAAACATGACGTTTTTAGCGAATATTTCAACGCCCCGCCAGCTTTTCACCCTGGTCGACGTTCGGAATGTATGTCGTTTAGTGGGTCATATCCTCGGGATTGGCAGGAAGCATTTGGGTGTTTAGGACCCGCAAAGCAAATTGTTTTTGTTTTTCTCATTTTTCACGTTCTTAATCCCAACGTACAAACCGTGTGGCCACGGTGACTTACCAAGCCAAGTCTTCGAAGGGTAGTTTGGGGATTTAATTTAGCTCACGATCATCAAGACCATTAGAGTTTATTTTATTTTCATTTAGCACGCGGAGTTAATTTTCCACCCAAGCTTTATGAGCTTCGCGGAGAATGGTGCATGGAATCAATATTTACGACGGTGGAAACTATTAGTTGCGGTGTGGTCCGTCGCTCGATTGTTTACCCGTCAGTCGATTGCGGTGCCGCGAAGTGATGACGACCGTTAATTGCAGCCCACGCGAAACGGGGGCGGACATTTTATGTTGATGCGCTCACCAGCCAGACGGATTTGGTTGAGTTTTATAGCTCTATTAAAGCGCCATGTTATTCTTACGGCACTTGCGGCCGGTCAAGTCAATGAAAATAGATCATTTCATGCATGCCGATCTCTTTTACACAGCACATTCCTCTTTTGAGCAGGAGTTTTCCTGGGAATCGTAATGCCTCTTTGAAGACAGCGTTAAAATAGCTTGGCGCCTCCACCGTCAAAGAATAAACCACAAATCTTAAATGAAACAAATTGGTGTGTGTTCATATATTTCATAAATCACTAGATTCCTCGTAAATCAAATCATTGTAACAGAAATTGCATTCTTTAAAACAATCAAAATTCAATTAAATTTGCTTCTTGCCCATTACTGAGTTGACCGGACATAGAATTAATGAATGTGTATGAATAAGCATATTATTGTTCCCTCTTTAACTGTGACGTTTAAAGTTGAGTTGGTTTTCGGTTCATTTTGACTCGCTCAATGGTTCGAATCGTGGTAAATTATGATGTTTGTTTTTACATCTTCCACTTCAAATAAAATGTTCCTTTCGAAAAATCTATGAAATATCCCTAAATTGTTATTGTATAAAATTCTCATATTTTGTCTCTAGTTCGAACTCCAAAACCTAATTAAAACTGAAAACATATCTGCGAAACTACTAACGAAAAAGATCAGTTGACCACGGAAGAGTTGCATGCACAGAAATGTTAGTAGTTCTAATGTTGATACGTTTATTATCTATCTCTTGAACGAAGAAATCATACTTATGCTCCTTTAACAGTCGAGTACTTTTCAAATTACTCTATACTTTCCCCATCTTTTCACTATATTTCTGGAACAAGCAATTAGTTTGCGAATGAGTTATTGTGTTAACACAATTATAATGATTACATTTTATTCGTTCTTGTTTTTTCGTCTTTTCCTCTTTGTTAAAACATGGTTTTACGAGTTTGTATGACATAGGATTTCGAATAATATAACCGTTTTGTCGCTCAATTTTATCCGTTTTCTTTTGACAACATTGATAATTAATTTTAAATAAGTTTTCTTTTATTCTTTCCGTTTAAATTAACAAAAACCAGGAGGCAAACGTTTGTGCATAATTCACATTCATTCAGCACATCCCCGAGAAAGTGGGCTAATATCGTGTTCCTTCGCAAATTCGCATCCACACCATTCATCGGTTCGACCCAGACGGAAAAACATTTGGATAGGCCTCATTATTGTTTCTGCTCCCTCGAGTTTGCCGGAAAAAACAGAAATCGAGAGGGTTAAAAAATAAAACCTAGGGCCAGTGAAGATCACACAACCCAGGGCGATGGCGGCGTATCTTCATGTGCGCAACCGATGTTTCATCAAAGCGATCGCATTCGGAAGGTACTCCCCGAAAGCCGGGAAACCGACGCCGCGGTCACGTTTGGGGCACACCAGAGTGTGCACAGCCGCTCGTCATGCCGTCGGGGTAGGATATTTTTGAAACATTACGCCCAACGCCAACCGCCACCGCCTGGCCGCAACCGGTTGTTGTGGTTAAACCGCGAATTCTGCCTCCGGTTTCCCTGCGCCGAACGTCGCGAAATGGAAAAAAAGAAACAGCGGAAGCGCCCGGACGTAAGCGGTGGCCTTTGGCGCATTGTCGCAAACCGAACGGCGGAGCAAGCAGTGGCTGATGGTTGATGAAAGCAATTCGAAGACGAAAATCTCCGACGAGCAGTTCGACAACAAACAAATGACAACGGACCATCTCGAGAGCGTCTGTCAAGACATTCGAGTTGTGGTGTGGTTGTGGTTAGCTCGTTAGTACGGATGTACGAGTTGAGTTGTGTCTCCCTCCGCAAAAGTGTTGCCGAATACCGAAAGCGAGCCGAACCAGCCCCACGGAAAGACGCTGCCGTTTCGAGACGCGGACGCACTTAATGAACACGCTTCAACACGCCTGCATCCGGCCCCACCGCCAAGTAGTCGGGTAGTCGCCCTTGACTTTGGCTGGCTTGTCGTCTTCTTCTACTCCGTACAGGCGAAACCGGAAGCGGGAGTGAATTGGCAAAATGAAGCCCGCTTGGAACACACTGACAGAGGTTGGATTGTTGTTTGTACGATCTTCCCCTCGTCTTCGCTGTGTTTTTGCCTCCTGCCTCAACTTCCTCGTTCGCTCATCGACGCTAAACACGCGGAGGATGGTTTTGCGGGTTTGCGCTTCTAATTGTTCACAACGAAACCACCGCACGGGCCAACCCGGGTATGGTCGTACCGATCTCGCGTTTAAGTAGTCGAGCACTCGACACGTCGACACTTGATACCGGCCACCGTTACAACACGACCTCACCTCCCAAACCCCAATCGCACGCGTTTGGCAGCGCACGGGACAGGTTTATTGAACGAATATTTATAAAGTTTGACCACTCGCAAACGCCACGTTGGCTGCTCGTTGTTGTGGAGGGTGAGTCTTCCGGTGGCGCGCGATCATCAGCCGTATAGTGAACGACGTGCCGCACAATTAACGCTCGGTAAACATATGACGTCAGTGGCCGCCGTCCTGCCAAGATTTCGGCCGAGAGTCGTTGGAAGTTAAAGAAATTAGCAAAAAAAAGCCAAACATAAAACGCATGAAGAATGAAACGCAAAAATCCCTTCCGATCGGGGGCTAAACGAAAGTGAACGAAATGGCGCCCCGCGATCGGTCGTTTCGACATTTCACTCTCGGTCGAAGGATAAAAATAAACGATCGTGATGCACCTGCTCCCGTTCGATTCGATCGTTTGCCACCGTTTGCGGCATTATCGATCGGTTGGGATTAAAGACGATGGCTTCATCCGGGCCCGGATGGTTGATGTTTGAGATCTTAGTGCCAAAAGTGCATCCATCAGCTGCTGCGACTTTTTCGTCCATAATTCATTCGGATTCCGCACTGGCAAACGGCTACTGACGAATGGGACGCTCAGGGAAACCTAACACCACGGCAACGGCGGAAAGGGGTCGGTGAAACTGAAACCGAATAAAATATCACACCTGTACGGGATGGGCCGGCTCAGCCGACCGTTTTGGCAGCGTTCCAAGATTACATTCCGAGCCCTTGCTTAACACTTCCGTCTGGGCGCACGGACGGCGGGGTGTGGGACAACGAACGGCGAAAGGTCGGTGGAAATGAATCTAAAACCACACCGTAAGGTACCTCTCCGATGCTGTTCTGACTTGGTTCCCTCCCTCCCCATCCCGGTCACGCTTCGCAATAGGAAGATGGTAATTGAGCGTTGACCATGGTGGACGTAACATTTCCCAACGGCGAGGGCGGGACCGGTGGACGGAGTGTTGTGACGGCGCACGGAAAGGACAGAACCGTTGTTTTTACAGCAAATGTACCGAAAGTGAACGAGCCCAGCAGGGTGGTTGATTTTGCGTCTGTTAATGCGAAATGTCGTCGGGAGGTCGGACATGGATCGTTTGATGTGTGTAAAGTCGGCATTTTTTAGATAGCCGCCATGTGATTTTGATTTGCCTTACGGTATGGATTTAATTTCACGCCTTTAGCTTTAAAATAGCGGTTCTCTCATTTATTTGCTGTTTCACAGGCAAGTCTCGTGAAATAATTGCAGAATCAGCAAGTCTAAATTAAAAATCCTAACACAAAACTATCGTATTTAAAGTTCTTCATGAATTGCAGTGCAGACGAGCAAAATAAGTAGAATAGCGAAGAATAAAATAAACATCAATTGATTAATTCGTTATGAACCGTTAAGCAAATTCTGCAAATTATATTATTTTTAAATACATGTTGTAACTTCGAAAGGTACATGGTTTTGAAGTTCAAAAGTTTTCTCCAACAGGTGTTTATTCTGTTATGCCTTTTGTATAAATCTAACTATAAATTCATTTAACTTCTTAATGAAAGGTGAAGTAACAGGCTTCAAATTTTTTCAAAGCATCTGAAATTGAATTGACTGTGGACGAAATTTTTTGTACACAAAAACAAAAAAAAAACAAACTAACTTGTAAATTAAGAACAAAAGGCAGGAGTACCAGAAGTCTTTTTAAAAACCAGACTGACTTTCCATCTTACTTTGGTGCTCTGATAGCAGAATAAAATGTGAAACGATAAAACGGTCAAATCTAGATGAGTATAATAAGAGGTTTAAAAATAGATAATGGGAACTGGTTTAAAAAAAAATGTGCTGCCCACGAACCAACGCAATTAAGATTTTATTAAAATGGATCATAAACAATTTACACGGCTCTCATTTTCCTATCGTCGCATCTGAGACATAACACAACAGTGTTATGTAAAGAATGCTATAAAAAAACATTCTGAAAATTCAATAAGGCAGGGAAACTTCAAACAAACACAAGCCCACTCCCCGTTATGACAGGATCTTCGCTTCCTATTATTACAATCTCACAGGGAAAAGCAACCGTGTTGTGCCTTCAGCAGGAATTTATTAAATTGACGGTTCACCATCCTCCAGTTCCCGTTCTACGAAAAAGAAATCCAGGTTGGTGGGGGGTTGAGGGGGCGTGGTGGGTTTAAACACTGGTTGCTTCACTGTGTTACATAACGCTACGAAAGTAACGATCTCTTTCAATTAAAAGGCAAGCAAAGCACATTGTATCTTACTTTGCGCTGTCAAATCGCTTCCCCCAACATACGCCCTTTCTGGCACACCCCGGGGGAAAGTGGGAAACTGTTTCTGTTCTGTTCTTTAGAGCGCTACAAGTCCAGGCCAAGGGACTTTTAGCGGAGAGTTGACGGCATTATATAAACCATGGAGCGGAGGTAGAGCATCGGAACTAACAATTACGCAAACTTTTCCGCACACGTATCCGCCACACGCAGAACGCCAACTTTTCACCGGCATTGGGTGATTTAGTGGAAGAGTTTCCAACCCCATTCCTCAGGCGGGTCCGCGAGCAAAACGGCCCTTGAAAAATGCTACCAACGGTGCTTTCTCGGTGACTCTGACCTTCTCTCACCCATTTCTAGCGGTAAGGAAGCAACATCTCAACGTTTACGAGTCTATAAAATTTATCAATGCTGACTGGGAAAGTTCAAACATTGACCGCCGGTGGCCCCTGACCCATGCCCTCGAACATCAACCCTGTTTGGTGCTGTTTGGAGTCCAAGTTTTCCACGGCCTCCGGCGAATCGGAATGCACCACCAGAGGCAACTCCATCACAAGCGAACCAGGCTTAAAAATAGCACCAGACATGTATTCCCGAAAAACCGAGACGATGCCTCACCCCACGGGGGTTCCGGGTGGTTTGGGGTGGATTTTCTGTTTATGTTGCGCGCTTTGTTTTGTTCCGTTTCGCCAGCGCCACGTTTTGGGGCCAGAATCGGGACCGGGAAAGGAGATAGGACTTCCCCCCCTGAAACTCACATGAAACCCGATCGGACGGATGCTGTTGTAAACAAAACAAAACCAAAAAAATCCAACCTCCATCCAGCATCCGACGGCTGCGGTATCTTCTTCTATTTGCTGTTTTATCTAGGAAAGTCGCAGATTAGAAGCGGTGCGGAATAAAAACGGCAGTAATGGAGGCGCTGGACTGCAAACCCCCGCAGCAGTACATTATTTTCTTTTGTTTTGACAGCTTGAAAATTTATAATACTCTTTCCACCGGTGAAACAGGGAGGGGAGTGTAAAGGCGCTTGAAGGTGGGGTGCAACAGGTGAGAAAATGGACGCCGAGGCGTGAACTGTAGCGCATCGGGCGAATCATCTTTATTGCAAACGACCAGAGAGTATAAACCACGCGCAAGCGGGAAAAACGCAAACCCAAACACAACAATCCGAACGGGGTGGACTAGCGGGACGGCCGGGCCGATGGGGAGCGGCATTCCTATGTGGTGTTAAAAACGCCAGATCTATCCATCGCCACACGTCACTTTTGGGAGAGCTCCCCGGAACTGTCAGAAATGATGAGCCACATCGCACAGTGGGCACTGACGGACTGACTGACTGACTGATTGCGATGAGGTTTCGGTGCGCTGAAATGCGAGACAGTTTAATGTGCCGCTCGGAATTTGTTAACCAAACACTAGCGCTAATCTGTCAACTTTGCGGCCGAATGGAGGGTTTATAAACACTTTCTCTGCCACGGGCAGGTGTTTATGTGGTAAGATTGTGTTTCTTTCTTTCTCTCACCTCTTGCCCGGTCCGAGTCCGGTTTGCGAAACGGGATCAATCCAGTCCAGGGAGATGAACGAAACGGTGAACGTGGTCTTCACAGATGTTGGTCGCTAAAAATAGCTCCCCCGCAAAGCAAATCCGCTCCGTACAGGTGTGCACACTCTTGCGCCGAACCACTCGAACCTTTGGAAGTAAACATAATCCAGCTAACGACTCCGAATGGTCTAGCAGGCCGGGCTTCCAATGGCTACTCGGATCGGTTCGCCCGTTCGATCGACATGCAAAACATCATTAAAACGCACCGAACCGAACGACCAACCGTGACACGAGACGATGTGTACAATGTAATCGACTTATTGACAGGCACGAGGGCGTCGAGATTGAGATGAACGTCGGAAATTGCATGCCTTCTAACCGTTCCACGGCGGGTTCCTAGCCGTAATGGATTTGTCGCGTCCAGATCGAAGCGTGTTTTGATGGAATCGAATCACTCCGAAAACCCATCGACAACGGTGGTTCAGTTGGTTTTGGTTTTAGGAACGGCTCCCCGCCCGGTTGGAGGTGTGAAGCTACACAACAACATCGCGCCACCGTTTGAACTCGCCTTTCCATGCGCCTGAGAGCGCCGGAGCAACAAAATCGATTTCCAATATCGGAGCGCCGGATGGTTGTTGGTTAGGGTTTGTTTGTGTTCCTCCTCGCCACGGTGTCACCATCCCGGACCCGTGAGTATCCACGTTCGATGGCACCGATACTAAAATCCGGTGGAAGGAAAAGAAGGAAAAGCAAATCAAACACGGAGTGTGCCTTTTAGGCAAACGAAATCTTCCGGCGGCGTCCTAGTACATACCTCACACCCATTGCCATTGGAGCCAACATCAAACGATTTCTGAAGTGTTTGTGCCGTATTATGAGTATTACTTCGCATGCGAGCGAACGATGGCAGTAGGATTCGTAAATGCTTTTTGAATTTTTGAGCGAACATCCGAGATTGAGCTGTTTCGGGGCCTAATTACTATAGGCGAATTTCGAGGCCGAAACTCATGGATGCGATACCCGGCTTCCTTTCGGGAGTTTTTGATCGTTTGAAGATGCTCGTTTAATGGAACGTTCATACAACTCATGCGCTGTGGCAAATATTAATATCGATATTGAGGTAACCCATACAAACAGCAAAAGTAAAGGGTTAGATAGTTCTTGCCAATGTATTCAGTTGTTTCGGATGTACCTCCCCATTCATTTCTAACATCTCAACAACGGCCTAGTAAATGTAAAACCGTTACGGAATTAAAAGTTAGGGAATCATTCCTTTAAATTTATATTAGCTATAAGCTCCTCAAATAAAACATAGAAACAGATTGTGCACGCATTTGTGTAAATTCGAAAAAACACAACTCGTAAAGAAAATAGTCCAAACGGTTTTAATTAGCGTCGTGGATTTTTTTAAGTGTTTCCGCAATAATTTTGTAAACAGGTAACAAGTGAACAATAACTATTATTAGCATAAAACTAACATGTTGAAGGAAATATCAACTATTCATCAATGGCAACGTACAACAAAAACAATATATTTTATGTTTTGTCATTTTAAACAGCAACTCAGGATACTGGGTAAGATATTTTAATATTCCTAACATGATTTTCTGGTCAAGTTCTCTTTCAAAAATGTTGTATTAACCTACTATAGCTAGTTTTGAGCCATATCCATTCTAATGATCGATCTCCAGTCGAACCGACCGTGTAACATTCAATTAGTATCTTCAAACATTTATTATCGCTGTCAATCCTATCGAACAAATATTTTCACCCAAAAAGAAAAACCTGAACAGCAAACATTTCCATCTGCAAACCGTCAAACACCAGGCGGCTCCATCCATCACGCACACGCTCGATAGCGTTGCTTTATGGCGCTGCTCGGGACAAATTCGCCTACGGCGAAATGTCAACCGATGTGTCATACCGCTCATTGTCGTCATCAACAATTGCGGCCACATGCCACGCGGCTACTACCACACCCGGGGCCACCCCGAAACGCGTCTCTCATATCCCGCGAGGCAGCCGAGCCGTCTTATATCATCCCCTAATGAATATCATCATTTGCCAGTTAATTATCGTCTAGTTAAGTCATCTCGCTTCTCGTTGGCGCTATCCAGCGCTTCACGCAGAGTTTTCACACACCAACACACATACACACGACTAGCCCCAGACCCAGGCAAGAACACGGCGCACACGACCTCAATGTGACTGAGATGCTCCAAGCGTTCGGGGAAAAATCATCGATGAAAGGTACCATAAATCATGTTCACGAAAGTCGCCAGCCGGAGAGGGAGCGAGGTGTTGAACGACACAAACTAAAATAAAAGAGAGAGAAAGAGTGTGTGTGTGTGAAAGAACGCGAGAAGAGGACACTAAAAAGAAACAGTTGTCGACTAGATAAATTGCCCCCGTTTCATCGGGCCACTACCATCGATCATTTTTGCATTCGTCCCGGGTACTGCGCGGCTCGCCAGCACCGGCCGGTCCCCGGTTGGGCCGACTGATTGGCCGGGAAAATGGCCTGAGGTCGGGCATCAGTCAAGCGACAAGGCCGCACGCCAGTGAACCCAACGGCCAAACCGCAAGCTGGTCCACGAGTACCGGGAAACGGTGGCCGGGCCTAAGCCGGGACAAAAGGCGAAGGCGAAATCGCGAAACGATTACCCACGAAATCTCAATTTCGCTTTGGCACCGAGCCGTGCCGTGGGGTGTGACAGCAAATAAAATTCCTCCATCCGCCCGTCGATTTTCCGTTCCCAGCTCCGCGCTCTAGATTACTCTCCCCCATTTAACCACCGGTCGGAAGGGAGGGCGGAACGCAACGACCTGGGAGGTCGTGTCGGATGATAGGCTGCATTTAATTATTTCCCATAACAACTCGACTCGACGCGCGCCTCTCGTGACGTTTCCGCCTTTCGATCCGTTTGGCCGGCGTGTGTCTCGGTTTCGCTGTGTGCGCGAGTGTTTGTGCCCGCTCGGTATTATGCTGTCGCGTATTTCACGGCCATAAACAACGCACATACATTCTCGCTGCCCGGGCGTTTGTTTTTTTTCACTCCTTTGGCCTGGATCCCGGCCTGGATGGCACCCGGAGTACGAGCGCCACTCGGTTTGGATTCGGTACGAGGGTGGTGGGTTTGTTTAAATTGCGCGAATCAATTCAAAAATAAATACCATTTCCGTTTTCAATTTCACTCGCCGCTTGGAAGGAAGGCGTATTAGGATGTTTTGGATTTTTTCCTTATATATTTCCAATGATGCAAGGAGTGCGAGGCGGGTAACCTTGGGACAGTGCCGAAGAAGAGTTGCCTTCCCTCAACAATCGTACGTATCATAGGAAAACGAAAGGCAGGAACCGATTGGTGAATAGGAAAGGAACACACACACACAAAATCGACCGTTTAAATATCGTTCGAAAGGTTGCTTGTGTTTGGGTGACCTTAAGAAACCGCGGTTTGGCCAAATGTTAATAAACGTGGCTTGGTTAGGATGGCTAAATAGATGCTTGCTCGGTGAACCGCTGCTCAATTAGTCGAGAAAATAATCGGATAACTTTAGGCGTCCATGCTGTGGGCCGATGGGACGCTGATGAGATGGAAAATGTCGAGCAGAGCAGAGGTGGTTTTATTTTTGTGGAAGTGATTTATGATTCCACGCTAAGCGAGTCTGCGAGGCGTTGCTTTGAATGATTTCCGTTGGGTGTCGCTTCGAAGGATTTAGGAATTTATATCGATTTTTATTCTTGGAACGATTCAGCACTTTTCAGCAACTATCAACAGGTTATTCAAAACCATTGGAAACTAAAACAGAAAGCAAGTCGCATATGAAGTAAATTTAAGATGCAGCAAATTGGCTGAATAAAACATGTGTTTTAGATCCCATGAAGATTTATATTGTTTGAATGAGTGGAATTTGAATTATGATACGAAAAAAAGTTTTTATAACTGTTATGATTGCTTGAATCGCATCATTTGACGGTTATGACAAAACATAGCTTCACGACTTTAATATAACCCTTCGAAATAATGTAACACAAGTTTTGTTGATTTCAACGTGCTTTTTTCAGGATCATTTTACAAGCACAAAGATTACTTTTAAAGAGTCAGGTTCGTTTGTGCAATTCAAGTATTCAACCAACGAAAATAACTCATAGTATATTCTTAAGCATAATTTTTTTATTGGTCTAAAAAATTAGAAACTTTCCCATGCATTATGAGCTTGAGAAAGTATTTTGAACAAAACTAATAATAAATTTTGATAAGAGATATTTCATGCAACTCGTCGAAAGGGTTATTTCGTACAATACAGTTAACATTGTTGTATGAAAACCACTTTTGTGTAAATATTTTTGCTAAACAAAATATCATTGTGTCAATTATCTTTATCCGTTGATTTCAGTAATGAACAAAATGTGAGCTGCGGGAAAAATTATAAGCACGTTATTTGTGAAATCTTGCATTTGACATAGTACATCTATCTTTTCAGACGCTTAAAGAACCTATCTGAACCTTTACTAATGTTGGATGTTTAGATATCAAACTTCTAAGCCCTATTCGGTTCACTGAGCCAAAAGGCGGCGTGGATGGCAACCGTATCTAATCCTCACAACCAGTGATACCCTTCCTCGTGGAGCAGTTGCTAGAAACTATTCAACCATACATAATTCCCATTCGATACACATTCGATTCATTCGATGCGGTTGAAGCAAAGGTTGATGGGTATTTTAAATATGGTTTGATCGGCCAATGATGATGTTTCCCTCGAAGGAGGGAAATCAATTGCTTCGCAATGCGACACCACTTAGCAGAAAGAACCACATCCTTACAACTCGTCCTCGTACCCTTCAAAACCATCGAGTAACGGCGTTACACGTTCCATCAAACTGTTGCTCGTCGATGGGCACACACTTCTGCAGCTAGAGAACTTGGATGCCGCCCTGGCCCAACATTCAAGGTCCCAGCTGGCACAAGTAGGACGATCGAAGGACGAAATCGAATCCCGGACGCATTACACGGCTCGTATGTTTCTGGCTCATTGCCCGGGCGATAAGAAACGGGATGATGGCCATCCGCTCGGCTTCGGGTTTCCCAACCATCGCCCGGACCGGGACCGGTCTTTGTTTTGGTCACCCCGCTGTTATGTGTTTGCTCTCGGGTGAGCTGTTTTCCTGTTTTCCTTCCCGCTTAAAGTGCGCCCTGGTACGATTACTTCACACATTCGCAGCAGCAGCTGTTCGACGACGCTGTCGATATTTTCCATCCCATCACACACGGGCCGACGATCAACAACCTTTGGCGCGGGGAGATTTTCCCGACCCTTCTCAGGAACCATTCGGGGCCCGTGGACCACTCTCCCCCATTAACTCTTCCTCAACGAGCACCGTGTGCCTCCGAACACAAAGTTTTCCGGGCCTCATCGAGGCGTCCGCTTTCGGTTTCCGATCGAACGAATATGGCGTTGGCGGGACTTCTCGATGGAAATTGTGTCGCTTTAAGTGTTTTCCACCCTACCTCCAATACCCTCCTTTAGCTTTCTCTTTCTTCCACACATACACACATGCACACAGAGTTACAAAACAACAAATCCTCCCCCAGAGAGATAGAGAGAGTTTCCTCCCGCGTCCGTCTTTGCTGGAGGCTTCAAACTAATAGTGGTGTTTTTGTCCAACGGACACGCGGAAAAGGATACAGGGTGGTGGAAGGGGCGCACGGGAGCAGATCCTTTTTCCGGGACAGATACAGCGGGTAGCAAGTGAACTCCAGAAAACTGAACCGTGATGCTGGGATAACACTTGTCCGATGACGCTACGTCAGTGGGGCAACCGTTTTTCCGAACTGTACAACCACTTACTACGCCGGCCGAGGGTGGTGGAATGACAAACTAACTCACGATGTGGGGGTTAATGGAACAGGAACGAAAAGTTGTGGGGGATATAGGAGCTTTAGTGTTTCTCCTTTGCTCGGAGATGGAAAATGTTTATTCGGTAGCGAGTTGGTCGACACTAAAACTGCCGATGCGTACGTTTGACGATATGGGTTTGTGTTGATTGTAAGCATTCAATCGATATCGACAAATGGGTCATTTTATTTTTAATATATCGACAAAATTTAGAATTAGTTTTTGACCTACGTTTTGTTTGGCTTAAATATCTTTATCGAATATTTCACTAAATAAGATTTTTAAACCAGCTTCAATGGCCAGAATAAAAACCTAAGCATAAAAACCTAGGCACTTAATATTGTGAGTACTTAGTGTTTTGTTTAAAAAAAATCAGACTAATTATTCATTTTGTTATGTGACTTCCAGTGAATCGATTAAAAATTAAAAATTCACCGATTTTTCACCTTTTTCATTCACAATTATCGCTTAAAAAAATTGTGGTGGTGTTATAGACGCAAATTCGTCATGAAGCTTCGTATTAATACTAATTTTAAAACTTTCATAAGTTGAATACTTGTATGGGAGTTTTTTTTAAGAAATATAATAAGTAAAATGATATATATTTTACTGTGCTCTGGTTTTATAAAATAAGCATAAAATTCAAAAACTAAACTCATTTAAATTCGACCAGGTTTGATAATAGCATAATCAATTCTCAATGCTAAAATGACTGGAAAAATTTAACTAAAAATAAATAAAGTATAGAATTCAAAAAAAAAAAATGTGACAAAGGTATGCCATTCCAGCAGCAAATATTGTTTCAAAGCGACGTGTCGGTACTGATAGTGTAAAGGTTGTCTAGGGTGGGTAAGGCACACCGTTCCTACGGCAACAACCGGCCTGGTGGGAAGTGATAAACTATTACCACAGCAAAGGAAGGGAACGGAAAGGGTACCGGGCGTGAGAGAGAGAGAAGGAAAGAGAAAAGGAGAGAAAGTGTATGCACTTGTCGACCCGATTGACCCCTTTCGAGTTGGTCTGGCTTGGTTTCAAATCCCCGCCAGGGTGGAAGTTGCACTGTGTGGGAAAAAATGCAATCCCGAGCTTGTTCGGGTGAGATGGGAAGGAGAAAAGGCAAGTGACGGAGGAACGATGGTCCCGGTGGACCATCTTCACCCTATACGCCATTCGTTAAGCTAAGTGAACATAATAAACGGAACGTAACATAAACATACATAGATACGTAGACGCAACACACAGACTGCTGGTGGTGGAAAGCGGGTGTATTTTTCGAGAAGGGTTTGTGGAGGTTGAAGCTCTGGACGCTTGTGGCAAACATGTAAACCAACACCGACCAGAAGCAGCCCCAGAAAAAGGGAGCGGGAAGAAACAATCACGCTCCTGCAAAGTAATACCATAAATTACGTACTGCAAACCCCGGAAGGGCCGGCGAAAGACATGAATCATGCCGAACCCGGAGCGCTTTCCGTGGGTAAGGTAATGGAAATAGGACGAGGGACGCATTCACGAATTTCATATGATACGGAAATCACTCGACACCATAGCGCTCTACACACCTTGCAAACTCCAATCGGCTCCAAGTGTATATTCCTGCACGTTCGTTCCGGAAGTATGCTGTACAAAACCCTTTATCGAAATTGGTGGGACGGTGTGAAAGGGTGGGTGGGCAAAGGG
Source organism: Anopheles sinensis (assembly GCA_000441895.2). Lineage (NCBI taxonomy): Eukaryota > Metazoa > Arthropoda > Insecta > Diptera > Culicidae > Anopheles > Anopheles sinensis. The sequence goes on from KE525403.1 coordinate 42,855, forward strand.
TGCACCTACGGTGGCATTCGCACGTGTGACTATTTATTTTCTTACTTCCACACTCACTGGCTGCGATATCTTTGGAACACTACCGAACACTTAACGCGAGCTAATGAAATCGCTCGGTGGGAAACGGCTGCGTGGAAAACTATTCAAATTTTCCTACCGCTTCCCTGCTTCACTTCTTCTTATTCTCACTCCGATACACTCCGGCCAGATGGAATCTCCGACAACAACACTGTGTCTAGGGCAGCCTCACCTATACACCGACTGGTAGCGAACCACACGGACACTCGCACAAGCACACTACCCCGGTTTTGCCCGGAAGGGGAAGCGACTCGAGGTGTTGAATCGGGAAGGCAAGCACAACGGAGACCCTCGGAACCAACTGTTGGCGCGGCGAACAAATGGACGACTGCGAAGCTGCTGATAGGATAATTCAATTAAACGTCCTTTTGGCGCTCGCGCTTGCAACCATCCAATATCCTTCACCTGGCCTGCCTGCTGGCCAGAAGGGACTGGGAGGGATCGGGACCGGAAACGGGACAGTCACGGACACAGCTCGGACACAAGCACCACACAACACTCGCAGGACGGTCAAACGCTGGACAACACCCCGGGCTCGTCCGTATCGCACGAGCTGCTCACAGGAACTGAAACTCGAATGCTGTCACGCCGATCCAGCCACCGCGTTACAGCAGCCACCGTGCAGGGCAGAAAGGATAATGATCCGCCGTGGCGTCCACCGAGGACTACAGCTGGTGCGCTCTCTCGTGGCAATCCCGGAAGGATGCAGGACGCCACACGCTCTCGCATCCCTTATCTCGAGCCTCTGAAAGCTGAACCACTCTCGAGCCACGTCGCTTCTTCAGCTGATAGTAGATGGCTTTCTCCTCTCTCTCTCTCAGTATCCCTCTAGATGCTCTCCCGAGGAGAGGGAACTTCGTGATCGCTCTCGCAGACACTTTCTGGGATATCCTTGCCTAGTGCGTACTTGACTGTTTTCAAGAGGATGAGCCGAAGAGGCGACGTCACTCGCCGTCGCGGAACCGTGGGCTCGAATCGAGCCTACCATTCTCGGAACCGGGCACAGATCCGCAGGTAAATCGCTGCATCCGCTCACGTTCATCTTATCAGTGGAAGCCGAAATCGCCAGACCAACGATAAGGAAGCTAAACAACGAAAAACAGGGTTTCCTGGGTGCTTTCGAAAACATGGGGGAAGAAATAGAGATTATCAAGATTGTAGTATCGGATTTGAATAGAGATTATTTTTGAAACGATCTTGCGCCAAAAGAGCAGGGTAATTGTTTAGCAACTATCCTTTAGATTAACTAAAACTAAACCAAAAACCAATAGAAGCTTATTAGACAACCAGTTTCTAGTGCTTCATGAATAGCTTTATTGGCTCAATGTGAATGGATTCAACAATGACACATTTAATTTAGGTTATGTTGGTTTGCTGTTACAACAATCTTAGCTTATTAAAGTAAAGAACAAGCTGTTCTAGGAATGTTTTAACAATTTTTGTGCCGTAATTTCAAGCTCTAAGAAGCATTCTTTCTGTATCCATAAAGTTCGAAATTCGCATTAATTTAAGTAGTATGTATATATTTTCTTAGGCTAGTTAGAAGTTTTATGTGAAACAAACTACAGATTATACTTTCACACAACAAACAGAAGAAGTGAAAATAATGTTTAATTAGAACACAGGTTTATGAATTCCTTCATCATTGCCAAAACTACTGAAATATGAGTTTCATGTAGGAATATCGGTTCGTCCGGAACATTCAATAGCTGATAGATGGTGAAATAAATAAACCTCTAGTTTTTCTATCGACTTTCACTTACATTAACATACCAATACTGAGCATAAATGCTATTTTAAATTGAATTAATTCTATTAAATTATAGAATAGAAAATTTCAATTCCACTCTTCAGATGAAGCTTGAAGCTTATTTGCTATAATCCATTTGATCGATGTTCCATTCGATTTCATCGACTGTATGAAAAGCTCCCACGGAAAAGGATGCTAGAAAGCTTTAAAGTTTCTCGTGCCTTCCTGTGCTTTTAAGCTGCCAGCTGTTGTAACCAATTCTTTTCCTTAAAGCTTTCGTCTTCGTCTGTAAAGGACTTTTAGAAAAAAACATACGATTTTTCGAATATTATAAAGCAAAAACAGTTACGTATTTTATTATTACTAATTGAAATTTAATTTATATCTTAAATTGAATAAAAATGTGGTTCAAATAGACAAACACAAGGGATTCAACAGAAATAGAAAACGATCGTTTTTTGTTGTCCTCTACTTTCGCTACGAGCTGGATTTGAATTCTTCGGCTCGAATAGTGAAAAAAATAGAGCAAACTTCTTTTTCGCCAACAATGCGTATTAACGGGCAGTTCAAAATGGTCCATTGATTGGCCAGATGTTGCATTACGTGGAACAAGTGCGATGGATTCGACTAGCCTTTCCCAAAAGCTGAATCACGTAAATAGCGTTCAATTCCCTCCATCCCCTTCACGCCTTGCACACGATGGATCGGTAAGCGGGAAAAACCAGCCGAGAATGTTCTACATTTTCCTATCGAGATTCTTTCCGGTCTATTTTCCAGACCTTTGCCGAACGGTTTGTAGGCAAACAAATGTGGAGTTTTGCTTCTCAATAACACGTGCTTGAAAATAATACCACACAGCGACACACACTCACATACATGCTCGCAAACGAACAGTTTTGTGGAATAAAAGCATCCCTTCGTCTTCCTCGTCCCATCTGGCACCGCCGCTAGTGGCTGGTCGAGTAGGGAAACTTTCCTTCCTCAATGAGCCAATTTGCCGGACGATGAATGGCCGGCGTGGCCAGCAACCGTTACCGATTCGACTACTTTTTGGTACCAGACTGGACACGACAGGGACCACGAAAAGGGGCAGAGAAGAGAGGGGCATGGAAATGGTAGCACTTTTTCCACCCGGTGCAAAAGCTAGCAGCACGACGACGGACTGGATGACGGGAAAAACACGATGGTTTGTTTGGATATTTGTTTGTTTGTTTGTTTATTTGCGAGCTGGTCGGACGAAGAAGAGGATAAAAAAATAAGAAAATCTATCCCAACCGAAACGTGGCGAGTGTGTGTGTTTGTATTGTGGACACAAGGGAAAAAGGAAACTTCAGCTTTGTAGAGACGGCCGTTGGCTCCGTCGTTCCGTTCCATTACATTCTGGCGCTCAACGTTTCGCTTTGAACTCTCGGGGGCTGGGGCCGTGTTTGAAAATAATTGTCGGGACAATGTTAGTGCTCACACTTCTCCCCCTCTTTCCCCTAACTTCTCCTTTTGATGGGAAAAACTCACCTACGCAGCATTCACCGGCAGCTGGCACCATTTTCCCACCACCACCACCACCTTTCGGAGATGAAAATGCCTCACTTGTGGACTTGAACTACTTTGAACGTAAAATAAATTTCTTGTGATTGCTTTTTCCTAGATTCTTTTCTCTTGCACTCTCCAATCGGTGCTAATATCTCAGACCGTTGTAAGAACGTGAAAGCTTTGATTCACTGCAACAGTGCAAGGTGCTATGCTGCCGGTGTGCAAAATTGTTACCATTTTATGTAGCACGTAACCACCGCAGCGTGGGTTGGAATGTTGTAAAACTGGTGAAAAGTGCGCATTTTGAGCCAACGGCAACGATGCTTTGGAGTGCAGTTGCCAATTTCCTGCCCATTACGGTTGGCTAACTTAGAAAACTCATTAGTAACCCTTGCACACTTCCATCATCACTGTAACGAGTCAATAGCGTAACTTGAAACATAAGTCTGTAAGGGATCCATTTCCAAAGTTGCAACAAAACCGAACAAAATTATTATAAAGTGGCGAATTTATTACCTCGTTCACGTAAGTGGATACATTATTTCATTGTTAATTAACTTCCCTGTGATGGCTTTTGATCGTGTGCCAGAAAAACCGAAATTTGGTTTGTTTTCTCATCAGTTTATAAGCATGAAAGGTCCAGAAAGGAAAGCAAATAAGCCCTTAAAGTCGTTGGATTTTTTTTTGATTGTAAGACCCACAGTGACGCCGTACCATGGGTTAACCCAGGTTTCGTTTACCGGCTACGTCTACGGCGCCAAATAAACTACGCCAGCCTCGTGTTGGACCGGGAAAGATTTTACAAAGTTATCACAAAGTTGAATGGAGGCCAGGTTGGGCGAGAAGAAAACGGGTAATAGATACCCTCGCAGATAAGCGAGGACGCGCAGCAAAGAAGAAAGGCATTAAAAAATGAACAATGAACCCGAACAGGATGTAGCACCGAAAATCCCTGGCCCAGTGGAACCCGTAAATATGAAAAGGATTTTCCCGGTCAAGGGTTAACGCTGAGCATAAGCCACCCTTTTGTTAGCAGAGGACCATCGTTTTTGCGTTCGACGAGACGCTCACTTATATTTGCAAACCTTTTTTTAGATAATTATCTTCCCAAGTAAATCCAACAGTCCGTTCGAAATCAGTGCTTCATCCAATGTGCGCGAGATAATTATTTTACTATCCGAACATAATACTATCAGCTTCGCTCTAGTACAAGTTATAGATATCAGATTTATCGTAGTTCATTCTGGCTTCCAATTCGTACGAACCTTCCCGACTCTTTTCCACTCAAATGTCGAAAAGTTTTACTCAGCTCCTCGCCTTTAAGACCCTTCGTGTGGAAATAATTACCATTAATCTACTTTCAAAGTGGCTTCTGTTACATCGGTTGGCGTTGAAGTGTTTTCGGTACGTTCAAGTGAGCGATCCTTCGGGATGAATTTGCCAGTAAAGTTATCGGTTGTTTTCCCAGCTGATCTTCTCGTTAGTTTGACGTTCGTTTAGGGTATGACATATACGCCCGTAAAACATTGCCCAAATCTGTGAACACCGCGACAGTTAACTTAATAAGCGAGTTGACAATGTTGGCCCTTTGTTTATTTGGATTAGTGACTTTGGCGTGGGGTCGGGAAGACTCATCCTCATCCAACCGCGGGAAAATTGATAAATTATTCATCGTGCCTTCGAGTGCGACGCTCGACGCCCCTCGTGGGGTAGCCGGAGTGCTTCGATGACAATGTGTTTGTGCCAATTCCTGGCGTCCCATGGTAGCTACGCTTGTTGGCAGCCTCTTCTTTGGCGGCCACAGAAACCGCTAAACAGCGAACACAGCCAGCCACATTATCTCCACCACTTGACGGCCGGGGCTAAGTGTCAAACGCGTATTTAGTCAAACAGCTCTTGACAGCGCGGAATGGAAAATATTTATCCACAGTTGATACGGCGTGCCAGGTGTGTTCCAGAGCTTCGGGAAAGTGTTTGTTTACTGCTCGTGCCATCGATGCGTCAAGTTTGGTGTCACTAGGTTGAGTTTAAAGTTTTCAAGTCTACAAAGGTGACTTCATCTTCAATTTTCCATCAAGGCCGTTGCTTTTTCGTTGATCATTGTTAAAACAGAATGAATTTTGTATTTGGTTTGTCAAAACAGAAAACGAAATCCAATACTAATACTTTGTACAAAACTAGCATTTTTTTCAAAATTATACTTACTTGTATTGATAACTATTAAACAGAAGCTCGTATTTGCTTTGTATTATTAGGTAAAATCTCCTTCAAACGTATTGGCCCTGAATATTAAAAAACCCCTGAAATTGTCAATTTATCATTTTTTATTTACTAAGTTTGTTGGTTAAACATTTACATTATTTCTCAATAATATTGATGCATCATTCATGGTGTAACGAAGCACCGTGTGAAACAATTCAGAATTGATCGTTAAACTGCTGAATATTTTGCCCTGCTGGGGCATTCTAATCCTGACCATTTGGGGTATTATTATTGTTATTATCATATTTTCTTTGTGTGGAAACTATGGGCTTTCAAAACAAATTTCGCTGCAACTTTTAATCTAAAACACTGATTGAAAATATGATATGTTCTGTTTAGTTTGACTTAAATAATGTGTCAATGATTTTGTAAAACCAATTTTAAAGATTTGTCGATCATAAATTTTGCATGTTACATGACATGTTTCAGTAATATTGAAATTGAGCATTAATTGGTTGTACCTTTTTTAAAATATTCACCAATTTTCGGTAAAAATAGTGCTACAGCGTGATGCAAATATATGAAATGTTAAGTAAAGCATTAAAGGCATCCCAATGAGAGGGTGGTGCGAAACGATGTCGGGAAACTAATGGGCTTGCAAATATCCTGACGATTTGCCCCGGCACGGACCTATATTGATTAGGCGACCAGCTCTATGCACAGGCGCTTCCCGCACACGCTTTTCGATGCCAGTCCCCTCGAGTCTCGTCGCCATCGTTACGGTCACGTTGGTGGCACAGTAGAAAAAGAGTTGACCTTCGCCTCGGCATGCTGCCGGGGTCTCATCGATCCGCACGGTAAATGAAAAGGAAAATAGCGAAAAAGAAGATCAATGCTGAAGCGCGCTGCGAATGTGAAAAAGTGGGCACCAGGAAAGATGTTGCTGCTGCCGGTGACGTTGTAGGTATGTCGTATATCAGGAGGCCGGAAGGAGTCTGGTATATTCCTGCCAAGCGGGACGCATCTCAGATGCAACAGCCGATGCAACTGACGATCGCATGGCAGAGAGAAGAGGAGAGAAGGGTTGTTTGCAAGCCCAACCACGGTTGAGCTGTGGTTAAAATAGGGTTTTAATGAGTTTCATGAATTTCTTATCTGCCCCAGTTGTGGACTAGTGCTCGTGGGCAGGCAGCCTTCGAGCGTCGTGACACTTCGAATACCATACATTGTGGCATCCAGGCGTTGGGAGAAAAATAAACCAGAACCACACCAACCTCTAGAATTCGTTCATACGCCAAGGATGTTTGGAAATGGTTCGCTGATATGCAAATTTTACCGTGTTTGCTGAGAAATGAATGTTTCTGGGTTCGGTTTCGGTCAGTTGAAAAGGTCAGTCGTTTTTCATGCGCAACTCGCATGCGGATAGTTTTGAACCATATGCCGAACCAAGCACGTGACTGGGTTTCTATCAAACACTCGCTGTATTATGACTGCCAATGATAGAACAGAAAACTTTTCTAGCATAATGCAATTCCTCCAACGAATGTTTTTCTTTCCATCCTCCATCTGCTTTTTGGTATGTGGCAACAAATCGCTGTGCATAGTTTAGCATGATTTTCCTTCGAATCCGAGATACGCAAACCGTTTCCATCGATTACTATGCGATCGCACACACAACCTTTCCTTAGTAGACACTCGCTTCATAAGATGGGCACTCTTTTCAACTTCGGTTTTGAGTGTCCCGAAGTGAACGCAGTGAGATCGATCGATGCTGTGGTGCTCAGTAACGATGATTGCAGGAATTTAGAAATCCAATATTTCGTTCCTGACCTGCAGCATCCTACAAGTGGCACTAAAGCGAAAAATACAACTGTTGTGGAATGTTGTAATAACGAATTGTTTGTAAAGTTTGATCCGATACCGTTAATGCTCCATAAAACAAGCGGTAAAGCTACGGTTTCATCCGACACATGCAGATACAAATGGGGAAAGAACCAAATGGACCATTATTATTGAAATTGAACTGTACTTGGGGCGATGAACAACTCAATTTTATAATTTATAATCATATTGCTTGAGTTGCTCGTAAAGGAAAATGTGTGCGACAGTAGGCGCGAGTCGTCAGATTCCCGCCGTGCGACGGGAGTAGTAATAAATAAAATTAAAAATTTCCGCTGATACGTACGACGCTTCGGGGAAAAGTTCGCAGCGTCATAACTAACGGCCGAAACGAACGGCGTTTGCATATCGCAAGCCATCCGCTGGGGACCGTTTGTAGCCACCGGGGGACCGTGCTGACTGTTGTAATTATTCACGATGCACCCTCATCAATCTGCTCCCTTCTCACCCATGCCAACCGCCGCTGGTAGAAGACGAACACACACTTCATTCGCTTCATATTCCACACTTCATGAAGAAGTAAGAAAAAACTAAAATGGCGAGACACTAGAGACGGTTCACGCTTATTGCACGTTTCGATTCGAATCCGTTTCGCTGCCATTAAACGTTACGACTGTCAATATATGGAATATATAGTACGCACCGATCGAGCCACTGTGGTGATTGTACGGGGCGACATCCAACGGGGGAGGGAGGTAGATCGCTCCGGAAATTGATGACACTTCATCGGATGCGGCAATGGGGACAAATATTTATATGCACGTGTGTGCGTGTGTGTCGCGTTTACGAGCGGACATTTTCGGGTGTCCGGGATCGGGAAACAGATGAGAGCAGTCAGTGAACCCGGTGCCATTTCCGTTGTACGGGTCGTTACGGTCGTGCGATGCGAAAAACTATTCCGATTGCCATCATTAGGGTATACGGTTTTTGGGGCCGATGCTATGAGTACTAACCCGGTGCCTACGGCGGATTTTTGGAAAACTCGATTGCTGTATTGCTGGCAATCTCTCTCACACACACACACACACACACGCTCTCAAACGCCCAACAGTTGGAACGGATTCGAAAAATGGATCGATTCGCTTATGGAAGAACGATTCGCTTACCGTCAGTTATAACGAACTGCATTTCCACACGTGCTCCTCCTAGGTCCATCGAAGGAGGACTCACATTTTGACCTTATCCCTCCTCCCCCCCC
>KE525403.1:51531-68301 GCA_000441895.2 Anopheles sinensis
CTGGGTAAAGGATCTGCCCAAGAGCGGTAGTTATAACACGTTTGTCCACACGAAAACGTACGCCGTTCAGCCAGCCGGTCCGACACAATCAAGTAAAATTATTTACGAACCCGATCCCCTCCGTCGCCCTGCCCCTCATCCATCCTTCCCTTAGTCGCGGTCACTGTTAAACACTTTATCCACCGTGCAGAAACCGTCGTAGTTCCCGCCCGAACGAGACAGACGGGAGCAAAACGGACATCCCAAATCGAGTCCCGAACTGCCAGATTCCGACTAATGGACTAGTTGACCGAAACCGTAACTCGATCAGCAAGGCGGGAAACCACCACCCAAACGCCGGTTGGAAGTTGGCTGCTATCCTGAATCCCCGACGGTCGCCGGATGAGGCTTACGGCATCCGGTTGAAGGAGGAGCGCTAAAAGTGAAACTTTTACACTTCCATTTAGTTTTGCGTAATGGATCGCTGTACGCCGTGCTTCCGGGCCTCCTACCGGTAGTTTTTTCCTCCCGGCATTTGCATCGTGGAAAAAAAACACATGGGAAAAAACGGTCTCGATGGGATGCTTCCAAGCACGAGACCTCGGGGTCGGTCAGCGGCCATCGGTTAATGGGTGCGCCGGTCCACTAAAAGCATCATTTATGTTCGCCCCAGCATACCGACCACCGATTGCCATCGATTTATCTGATTCAATCAGCGAAGCGAAAAACCAACACACACACACAACAAAAACCTAAAGTTCCGATACAGCACAAACCTCAGAACCACGTGGCAGCCATTTTTCCCCACCCCACATCCTCTCTCGAGTATAGAAGTGTTTGCTGGTTCTTTCCTTCGGCCCACCAGCGAACCAAGCGCAGCATTTATTAAAAGTATACGTGCCACCAGCGTCCGGTCGGACTCAATTTATGCCGGGAGGCAAACCGTCCGACCTGTGCCTGGATGATGATCCTATCAAATTAAAGTGTCTGCATGCAGGCGTAGCATAATTTTCCATTTCTTGTGCCATTTGCGTGCTCCACTTTGCCGTCTGCGTCTCCGGCGGCAAACTTTTCTGCACGCTCGTTGGTTCCTTCTTTTCGTAGCAATTTCGCTAGACCGTGCCATCGGCTTGCTTTCCGGCAGCCATTGAAAAGGTTGAGGCTCCCGAGCAAAACCCGAGGACAAATGAGCGCGAAAGCGCAAAGGCATAAAAATAGGTTACGAAACGGAAGAGAACCGGCCACCCTGAGGGACACTAAATGAAGTTAGGGAAACGAGGCGAATATAAATGGAAAGGTAAACAAGCAAGCTGAGGCAAGTGGCGCGACACCGCTGGACAAATACATCGATTATCGGCAGCACGCCTGCGGCGCGGAACGGGTGGTGAACGGTTCGCCGCCTGGGCAGGAAAAACTGTGTAGGTGCCATTCCATCGCATCCGCTTCGACGCCTATCCGCTTTCCGGTTCCGAATTTAGAAACATGCTGGTGCCCCCTTCCAAATGCACACACACTCATACACAAACACATCCACGCCCAGCGAGTGGTGTTGTGGGTTTTTTTTTCTTGCATGCCGACAAATTTTCCCCACGCGTTGATATCCGTTGCGGATGACGAAAATTGAGTTATATCTTCATTTTCTATCTATTAGAAAACTGTGGCTCTTGCGGTTTGTTTCAACTTCCCCGGACTGGGAGTATCGGTCGCCTGATGGGACCCCGATCGGTACGATGAGAACGATGATGGTGATGATGATGATGATGATGGGAAGAACGTTGGGGCAAATTGAGAGCTTTACGCTTGGAAAAGTGCGCCATCCTAACGCACAGAAAAGCGTTTCATTCTCTTACACACATACACACACACACACACACACAGATGGAAAAAAGTATTATTGCGCGGGAGTATTTTAGATTTGTGCCGAGTCGGTTCATTTATCATATTCGCTTCGACAGCCTTCAGGGTGCGAAGAAAGTCCACCAAAGAGCAAAAAAAAGGGGGATCAAAACGGTCATTAGTTTCATCACGAATGAGGATGGAAGTACTGATTACAAAAATGAAATAACTTTTCATCCATTCGTCAGAATCCGGCCGCAGCATCCGCACGATGGAAAGCTGGGTTAACGGGAAAAGGAAATTCCGACTAATGTTATAGAGCGCCATAACAAGACCACCGAGCTTGATTATATTTTAACCTAACGATTTAGATTGAAAACCTGAAGAAATTTTCAGATGCAGAACGAAAGGTTTCGCATGCATATTATGAAACGCTTCGTGGCTTGTTACGAAGAAACGTTATTATTTCATGTATACATATACACTACGCCAATAATGTCAGTAAACAGCAGGTCAAAACAGAAATATAGGCCATTTGCTTTGTGACGGACATGCATAGACAAAAATTAAAATAAATTTGAGGGATTGTTCTTTGCAATGTCCTCTTCATTTGGTGCATTTGGACTTTTGGTTTCCAAGATATTCTCAAAAATATGCCATCGCGCACCAAACACACACCAAACAAGTGAGTACACAGCAGAATGTTCCATCATGTTTGGTATTGTATCTTATTTTTTCTTAGTTTTTTTAATGGTAATTTGTATATAACCAGCAAATTTCAGGCATGAAAATACTAGAACATTGACTGAATTGATTTTACTTTCTGTCTTTGTGACTTAAAATCAATTTGCAGGGGAATTCATTTTTTTCAAGCCACCAACATGAAAGCGCACGACTGGGTGATGTATTTTTCTGCTTGTAACATACAAATCGTAGTCTTATCTACAAAGATGTTTTAAAATTAATCAAGCTGCTTAAGATCACATTTTGTGCGAAACCAGTAGCAAACACCCGATGAGAAAGTCAAAAATTCATTCTAAGGCATTTGGTTAGTATAATATTTGAATATTTATTTGGGGGATTTTGGGCATCGCATCCTTATGCTTTATGGCGTTGTATGTTACTGCTCCGCCGTAGGTACAACGCAGTTATTGCTTGTTTTAAATTAATTTGATCCAACGTAAACTAATCAAACAACTTGGGCTTCGTAAATTAAATGTTATGACATTCTTCCTACGGTGCCTGCATTCTTAGCAAAATTTTGCTTTCATCCAATCGGTACGTGATGATGGTTAATGCTGCTGAATAGAGTGCGATAGGCATAAATTCCAGAGTGTTTACGATGCTATGCATAGAAAACTGCCCATTTAAAAAATGCTTGTTTCTTGATTAGTCATCATAATACAGTTTTAAACAACCCATCGTAAAGTTATTAAATCGTGCTTGAGAATAAGCATACATCAAGGAACCGAACCTGAAATGTAATTGATATAAAACCACTGTTGGTTTCCGCAATGGTATGAGCTCTTCAAAAGGCCCAAGATGTACCGTATCGGTGTGCTTCTTTCAAAATATAGTCCTTCCGTAATTTAGCAGTTGTAGTCGATCCCGCACTGCTCCCATCGGTCATCTTGGATGACGGTTAAGTGAAAACTGAAGCATATGATTTATAGGATTATGTGTCAAGCAGTCTGTTGACTCCCATCACGCATCTATTTGCTCGCCTTGTGTGTCCACCAGAGGCTTCTTCCGGACGTGCGAAAATAAGTTTGCTGTGGAAGTGAGCCAACATAAAAATAAGTAAACAAAAAAAGTGAGCGATCCGGAAGTTCGCCACCCGGTTCCCCCCAAACGTGGGCTGGAAGAGCTGGACAGGACATGTTCATGAATGGCACCATGCATCTAGAGCGACTCCCGGGCCTCAATCCGGAAAGCTTATTACCGTCCCATGTCCGTACTCATCTGGCCATGTTTCCGTTTCCTTCATCAATCATCCGCCGGGCGAAGTCACAAGCCGAAGCCCGAATCCATCTTTCACCGATGGCGACGAGAACTTGTCGAGCCGTCCACCGGCTCCGTAGTTGTTCGCTGCACACAGGCGTGCACACAACGACACAATCGTGAATCGATCTGTTGGCTTGGCTGTGGTTATGACAGGGCCGGCAGGCCCCGTGAAGGAGGTGCTCGCTTTTCATATAAGCACAATCCAGACGGATTATGAGCATCATTTAATGGAACGTTATTACGACACCTCGCCGTGTGGTGCCGTTCGTTGGATGTAAATCCGACCGGCAACCGCACCGGAACGGAAGGATGGCAGACATAGCCGGGCCCTGTACATCCCAGTACAATCAAGCCTGCCATTTGAAAAGCCATTGTGGCCTATCCTTGGTGTCCTATGCAGGAAGGTAGGGAAACTTTTCTCATAGAAAGACTTAAAATTAGCTGGAGGATTTATTTGGAAGAAGCTGTTAGCAAAGCCTCATAGCCTAGCAGAGAAATACTCGAAAACATTTTATTGAAAAGTAATCCGTCAAAATGAAAAAAAAAACAGCTTTTGTCCATTTTATTGCTGCATGTGCAATGTGCAAAAAATCACCCGAACACTTTTTATTTCAAATATTTAAATAATAAGTTAGTTTTTCAGATAGTCCAAAATTTTCATATATAACACCAAATTTACTTTCCGTTGATATATAGTTTTATGTAAAATGTTAAAAGCATATTTCTAGTTTTAATGATATCAAAATTCTGTAAAATACCCAAAACAAGCCGTTTTTATAGGTTTGCTCCTGTCAGTAATGTGCGACAAGGCATTTAGCCACGCTCATTCTTCAGCATCCTAAAGTGCTGATATTACACCAACGTTCTAGCTTTCGCTGGTCTGCCCATCCGCAGCTCCATCGTATACACAGTGAACGGAAAATGGATTTTCCTATTTCCGGTCTCGGCTGAAAGCGGTACAGAGCAGAGCGTACCGCCTCATAAATCCTTTACCACATCCGCACCCGGGCAAGGTGTACCCCATGGGTGAGCAAAGCAGTTGGTGTCTCGGCAGCTTTTGTCAAGGGATGTTGCAAGAATTCAATGGAGTGAAATCGAATAAGGTGTGTTAAAAGTTTTGCCTCAAAGCGTTCAGTACATCTTTTACCGGGATTGGATGTCTGAGAGCATATGCGGCGAAGTGTAACTACGATGTTAATAGTTTCTCAAGCCGGAAGAAAGTGGTATTGACCAGAAGGTCTCATATGATTCGTATTTCCGACATTACCCATGATACCGAGCTCAATAGTTTGTTACGATGCTTGCAATGCTCGACACGGCTTGTTGGTTAATACTCTTTGAGAATAGGATGGAATTGTGTTCTGAAAAAATCATGAAGTAATGAAAACTCATGACGGGCTGGTTAAAAATTTTAATGTTGCGTAGTATTGTATTTTTTTTTAACATAATATTATTGAAAATATTACGATTTTAGCATACAATGCATGTTGCGAAAAGTAGAAACAGAGATCATAAAACTTCAAGCTCTTTGATGAGGAAAAATACAATATCATAAACATTCTTCAAATCATCAATTATGCTTAATTTTTTTTTGTCAAAATATCTTAATTTATATTGAAATATAGTTATCAAAAGACAATGTGAATTAACCTCAATGATGGTTGACTTTTTCAGAAATCCGGAACAATATGTATGGATCGTTTTTATATTTTATATCGAAACAATTTATTTCCTTAATGGACTCTAATTTTCAAACTTATCGGTTGAAGTTTCTTCAAACCAAATATATAGCCCTATCTTTTTTTCATCTCCAATCTTTATAAAAGTCACAAATCATCATTACATTTCGTTCTACCGAAGACGAGATAATAGTTGTGTAATTTTTATTCAGACAATCGATCGTTGAAAGAAAGATCATTATCCTACGTTTTTGTTTTGCTTTGCAATGTACAATATTTTAACAACTGTCGGTTGTTCGTCTCGCGCGCAAATAAAAACTCCCAAATGCAAATTAGATTGAACGGATCGGCGAACCAGCCGGTTAGCTTGGACTTACCCACCCAACCTAAGCACAACAATATTCGTGATTTCTTGTTGTAGAAAAACATGGCGGTTTTTGTGAATAAAGCTCCTACCTGGAGCTAGACGATATCTTGCGGAGCCCGGGTCTAGTGATGTTTTGCCGCTTCGCCACAATTACCATTAGTTTGGCATTTATAATGTGCTGGACACGATAACAAAAACAAAACAGCAAATACAACGTACAACGTGTAAAAACGGGGAAAAAATGCCCATAATTGAACGCTACAAATTGTTTCCTAAAGAAACTCACCTCAGAAACGCGGCGATGGAAGTTCGTTCAAGTGGTCAGCAAAAAGCGGTGCGATGGGTAAATAAATAAACGATTCTCTGCCCAAGGGTCTGGTCCTGGTGGGTTGGCGTCTTGTTGAAACAGCTTGCTGATTCTCATCGGGCAAAACCTGTGTTGAACCACCTGGAAACAAGCTCAACGTGCTCGTCATCCGTAATTCGCGACCGATACAACCGAAGTGTCACTCCGCGATGTGTCAACATCGAATGTCGATCGGATGACAGACGATGGAATCGTCCGACTGAACCATGCAGCGATCAAGCACGTGGTAAAAGCTACTACTACCTACTCTACTACTACTACTACTACTATTGATACTATTGCTGCTGACCACAACTCAGCACGACTCATTTCATTTTGCGCAACGAAGGAGCAACGCACGGAAGTCGTAGCCGCAACTCCCAAGTGGTCGAACTGGGGCTGACGGCCGGAACGAATCTTGTAATGTGCTCCAATGAAGCTCCAAACGAGTCGCCGTCCCACCAACTGTCTCTCTAGCTTCCGTCCTCTCCAACCCCCGGGTACGACGCGTTGACGGAAGTGACAGCCGACGCCACATTGCTTCGATGCTGACCGAGCGCGTTCGACGTTTCGCACTGGTCATACACGCACGTAGCGTTATGCGTTACTGATGTCTGTTCGATACATAGCGCTTTTGGTTTGGATTTTTTGTTTGCTGTCCGGCAACTGGACAAGGAAAAAGGGAAGGAAACATGAAACTTATTTCTGGTTGGCATTTCTTCTTTGTCTCTCTCTCTCTCTCTCCTTCTCTCACACTCGATTTTACCAATCTTCACACGCGATTTGTTTCCCTCGACTCGGACGGTAATGTTGTTGTTTTGCCACGTTGTTGGGGTTTCGTACTGTTTTTTGCCACTGTTTTTGGAAAACTTTTCAGCAAAGGTTCTTCTCGGCCGCCACCGACACCGCACCCCAGGGCCAACCCCCTCCCGTGCCATAGGATTGATTGATTTGGCAGTTGTTTTGAACGCCGTTTTCTCGCAGTTGATTTCGGGCGCGCGCGCGTTCACCCCACGCCGGGTTGAAGTGCTCTTCACCTTCACCTTGGGCGAATGGGCGCGAATGGGACCGAATAAAAAAAACAACTGGTAAAAAAGCAGCAGCCCCAAAATAAGTGGAAGAAATCGTACCACGGGGAAAAAAAACACCCGGCTTGATGGTTTTTGTTTCGCCCTTCGTTCGAGATTTCCGAGCGCTGATCCCGTCCGGGTCGACCACAAGCGGGCCAAGAATTCGAATAGCACCGCAAGGCTTGATGCATCATCCACCGGGGGCCGCGACTTCTCGCCTCGGTACAGCCACGCGGGAAATCAAGCAGTCGGAAAACAACGTTCCATCCACGCTGCCGACGGGTGAACGCTCACACGCCAAACAAAGAGATCACTGGGAACGGGATCGAAAAGAAAAGCGCTCCGAGCAGTTACCAGAAAAGGACGAAGGACGAGGAGGACCACCTGCTGGGGGGTGGGAAAAATCTCACTTCAACGGGCCCACACAACCGGACGAATGGTACGTTGGGCGTTGCTCTATTGAAAGGAAACATCACACGAGCGATAACCCCACAGGGCAGTACTGCGTCAACCAGCCGGCCAGGTCCTGTTTAGGGCGGGAGGCTTATCAGGTGTCCCTGTAGGGTTGTGTGTGTGAACGGTTGCTACTGTATTTTTGCACCATACCAAGCCTGCTACTTGGAGTGGCAGTAATCGGAACACCATTAGCGGCGGTTTCAAAGCAGCGAAAGCACGAAGGTGTAAAAATTAACCTCAAGCAGCCGCCGTCCCCACCACATGGTGACATAATACGGCTTTCATCTCGCCTCCTAAAGAAGACACATCGTATCCTACACCGCCGGTTCCTTCATTTCCTTGCAAAGAGGTGCCTTTCATTTGATGTTGGTTGATTGTAACAAAAAAATAAGCCCCGCACTCCGTCGTACCAGGCAGCACCGAGCACGAGGTTCATGATTAAACAGCATTCTATCTCCAAATGTAATCACCTTCAGCTGGCACTGGCGTACGGAGGATCCGATGGAAATAACACACATCTTTTGATTGCTGTTAGGTACTGTTTCCTGAAATTAATCAGATCGGCCCGAGCATGATCCAACGAATTTGGTGCAGATTTTTTGCTGATTCTTAATTCGTTCGCTGTACATTATGCTGTGCGAGCTCAGCGGCTGTTGGAGATTTTGTGATAAATTGATTCCAGCAGGGAGGCAAACCATATGCAGGGTGCTAGATTTCACGAGAACTTGCCTCGTTCTGACAAGCTTTTTTTGTGCACCAATTGTTAGGCTCTGATGCTTTAAAAATGTTGTATGCGTTTGTTTGATCACGCTTACAAAACATGTTTCGAAAAAGAACTGTCAATGGTACATGAAAAATAAAAGGTCTCAAAATTCCGACCATCGGTTGATAATGTGCTGTTTTTATCTTTATCTTAATGGTCTAAAATATGAAAACTTTCCCGGGGGTGGTTAACGCATTCATCATTTACGCAGTGTACTTTCCGTCTAGCGTGTTCCATCCTAGGATTAACTTATTCATTTCAAATTTCATTGATACTTATTATTATGATACATTTGATTCGCATAAGTATCTATTCTCTTTCAACACAGCAGATATTCTCACACTTCTTCACAGGTCTAGAGTAGCTTAAAATATATCCTTTTTATTCATGTTTTTTACTTTTTTTAACCATATAAATGCGTGAAAATTAAGGTTACAGTTGGATATGGTTTTCGGTGATGAGTATTGTTTCTATACGTTTACCATTGTTCTGCGCCGATTTATTTTCCTGTAGGTATAAATATGTTTGATCGTAAATTCACGTGAACTCAGTTGTCCAAGATTGGGTCTAACGAGGCACAACAATCTTGCAAACAGTAGCAAAAACAATTGGCAAATCATTTAGAAAAAAATCGTTGAAGCTCAAACAAGTTTGTGGCGGCTTAACTTGAATAAGGAATTTTAAACTAGCTATCGTAGAGACAATTCTTTTTATTAAAGTAATTCATGCTGTAGGTTTTCTTTTGCCTTTTTATGCTATGCTATGCTAGTTATATGAAAGTGATTAAAAAAACTTTTCTACCTATTTTAAATAAATACATATTCATTGAATACTTACAAAACAATACATCAAAACTTAAACGTTCTTGCAAATCCTTTTCGATTCCTGATAAACATATTTCACGTCAGCCGTATGCCGGTTGCACGCCCATGCCGTATGTCTTTAAACTCGTAACTTTTCCCCATCGATTACTCATAAACGAGATCGGTTGGAAGCAACTTAGGGAGGCAAACACCAACTGAACAGCGGAGCTTTTATTAGAAGAGATAACCTTTTCAGCCAGCACACAAAACCCGGCTCTAAAGAAGCCTCTTGGGGAACGAAATCGCCTAGGAAGTGCGCCGTTACGCAAGAGGAATACTTCTAAAGTAATCACGTTCCGAGAGTTCGTGAAGAGGCCCGAAATATTGATGGCTTGGCATGCAAAGAATCAAGCTTCATTCATCCACGAGGCCGTGTCGCGTGAATCCGGATCGGGACGGGTTCGAGCAGCTCGGATCGACCTGCAAGTAGGGCAGAACTTTGTCCGCTATCGAACTTTTATCCAAACTTCCCCGCAACCCCAAGCCCACGACACGTGGCTTACCTCCCTCTGCATCACGGTTGGTGTATTATTTACGAACAGAGAGAAGGTGGGCGGAGAGGGGGGATAAACGGCCGACCTTGCCCTGGCCCTGAGAGAGCGCACCGGAAGATATCCCTCTGATCCTTCACCGGATCCTTTTGCATTCCGCCTGGCTTACGCTGGTATTTCTATCGACACCGACAAAAGGCACGTTTCAAAGATTTGCGCTTTCGGAGGACACATAAATCAAACGCCAACAATGCAATGGCACTGGCGGTCGGGAGGATGACCATTTGCGGGTTTTGTGCGCGAACGATGGTGCGAATGTGTGCCTCGGCCTCGGGCGCTGTTCGATTTCGTTCGTAAGAAACGAAGCGGTTTAATTGAATTTCCTGCGGACCACATTACCCATCGTCCTCTAACCGTGAATCGTCAATCCATCGCCAGGCATTCTGGCGGAACGGGAAAACAACCGCAAATAACGATGAAAAGCTGCCAGAACCAAACGGCATTCGGTTGGGCAAACTGGAAAACTCATCTCGATTTGATGGTTAATACAATCTGACAAATTTCTTCCCCGTCCTCGGTTGCCTAAATAAATGGCACTGGCCCGGGAGGCGCACGCTGAAGGGATGCTGTAACTTATTCCGTCGGTCAGGACCTTCGACAGGACCGTCGGAAAAGTGCGACCATCAGCAAAGCCATTAGCAAAGGCACGCCTTATTTGTGGTAATGATTTGCTCGTTTGATCACCCGTTCGACCCGGTTCGGACCCATTACGCGACTATCGCTTCCGGCTGGATGATGGAGTGAAAAGAAGTACAAATTACGGTTGGATTTATAATTTTAACGAACCAGTATCGATTGCTGCCGAGGGTAACGAGTGAAGGAAATGAACCGTTACGAGCAATTCGAAACAAGGCAATTTGCTGCTGGGATTAAGGTAAGGTTTCGTGCTATGGCATGGTACCCAATGAGCTAGGAGTGCATTCGGTAATCTAATTTGCAGAGACCGGAAGCACAAATCCGGTAGCAATTTGAGCAAAATATATATTTCGTGGATTAAGCTAGTTGCAATATAATAGAATAGGTGTTTTGTTTCTATTATATCGTCGATAATTGATCTGCTTTAGAACTATCGAAATAATGACCGCATCTAAATTATGTTGGTTTCATAATCAAATCCTCATGATTACGTTCGAACATGATTTTCTAAACAAACCAGCCTAATATCGTGAATAGCTCCAGTTTCCGAAACCTAATATGAACTTGAAATTGAATTACAGCTCATATATTACCAATCCACGAAAAAAATTTCACAAAATAGAATTTAGATTGATCGTATGAATCAATGTAATGGATTATCTTTGGCGTATATACGAAGCAAAAAAGCATCGAATTCCTGTACTTCCACCCGCACTTACGACACTGCCGTTGGGAAATACTTTGTGTTAAACGATCCGGATCCGAACCGCGCAACATGCTTTACTAAAGTGGCAATTAATCAATCCTCGCCCCACAGTCTGTACGCGATTATCTGCTCATCCAGAGGTTGTATGCCGTTTCCGCGAAATCCATTCTCCTCGTTCCCGAACCAGGAACGCAGCAAAGAACGAGCCGGACGAATGCAGTCCAGGGCGGGATGAGTGATCACACATGCCACTGCAACATGCCAAGAATGCACAACGGAGCGCCGTCTTGCGAACAGGCGGATAAAAGTAATGTTTTGTATCGTGTGTGAAGTGGTCCATGCGACTGTATACTTTTTTTAAAGTATATAAAGAAATATAAATACGTAATTTAAAATGAATTGAAATATTTGATTAATGTACGTAGTGTCATTACCCTAGAGATTTGCAGTTTAGTGCTGGTAGCTTCATGAATTTAATTTTTTTGCTAAACGATTTACCAATAAATAAATATAAAACATAAATGTATGTCTTAACAATTCTTTGAAAAATAGCTTACAGCATACAGCAAACCAAAAACTATAAGCACTGTATAAACAATAATATTTTTTTATTTAAAATAAAGCGACAATTGCGCTGCAATGTTATAACCATCTTTTCAGTCAAAAAATTTGTTTATATTGAAATAAAAAGATGTTAAATTAATTCAACATTTTGTATTACCGGTTGCGATAAAGATCCTTAAACTGAAGATATAAGAGTATTGTTTTAGTTGAATGAATGTCTCTGAGCGCAGTATTGATGCGTGTTAGTGCTCTAACTGCTCTGCGTGTTAGTGCTCTAATAAATGAATTTTACTTATACATGCAAAATTGAGTTATGCAATCAATCATTCGACTTCAATTACGGATGCTTCAAAATTTATTCACTTATTTATTTATTTATTTACTTACATTTTTTACCATATATTTGTGCATGTTCGCCACTCCAGGCTCCTCAAGACGAAAAATAATTACGCTTCATACAAACATTGCTTACATTCTAATAGCTCGGTTTATAACCAAATTATATAAATATAAACCAAAAACCATCAATGTATCCTTCTCTTGACGATTTTCTAAGACTTCGAGTCCTAACAAAGGCATCTCGTCCGTCTTTGGACTTTCTCCATCCGCATACCATCTGAAATATTGTAAACTTCCAACAAATGAAAATGGGCCGACGTTTTCCTCACTTTAATGCCATAGTGATTCCTCACTAACATCATGTGCATGCTTGTGAATAGCTAAAAACGGTGAACCACTTGCACCGACGTTGCACAGGGTTTAGCCGCTTCTACTTACTACTAGCACTGAAACTATCATCATCCCGTACAGGGTCGTTTTTCTTGAAAGTAAAGGACTCACATTACTCGACGGTTCACTCGTTCGATTAATGTAGATATTCTACAGCTTTAATCGATAGTCGGTGGAGGTGGTATAGCAGTGCCGTCTTTTTTGTTCGCCATCTCCCAACACCGAACTAAAAATCCATTCCCTCGAAAAGCCTTCGAAATTCTCGAAAGCCTTCGATTTGCGAGACAGGCAGCAACGAGAAAAAAAACCGATATCCACCAGATGCTGGCACGGAACGTTTCGTGCCGGGCACCCATCGAACGATGGCCGTCGTCTTCGTTCGGGTTTTTGGAACAGATTGGAAAAGTCGCTAGGATAAAATGAAATAAAATCGAACCAAACGAACGAACGGGGGATGGGGGGCAAAAATTGAATCGAAAGACGAAAAAATACACATTTTACTCAAAAAAGCCTCCAGAAGCATTTATCTCTGTCAGCTCGGTCGGGGCTTTTCTTTTGCTCCGCCCGCCCGTCCCTCCCTTCCCACTCTGGTGTCCTAGTCGGAGTTCGGAGCGGAGTTTCACCGGAGGTGGTCACACACGAACGTAAAGCAGCGGCAAACGGGTATCATCATCGCCGTAAAGCCGAGCTAGTTACGCTAGATGGAAAACCCATCCTTTGACCATCGAGCTATAGAAAAGGCTACAAATCACCGCAACGGCCAGAATTGTTCCATTCCCTTTTTGTACGGTGGTCCGGAGGGCGGTGTGTGAGAAAGCCACGTGGAAATCGATACATAGCGAAACAAAACCCACCCCCATACATGCCCCAAAAACACAGACACACGCTCGCCCGGTCGATTGGGGTCGTTCGAGTGGTAATAAGCAGCCAAAATTGATCCAGATTTAAACACCACTACGTTTCCTCAGCGAGCTGCCCATCAGCCCGGTGTCTTATTTCGCCCCTTCACCTTACCGCGGTTTATGAGCAACCTGGGCCACCGCAAAACCACGCCGGCTTCTTGTACAGCGGCACGCACACTCATGCACGAGCACTCCGGCGGAGGAAAAGGATAACACACGGCGATCGCCCACATCTGCGGAACAATAAATCGCAGTTTAAACTTTTATTGCCCCGCATTTGGCACCGTGAACATCTGTTGTTCCGGTAGATTTACGCCCTTGCCCGCCGATATCGGATTTCGCAACACTAACGACCCGGCCTCCCATCCCGGGACCGGTGCACATCGATTGTTCGAAAAACACTTGAATGTACTACCGTGTGGAAAAGAACAGAAATAAACGTCAAAGAATGGAAGCTCTTCGAACGGCCTCAACGGCGAGGATTGGTGGATTAGCGTCGTTCGGTGCTGCCGCATTGGGGAATGATAATACGATTTTCCAATTGCTCTATCGTACTCGCGAGCAGATAATCCACTTTGGAATTCAATTGCTAACATAGTGGTAGATCACCGTTCGCGAAATGTGGTAAACGGTTTGTTGATGGAGGTGGACCACATTTGCGGACAACCTATCCGGCCAGTCCTAACGGATCTCACCCCGAGAAAAGTGTAAACTTTGGGTTCATCGCACACTGGGGAATCCGGAGACTGTTCCTCCTGCCTTATAGAGGCATGTTGGGCGCACGAGAAAAAAACTAGAGACGTGTATTTGGATACACTCTACTATAATTCATTAAATCCTACCAGAATTGATGCGATGTGCACTTTCGTATTTCAAATCAAGTAAAGAAAATTTACATGAAAGCATACACAAATTTTTTGAGTTAAATAGTGAAACTAAGGGAAATATAGTTTCTGAGCCGGTTGCTGATCTGTTTGAATTTGTTGTTGGTTCCGCTTTACTTAAAAAATAGTGTGAAACCTAGAAAGTATTCTTTTTTTAAATCAAGTTGTGCATCCGATGCTAGTTGCTACAACACTTGGTGAATATAAAAGTTGTTCTTGATGCCAAATCTGAAGTCTTATCAAACATTTTCCTAAAACATGCACTTCATCAACAAGATATCCAGAAAACCTTTATGTACAAAATTTGGATGCCTGTGTGGCTCAATGGATTGTTTTCATCTACACCCGAGGAAACAAGAATAGCACCACCCTGTTTTTTGCCGATATTATTTAAATGTCCATAAAATTTGAGCTTTTTCCAGTTTGGAACGTTAGTTCAATCAGTTTTACAAGTTTTCAGTGGATAACGATCGTATTAATTTGGTCCATTCACGTCTACGCCAAATAATTCGTTAAAATGGCCTGGAAGTAAAAATAGCACCACTTTGGGTTTTGTTCAGCAATTGCAAAAATTTCATCAATTGACAATTTTGAGTGGATTTTAAGGATATCACTAGTTAGAATAGAACTCAAACTATAGTTATTAAGTTTTATTTGTCGTGATTTATTTCATTTTTGAAGTCATTTAGCAGAAGTGGGTCAAGAACAACATTGTCTTGTCAACACTGACTTAAACATCAAATCTGATCATGATGCAGTTCTCTGTTCTATGTAAACCGATCTAAAAATCTTCTGATTACTTATGATAGCAATACGGTTCGTGAAAAATTCCGGTAACGACGGTCACAAGCATCAACGTAGGAGTGAAACCCAGCTTACAGTGATAGATATGCGAATAATTTATAAATATGTAGTGAAATAGGGGAGAAAAGGATCGCTAAATCATGTGGAATTCTTCATAAGGTGCCACCAAGGTATGTGCAGTAAATAATGTTAAGCGGGGAAACCACAAATGGCCAGAAACATTCTGTAAGCCCAACGTGACACAGCGGCATGAACTGAATTGGTTCGTATTCGCTGTAAAGTATATTTCTTGGAGCAAAGCATGGTAAAAAGTTCTTTTCCAACCAAATACCATTTATTCTTAGTTTTTAGATGCTTGGCAATACTTTTGGCATGATTCTCAACAAAAAACTCGAGTTAAACTGTGCCGGGACATTGATGGTTTTAAACCATTTATATGGGGAGATCCCTCACTGCGGTGAAAGCTTGCCTTGCTATGGATCTGAGTAAGAATGAAGTCGAATACACTAGAAACAAAGTAAATTAGTCAAAATGAGTGTTTGATGGGCTTGGACTGCGTTTTGTAGCAGAATGATGGCGGAATTCACAAATTTAGGCTGTCTATCGGTTGGTTTCCTGACAAAGAACGGAGATTTCAGGGTGGCCAGCAGACCCTTTGTGTCTAATCTCATAGAAAACCTTTGGTCTAATCATGATCATCGTGGTTGTCTTGAATTTTAATTAAGTTAAGAATGAATGTTACAATGAATGTTAAATTAAGAATGTTGAGTGCATCAGAGCAGAATTCCCAAGAAAAAATTATTTTGTGCCTACAAATCTCTGCATATTGAAAGGATTAGCTTCAAATACTCGTAAACTTAATAAAGACATCATTCAAGTTTATTTTACTTGAGTTTTTGTTAGAATATCTTCAATTGCTAGAACTAAAAACCTAAAGTGGTGCTATTTTTACTTCCAGGCCATTTTTAATGAATTATTTGGCGTAAACGTTAATAGACCAAATTAATACGATCGTAACCCACTGAAATCCAGTAAAACTGATTGAACTAACGTTCCAAACTGGAAAAAGCTCAAATTTTATGGACATTTAATTGATATCGGCAAAAAACAGGGTGGTGCTATTCTTGTTTCCTCGGGTGTATTTGAATTACGGTTTGCCACTTTGAGATTGTAACTTGATTTAGTTAGAAATTAATTTGTCCCGGTTTTTAGTAAAACATAAATTCAAATATCCTAATTTTATTTGCCTTGCTCTTTGGTTATCAAAGCCAGACATACGATTACAGTGGCTTTTGCCCTGAATTATTTTATATAGGCATTTCTGCCTTGAACTACCAAAACTTCAGACAAATAATGTTAGTGTATGGACACTATTCAAACCTTGGTATAAAGGTCCGCAAATCAAAAATCAATATGATGGTGGCTTCTGCAAACAATCAACTTCAAATGGATTGATGCGTGAAAATTTCATTGAAGAAATATACCATACCCAGAGCATCGACCAGATATGATGAAGGTAACTGTTATATTTATTCATAATGATGTCGTTTTATGTGTCTGTAAGTTTGCAAATTTTTACATAACATCGTCCTTGTCGCTCCACTTTATTCTATTTACATATATCAACGAAC
>KE525403.1:73202-89327 GCA_000441895.2 Anopheles sinensis
AGGCAGAACTTAAGTCAAACAAGTACAGTATTGAGTACACGAGTACAGTTTGTTTCGTCTAGAGCTGCGACTTCTCATAATTACACAATCTTTGAGATATTTTACAGTTTGTTCTTTTTTTCCATAGACACAAATGCATTCAAACTGTTATTTCCACTGTACTATCGCATTCAAATAATCCACCCATGTTCATTTAACGACTAGAGATAATGTTGAACGTTTGTTTGGAGACTTGTTTGCACGAAAAACATGAAACGAAAAATTCAACTACTATCAAATACTGATCAAAACCAGAGAAAAATTTCAACTGCACAAAATGTTAAGTTGTGTGGTACATACTGGTCGTTTTTTTTGCAAAATTTTAATTGTTTCTAAGCTGCTCATAATCAAAAAACATTATCGTTTCGTCGATTATTCACCATGCATTTTACCCGAATGTTTTGCTCAAATTTGGTGATTTTTATTTCAAATGACACTCATATATGATAAAAATCGTTTTCATTAAAAAATGATTGAAAAATTCTAACGATTTTGTATGTAACAACGGTAAATACTTACAACCATCTTTTGAAAGCATCATCAAGAGTAGCAGTTTTTATTTGGTCAGAAAAAGTTTAAGGGCATTATTATATAAATTGAATCTGCCGTGGCCAAAAACTTACACCAACGACATATAATTACATGCTGGCATGAATATGATAAGCATTTTTGAGCATTTTGTCACTTATGGAGGAATGTAAAAAAAAATCATTGGAAGCCTCGGTCCGGCCACGAACGTGCTGCGAGACCCCAAATGACAACACAGGATGAAATCGAAGATATTGGGTAATTCATACCATATGCTACGCACCGGTTTCTACTAAAAATTGTCTATGAATTTTTCAATAAAAAAGTTACAATTTTATTTGTCGAGCCCTGAATGAAACATTGTCAATTCATTCAAAAAGAAATGTTTCCTTATTATTCCTGACTAATATAATTTCATTATTTTTCCCAACTTTCTAGAAGATCATGAAATTACAAATATTTGGTGGTTAATATTAGAAGCAGAGTCTGCTGCATTTATTTTCTTGCACTTGATACTCATTGATAAGCTGGTATTTCGTTATCTAACATGAAGCAGAGCAAAACAGTGAGCATAATTTTATAATAATTCCCAGAAGGTATTTTATTTACAAATGATGATTCAATCCGAGCCTGGCAGTCGATCAAACGAAACCGCGCTCTAACGCAAAGCATCGGCGTTTCGCATATTTTCACTCACAAATAAACGATGAAAATACACTTGTCGTTCGATTTAATTAAAACCAGCGACACTCGATGCTTGTCGAGCATATGCGATTTCAATTGATACCATTAAGGCTTCCGTTGAACATGCCAATGGCGTTGGCTTGTACGACACGGCGGGAGGATGAAACGGGGTTTGATTTTAAAACAAGTAACAGCTTCCCTTTTGAACGCAAAATAAACAACAAAAACGGAAAGAAATGCTATAGGCCGTAAAATAGATTTGGTGTCGAGATAGTTTATGCAGAAAAGCTTTCGATTGGAGGCGCGTGGATTTGTACCCCATTTAAATCACTGCTTGCAGATCGCCCAAACAGACAACGGGCGTACGATAATGCACTTCTTTGATTGGGGTTCATTTTATTTTCCCTTCGCTCCACCACTTGCACCGATCAGGTCGCCGCTCGAAAAATGTTCCGGTAAGCCGATCGCGTTATCCCTTTTTTATTCGCTTCCCTGCGTTTGGCAGCTGCGAAACCCTATTTTCCGCGCAATTAACTCTGATTATTGCCGCCGATAATAGCCGACAATGATTTCGGTGTCTGCACGAGGCTGTTCGAATTTTTCGCAATATGGAGTGTCGAATTTTCCCGACCCGGAAGGAATTCGGCTAACGTTTTTGGTTCACAGGACTTCGGAGGATGCAAGCTGTGAATGAGGGGGGGGGGGGGGGAGTTTTCACCCGAATTATTGCCACGTGTTTCCCGTGGTAAAAGGATGCTACATTTATGGCGGCGTACAGTCAGAACACCAAGGACAGTACTGTAATACCTTTTACGCTGCTCACGACCCAACAAAATGCTACAACGCTCCATTATTCTTCTCGAACAACCCTTAAGTCTGATCTATAAGATGTTCTTTATACTACCCATTCGGTTGAACCCAACAGCGGCCTTGTGACCTTCGTCGGCTAACAGGAATTGGCAGGTTTTTAATGAAAACTCCATGGTATTTTCCACTTTCTTCCGCTTCAACCAAACTGCACTGATCAACCGTGTTTGCTTTCTTACTACAACGAGGATATTGTACTTTGACCCCAACGGGTTGAGCGAGCACCGGATACCAAGAAAAAGCAAGCCACTAGTACGGCCGATAAGAAGTTTCCACGGAACAAACCATCCCGCATCCCACGGCTGCCGCGATCCGTGGGATTACGTCGGATTATGTCGATGGAACAGCGATACTCTAAAAGCTACCCCTTAGGTAGACTTTTGAGGCGCCACGTTCGATGAGATTTTAATCAACGGACAAGGGTGCTTTCCGAAAGTCGAACGGCCGTCAAAATGAACCGGGTTCGTGTAGGAGAATACGGGTTCCCACCCGAGAAATGGGATGGTTGGGGGAATGCGCAACTGCCAGACAACTGATTGGTTCGAGAACCTATCGAATACAATCAAACTTTTCATTTGTAAATCTTGGTTATACGAAGTGTTTCCAAGAGATGGAAGGAACAACGAAAGGTAACAACTGCTATGGTTTCTTGGATGGTGCAATTGAAGGGTACTACGTTCAGGAAGAGACACATTAAGGAAGAGAAATTGTCCTTTTACAAACTCACTTAACGGAATTCACTACAGACTGAACAAACAAGATATTTGAGAAAGGATTGATGTTTCAAAATTTGTATTGCCTATCATCTCATACAAGAGCTTAGACAAAAGAAGCTTAAAAAATCGAGGTAATCTGCTTTAATCTGCCTTTGGTGCATAAAACGTGTCTATTATTGCGTCACCTAAGATTTTCATGCAGCTTTCAGATTAGCAGCCCATTACAATCTACAAGAATTAAATTTCTCTAATAACTGAAATCGCACCTCCATCAATTTAAGTATATTAGTGAATGTCAATCTGTCATTACACTAAAAATACGATGCATTTATAAAAAAAACTCAGTTATTTTTCCCCTGTTTTCAACAGTTTCCATAGAGATAATCCTTTGTATTGACAAACCGATTGAATGTGACGATCGATATACGGCAAAATACGGCCGACTCAGCAAAATCCACAACCACTTTGGTAATCTGCAAATTTCGAACGGAAGTTAGGTTCTAGAAGGTTTTCAATTTTCTATTGAACTCAATTCTAATGTCAATAATACTGGCAAGATTCGGCAAAAATCAAGCAGACATACGAAAATCAAGTGGCACCTTCCTTCATATATAAAGAGTTCGTGGAATCGAGATAGCCAAAAGCGACAGAACAAACATCAGTTGCAATGATCCGGCCTTTTACTCATGCAGCTACCCGATTGATAGTGCCTGTAACCACAAGCCACTCGTTACAAACTAAACAGGCAGACCTCGGATTTACATACAGTTCTTTGCTCCACATTTTAACCTTGGATGAGGGCCAATATGTAGCCCGTGACGTTTGCCACAAATCGAGCCTTTCTTCCAAAGGAGTCGATAATTTTGTGCTCAATTTTCCTTTATCAGGTGACATGCATGTGCACTATTTGAACAGTAAGTTGATTGCAAACTGTTATACCAACAAGCTTCCCCGGCTTCTAGAAGGATCAAGAGACTTTTTAGTAAAACAAACTCTTCCGTGCACGTTGGTTGGCGACAGAATCATTCGAGTTTATTGGTTGAAACCGGAAGAACAAACTGCTGCAAAAACGTACTTCAGATGAATATTTCCTTGCCATAGGCAGTTTGCTCTGATGCAAAGCGAAGCACTGATAAGATTGTTTTGCTCGGTTGCTTGAACTTGTCGCTATCGAATCAGTCTGCTTGTATACGCAAATTGTTACATGCAGGCGCTTCCTATGCCGTAGTGCCGACCGGATTCCTTCGGTTGGGGGAGAAAAACAGGAAAGCTTTCAGCAAAACGATGGAAAAAAAATGAAATGAAATTTAATCGTGCCAGGGAGAGTTGTTTTGATGTGGCAATATGAAATTAAAAAGAAAAAAGCAATTCAATACTGATGAATTCAAATTGAAAAAGCGAAATAAAAATTTTGATAGAAATTTTTTTAAAATCTGTAGTTTAATAACATCCAAATTAACCAACGCAACGACTGCGAATCAAATTTATCAAATTATTTCTAAGTCTTTATTGGACAGACTTGCCAAATTAACTGGTAAAACCTGTTCTTTGTAGCTTCCTGATCAAGCACACGTTCAAAGCTAAAGGAAACCGCACGCTCCAGATGCTTCAAGTACGGTCGTCGGTGGTACGACTATTAATAGAGTTGCGTCAAATTTTACACATTAACGCTGCGTGCCATCATCTTTCATGTGCGGACGTTTTTATTTCTTTCTGTTTGTCTTTTTGAAGTAGATAGAAGCGTAGCTCGTCGAAACCTTATTTCGGCTTCTTGCACACCGACAGGCAGATCAGTTCACATTTCCGGGGAAGGTGTATCTTGGACAAACAAACCAATATTGATTTTGCTAAATGTTCTTGTTGCTAATAGTGTTCATTAGCTATGGGCTTCAGAAGGCAAATTTCACCTTGAATGGTAATACTTTTAAGGGATTATGGCAGAACGCAGCACCGCAGTAGGGCAGTATTAAAGGAGAAGAGGAGTGAAATGCAACATGTTACCTGCAGTAGGAACATAGTTTAGAGAAAATGTAAAAATTTATCATATACGACAGTTTTAAACTAACAATAACAAGTTTTAAACAAACAGTTTTAAACTGTTATGATTGTAAAAGTATTCTAAGGTTGCACAAGACCGTAAAATGAATACACATGAAGTTTTTGATTTCGTATACCTTTTGCTTAAAAACTTTCATAACTTTTAAGATGGCCTTACAATTTTTTAAATTCTTCTGTTTTTGTTTCAAACAAATTTGGCCGAGATTGAAGCATGTATTTTAAAATGATTAAAAATTTTTATGTAATCATTTCATAATTAATTCTAACAAATTTACTGTTATTGATTTTCGCTATAAGGCCGATATAATGGAAGAAAAAAAATTAAATCAAGTTATGAAAAAAAGGTTATTTTCTACAGAATAAAAACCTCATATCTCATGAATGAAATTGGATTGCTTTGAAAAAGAGGTTTAATCACTAGGGTAACTGTACCAATAGTGGCGCACTTAGTCGTGTAACTAACAATATGATGTAATTTACAAGTGTCAAGAACACAATATTTTACATACTTGCTCGATTACCAATTATGCTCGAAACACCGTTATTCGTCTAAAAAACACCTATTTTCACTGTTTATCATGAAAAATACACGAAAAAGCGTTAATTTCTTCTATTCCTTAAATGGTGGTATGGTGTTATCGTGTGCCTATAGTGGTGGTAGTACAAAATACTTGGAAAAGGCTGAATATATCTTGACTGCAATTTATTTTTCAAGAATATACCAAACACAACGACAAAATTACTCATAGACCACTGCAATGTCTTGATCATATACCATTGCGTTGGTCTCATAGATCAATGCTTTTTGCGATTATTTATAGCCTTATCGCAAATCATGACACTCCTGATTAATTCTTGAGCGTATCGAGGAAAATATAAATTTTTGTGCCTCAATTTATTTCATAGTACCAAGGTTTATCTTTTGAACATTCCGTAGAACATCAAAGAACAGTTCATACCAGTACAAATAACGCTATTGTATGTATTTCTTCGTATTACTGGGATTTAATTCTATTATCTCTGCTATTGGTACTAGCGCCACTATGGGAGCACTTACCCTATAGCGTTGATGCATCCAATGATGTAAATACGAAAATCCCACAAAATATAAACATGATAAACGTAAATGCAATAAATGAATTCGATAAACAATTATCTCTGATTCAACGGTTACCGAGCGAAACAAATAGTAAATCAATTAAAATTTATCGAAAATGCGTCGAACCAATTCCCCGAATAAATTGGAACTATTAAAATTGCATCGCAATCCACCACAAATGTACGAGTCTGGGATTTGCAATCGCCCATTGAAAAGGAAATCATCCAACGCCGTTCGTTTGTGGATTCTGTGGCACAAAAGTGTCGCCTTGCCAGGGGAGGTTGTGGGCGGTGGGTGCCACTGTCGGCAAGGGGTTAATCAATACGGTAGCGAGCACACACCGTACGGGCAATCTGTCCAACAAAGCTTACCCGCATTGCATTGTGGTAGGCGGCACTGACCA
Source organism: Anopheles sinensis (assembly GCA_000441895.2). Lineage (NCBI taxonomy): Eukaryota > Metazoa > Arthropoda > Insecta > Diptera > Culicidae > Anopheles > Anopheles sinensis. Next base: position 79,597 of record KE525403.1, read on the forward strand.
GAGCGCAGACCGTCCAATGACCAACGGCGAGGTCGGGCCGGACGGGAAGGCATTGCATGGTGCCCGAGAGTGCACCGGTCACATCCTTCCGGCACCCCGCACTGATTACGCGGCTCGGATAAATTCGCCCGTGGAAGGGTAGGACCTGAAACCTAAACGGTATATTATACAACTTCGAGGCGCAAACCTCATCATCATTTGCTCGGCTGGCGCGGAAAGCGCTACGCGTGGCATGGTGGCCGCTGGTGGCAGATCCAGTTTCCGAGCCGGAGGCCAAGCACGTTTAGATACGGTGATAGTTCACAGCCGTCGTCACCAGTACGAACGCCGCCGCCACCGCCAACCGATGCCGGCAGGGTAGATAATCTGCGGTTATGTTTCCACTTTGTACCTTGTTGAAAGGCTGCAGATTAGAGATGGTTCCGGGGGTATGCACATACCCATGCACATACACACACACACACACAAGAGCCACAACTCCCAATGTCGTTGGCAGTTTTGACTTACACTCGCCGCTTGGAACGGGCCTACAGGGGAGGCCGTGTCGGGTCTCACGCCCCGACGAGGGAAATGCAAACTCGCGGTTTCGGCTGCAAGACGGTCCCGAAACGGGCTAATGTTACACGCCGGAAAAGGGCCCCCAAAAGGAATGAAACGGTCGCCCGGCGGAGAGGGGAGCGACCATCAAGATCTCGTGTGGCTGGAGTTATGATGCAGAGCGCAAAAAGGCCGATGCATTTGCAGCCGTTTGCGGACAAAAATTACACGACTGGAGGAGGACCGAGGTGGTCCGGATCGATTTGTACTCGGCGTGGTGTATGTGCTCCAGATAATGGTTTGCGGTTGCTTGGCATCATGCACGGGCTGGCGGTCGACGTAGGATTTGGAGCTCGTTTACAACATGTTGAACGGTGGTTTCCGCTCGACGAATGCCAGCGCTGCACCTCGCTGAGAGTGTTCGCTTCTGCCAACCAAGGACAGAGCAAGTTTGATTAAATATTTCACCTCCTCTTTCATGCTCGTCTGAGTGTGTGCTTGATGGTCCCCTTTGTGTGTGCGGGAACCTTTTAGTATCACAGTTAAGCATAGGAAAGGTTTTTCGAAATAAACAACCATTATTTAAAAATGACGAGAATGTTGGAGTTATCAAAAGCGTAGCATAATTGGCTGGAGAAACTGCCAGGAAGCTGATATAATAATTGTAATTTGTTTTCTTTCCATTTATTATAATAACTGTATACCTTCATAAAATATTTTATTTACTGATGAAAGGAAGTTTTTTAGTGAAATATGACACACGTAGACAATCTAAAGGAGTTATCCAAAAAAATTTATGGAGGGTTTTTTCTCAGTTATTTCAAAAGATGTGGCTCAAATAACCACACTTCTCAAATATGATACAAATATGTTTACAAATGTTTTAGTAATGATCGAGGATAGATAGATAGATCAATTCAAATTGATGGATTTCAATAACAAATGACTTCATTTTTTAATCATAAAAAAATGCTGTGAACATTGCTGTGTACTCTTCTTGTGAAGCATCCTCTTTCTTGCAGCCTTGCTGTTTCCAGAGTAATATGGGTAACAGTTGGAAGATTTATTAGCCCTAAACCCGTCGGTAGTATGATAAGAAGACCTTTAAAAAAACCCTATTTGGTCGGTTGATAAAACTATCTAATACCCCTTTCTAGTCTATTTGCACCCTCTTATAATTCTTTTTTATCCTAGTTTGAGAAATGTAATAAACACTGATCAACAGAGTAGTAATCTTTTACAATTTTTATTTTTGTTTCATCGTTTCAACTGTCACATGACCAAACATATTTTATGTGAAGAAATATTTTTTGATTTGCAAAACGGGCCCCCATATCCGGCATCCAGGACGATATGGAGTTTAGTTTTGTCGTTCTTATCTGAAGATTCTGCTTGTAGACTGTTCGCAGGGACAATGTTTAAACAGGATAAACCTTTTATTATCTTCGCTGGGTTTGACGCATCCATCTCATACTGTTCCGTTTCCGATCTTGCCAGAGACAAGTAATGCTTTCAGACGCGTCATTTGAGGAAGTGCTTTAGCTAATTTTTAAATAGTAAAGCGTTGTAATAATTCTGGATAAGCGTAATTTTAAAACTTTCTTCACGATTCACCCAATCTTGTAGCATATCATGCGCACAACAAATATCAAGAAATGATGTTGAAACATGTTTGTAACAAGAAATATTTTTATTTTGCTATGAACAACACAACACTGTTCAATGGGAAGAAAACCCCACAGAAACTCTTGCCGAATTACATATTCACACAATGAAAACATAGGTTAGCTCAAAAACATGGTTGGAATGCGTGTTTGTTTTGAGTTTCAACAACGTGACTAGGAAAAACCAATCACGTAGAGCAGCGTGAAAATAATGGACAAAATTATAATTTTCCGCAAATTGCCACCCCTTGGCGAAAACCAGTGAACAGTTGCAACGGATGGACCGAAAAGTGTCCCTCGCTGTTGGGTTGCGTGAATTCCATTTATTAGCGTTGACGAGTTTATCAAAAGCACCATCGCGATCTTGGCCAGATCCCCATTCCTCCCATCGCTCGCTGTTTCTCTTTTTCTATCGTTCTGCCACGATTCCGGCCACTTTCACACGCTGGTCCGGGCATGCAAAATAGCGAAATGTGGCACTCTGCTTCATGCGTTATGCAGAAGGCTGCACGCGGTGCAGGTTCGGGCGAAGGAGGGCGCATGCAGGTGCATGGTAAGGGTGCAGGGTAATGAATATGGTTCCATGGCCGACGGTGCCAGGTCGTCGAGCCGTACTCGTACAGTTGGTGGTAATGGTGCTTGGTGACGGCGGTTGTCGACTACAGGTGCGATTTCAATTTGAATATTTATTAGGCCCACTTTACCTGCCTTTCGCAGAACTCGGAGTGCGCCCGGTGCGCACTGGCTGGCCGGTTGGCTGGCTGGCTGAAGGATAGGGCTAGGATGGATCTGCATCGTCATCGTGTGCGCGTCAGTGCCGGTAGAAACAGCAGAGTCCAGAGCGGCCACTCCTCGCCGAACCTCGGCTAGCTCGGAAGCGTGCGTACGTGCGGCGTTGCGGACGATGGTCGAGGGCGGGACGACGGGGCCGTGGTGCGACCATTGGCGGACGTTCCGCTACCTCGTGTCCTGCGCCAGCTACAGCAACACCTCCAGCTCGCTGCTCTGGGGTCCGGACGTGCACTGCCGGTTCGGCGACGGGCACGTGCGTTCGGACCCGCTCTCGAGTGAACTCCGGCCGGCCGTTGAAGGACCCACTCTTGCCCCGGCGCGCCTCTACCGGGCCGTCACCGAGTGCTACCAGACGTTCAAGTGCGGCCTACACTCGCTCGGGGCAACCCCGCCCGAGGTTCGGTGGAACGACGCCCTGTACGAGTGTGCTCCCGAGCCGAGCGCCCTCTTTGACGGCTGGCAGGCGGCGGCCAGTGCCTGCAACGCCACGGCCACGCACAACGTAACGCTGGTCGCGCGCCACGTGCTCCAGCCGGTGTCGGAGCTGCTGGTGAAGCTGCCCAAGTTGCTGCTGCTGCATGCCGACGGTGGAGAAGTCGACCAACAACCAGCGTCCGGCCCGCTACGATTGTCCTGGAACGGCAGCGAGCAGTCCCAGTATCGGCTCGTGTGCGGGAACACGTCCTCCACCGACGGTTCGTTCTTCGAGAACCACGCGTTCGAGCTGGTGAACGCGTCGCTGCTCGAGCCGATCCAGTGCTGGATGGACGTGCAGCTGCAGACGACACTCGTGAGCCAGTGGCAGAACGGCGTGGAGCAGGCGGTGGCCGCGCTGGCCGGCTGGAACCAGACGCTGTTCGTCGACGAGCTGCAGGAGATGGGCGCGGCAGTGGCGACGGCCGTTGATGGTGACGCGGCCGGCCGCTACGACTGGAGTTTCCTGTTTGTTTTCCTGTTCATCTTCGCCGGCGGGCTGGGCAACATTCTCGTCTGCCTGGCAGTAGCACTCGACCGGAAGCTGCAGAACGTCACCAACTACTTCCTGCTGTCACTTGCCATCGCTGATCTGCTGGTCAGCTTGTTCGTGATGCCGCTGGGCGCCATCCCAGGGTTTCTTGGTGAGTGGGGCAGAGAAAAACTGCCAAAAAATTATATACAAACCTCTTCCTCCCTCTCGACGAGATAAGTATGAGATAAAGGTGAAATACACAATACTGCTCTCAAATTTAACATTTCATTGGAAAGAACAAGAACGAAAGCACAACTGTTAGTTCCACTCTTTATGAGATTATGTTTTAGATCTTGAGAGTTATAATTTCAACTCCAAATAAGCATTTTTTGTTTTCTTTTTTCGGATTATTCTACGGAATCATTAAAGTAGCATTAATGATTTTCGATGGAAAATATGAACAATTGTTAAGACTTTTTGAACAATTGTTAAGACAATGCGTATTCACAATACCGATTGTCAGTTTTTCATATGTGCAACGAAAGGTGGCTTAATGTTTAAGTTTTCACTTTTTTTAAAGTTTCCATTTCCCTTTTTGTAGATCCAAAATTTGAAAATAGTTAAAATTCGGTGCAAATCGATCTTTTTTACTTTACACCGAGCTGGCGGAATGATGAAGAAGTGCATCAATAATTCTAAAACACCAAAAAGATAGTCAACAAATATTCCTAAAAGTAGCCGTTTACGGATTTAAAAAAAATCTTGATAACTGACGTAGTTACAGCGTGTTGAAAAACAGGGGTCAGAATGACCCCAAAAAAGCATTCTAGGAATAGTCAAACTGATTGTCGGAATTGGTCCAACGAAACAAATCTGAAATTATTTTTCGGAACGTTTGCATTGAAAAAACAAATGAAGAATTTTACGGATTTTTCCTGCAAAAATGGAAAATGTTATCAACTTTCTGTTGAAAGTTACATAAAGAGTAGTATTTCTTTTAACTCAAGAATAAGTTTGACAACTTTATCGTAAAAAATTGTAACAGAGGCCGAAACGACAAGTAGAACGACAGGCAGAAATGGCCTAATCATTCCATGTTTTGGACCACAATTTCGCTTCAACTGGCCAAATAGATAAGAAAAACTCAGAAAAGCCAGCCACTCATGAAAAATGGCTCGAAGCTCCTGTAAGACATGTTTCCGGAAAATCACAAATTCGGTCAAATATAATTATCAATACCAGCACTGATAAACCTATCTATGTCCCTCAACCACTTTCAACTGATAACACCTTGTTGAATCTTAAACGTAGGATCTATTCCAACAATTTAAACCCCAAGCGGAGCAGCAGGAGGTCATGAAGGCCACACAACTACTGAAAAATATGTCAACATGAATGGTTTTGTCGGCCATTGCTAAAGTTTAGACCAAGTACCGTGTGTCCGCGTGACTTTAGTGGCCAGCTTTACCGTCAGAATATTTTTTAAAGTACTCAAGTGAAGTAAATTTACAGTGAAATTTACTTCATTGAATAAGCTAGAGTTAACTTTTTCTTGTCGTCGATGAAAATTTGTCTATTTTTTTTAATGCATACGTAAAATGCTGCTTTCAAATTTAAGACAAGCCTTTTTTTGAATGAAATTAGGATTACCTCAATTATCCATGACTTCAGACCAATCGATGGTTTTGTTGTTTAAGAAATGAAGTTTGCTGTAGTAAATTTGTAAATTCTAGTTATTTACTTTTCTTATCATTTTTAAGACACTACGAGAATCACAGATTTGTCCAGTAGCATCGCTTCAATCTAAGTCCAAATTACAAGTCTTTACAAGGAAAGGTGGTGGAATTGAATAGCATTTTCTATCTCTCGGATAAAACGAGATATTTAAATTGATCTGACACACCATTGATCCAAATACGCACCAAAGAAACTGTTGCAAGTTAAACTTCATGAAAATTACATACATGAGTAATTTGGCTGCAGAAAACAGACACAATGGTGATACATTCCACTAAACCCTAATTTATAGAGGGTTCGCTCTTCAATAAACCGTAAAGATTTATATTCCACGGCCCTTTCCCGGTTCTTCCACAGTGCGGACACATGTGAACGGGAAGATGAAACGGTTTTCCGAACATTGCTAGCAAAATCCAAAAATAGCGAACACAACTTAAAAGAATGCTTTTTATCGAACATATTAACGCCCTGTCAGATAAATACAAATCATCATTAGTATTGACAGTTTGATGCGTGGGTCATACACTTGGGAACATTAGCGACTCACGAAATTTCGCTTGCGACGGTAAATCATTCTTCCTATCGTCATTCATCCCAGCTCCGTTTTGGATTTCATTTTCCTAAAAGTTGCTCCAGAGTTAGCCAATATTGGCCCTCGATACAATGTAGTTGTCGAAATTTCTGGAATGTAAACACGGAAGCTAAACGGAATGAAATGACAAACGCAACATGCGAGTTTCATTTTGTTTGAATTGATTTTTAGTAATTGTAACCAACATTAACCAACTCTTTAATTTAGACGATAAACATAAGGTTGTCAAAAAGTGCATTCAACTAGCCTTGGGAAGTGTTTGCGGAGCTTTAAGCTTTCGTTGAGATTTTTTAATTTGCTTGCATATCATTCCAATCTATGTGGAATGTAAAATGAAAAACTTTTAGTTTCATCCACTGTTGTCAGGAGGATAATTTGTTTTATTTTCATCCCAAGTTGCGTGAGAACTCTGTGTGTTTCGTTGTGTACATTTCATATTTTCTTCCTTTTTTTAAAAAACCTTACCTAAAAACGTATGCTTCTTAAATCCCATTCCCTTTGCAGCTCAAAATGTTGGTTGCGTTGGACGCGTTTAAAAACAACAAACAAACGGATAACCGAAAGAACAAAGCTAAACCAAACCGAAGCGAATGCTTATTCTGCTCCACTTCCATTCTGTTCTCAATAAAAACACATTCTGACGATATGTGCAAGGAAAAACCGATTGACTCGCGAGCTGTGGGAAAAAGAGGTATAAAAAAATACTTATACCCCGTATTCCACAGTTCAATGCGCAACCAGGAATACAAACAACAACAAATGAAAAAACTGTCGCCATGCCATGGCGGCAGTATGTACCTTTCATCTATCCATCGGTCGATGGTGGAGGCTTCCGTGTGCGAAACGTAATCATATGGCGTAACCATACCGTGGACGTGAGCAAAACTTGCATAAAAAAGCCTCACCAAAACAAAGTGACCAACCTTTCCACGCCCTTTTGGGAGTGAATGGGGAAGAAATGAGAATTGAATTGTAAATCCTGCCACTCGGGCCAGGATGGAGGCGCCTGGTGCCGCACGAACGCTGCCATTCCGCGGCATCCATTTGAAGCTACTGTCAGCATATGATGATGGCGCGTAAATCGGCGTTAGTTCGGCGGGCTTCATCCAGCGCTTCAATGCTGCCGGGTCTGGCTTTGCCGGCAAAAGATTTATTGCGTCATGTGGTATTCTTTCCCCCATGTGCCATTATTTATATCACGTTTGTGGTGAACGTGAATTCTGGCTCACCATGCCGACGCTGGTTGAGCCGGTGGCACACAACGCTGCTGTCCGCCACAATCACCGCCACAGCTTTGAGCACTTCGTTACGGAAGCGTTAGCTACGTGCGCCTAATGCCATCGGTTGCGAGGTAGTTTCGTCGAAAGTGACTTTTTTTTTACTCACCTTCCCTTCGCAGGAATCGCAGAGTATGTCGAAAAAATCTGGCACCGCTCTGGAGACTGAGATTTATACTGCCAGGGGAGGAAACCCGTACAGCCCTTGAAACTGTCTGTTGCTGCAAACTGTTACTTTTTCTTTGACATGCAAAATTTCGCGATCAACCGTCAGTTGATCCCTGCGCAAGTCGAACGACTCAGCAAAATGTATCCCAACTCTAACTGTAAGCTTACTCCCGAACTTTCGAGGTTAACAAAGCATCGGGTGTTGGTTCGCGCAACGCCCCAACAATGGCTCCCGGGAGAACACTTTGCTATTCAAAAGTTTTCCAGCCAACCTTTCCCTCGGTCGAAAACAATTTGACAAATCTTAGTCCTTCCTTGCTTGCGTACATGTGCCGATGCGAGGGTAGCAGTATGTGTGTGTTTGTTTTCTACTCCCAAGAAGAACGGCATAAATCATGAAGTATGCAGCAGCTCGGTGCGAATGCTGCGACGGTGTGATTTTGTGCCGTCGTGCCGGCATGAGATGTGAATTTTTGGTGTGGAGAAAAGTTGTCCCACTCGGTCGGATTATGAGATCCATTAATCAAGCCGCCTACCGTTTTGGCGTGGTGTGCTGAGTGGTGCTAATACGTTTTGCTACGTGTTGCCCATACCATTCCCATCGGTATCTCGGTGATGCTAGGCGCTTACCTTTGCGCGCACCGAACAATCCCGTCGGAAGTGCAAACTATGTCTTCTGCCACCCTACCTGGCTTGGAAAGGAAAAATATTATTTGGGTCAGTGGAAACACATTACACCACATCAGTCACGCACCGGCTTTGATTTCATTCATACATCTCTTTGATACCCTACCGGAGCTGGAGGCGCCTTTTACGCCTCTGCGAAACGAGCTCATCTATTCATAATCAATTTATTTCTCCCATTTACTTATTCGTTGACAAATCGGAAGGTTCTGCTGTGTTTGAGCAGCGCATTTGCATTTTGAGTTGATCGTACCGTTCATCACAGCCAGCACACGGCAAACACCATGGCAAACGAATGGAGCACACGTGTATGTAAAATTGTAAATGTTCCTGAAAGGTACCCGCTTTATGTGAAATTCCCGTTTTACATTTTCCCAAAGCAGTGTTTGACGCAAAAATGAATTCATTTCCCTTGCTCTTTAAATTCGCCGGTGCGATGACGCTTTTATTCACATTTTAAACCTTCACCGACAGGACCGCGGTGCCTTCCGGACCATCAACGCCAACAGATTGGCAGTAGGGGAAGGCGAAGCAATATGCAGTTTGGGTTGCCTGAAAACAATTGATTTCGCACATTTCTTTCAAGACATTTTATTGTGCACAGATCTATTCTTCAGCATCTATAATAGATTAAACATATGGAAAATTTGTGGATTTATAGATTTTTTCCGAAACACAGTTAGGAATCTGATGAAATTTAGCGATCGAAAATTGTTTTCGATACCAAATAAACATACATTTTATTCCAATGAAGGTTACAGGACCAGATAATATGATAAATTTGATAAATTAATCTTCTTATGTGGCTCAACATCCCCAAGTGGGACAAGGCCTCTCTCCGAAGAGAGTTACTGTGACCGATAGACGGTATATTATTAGATCGGTGGTCAGCCGATCGTAATACCGGGGGGTGCCAGACTCGGGATTCGATCCCACACCTATGGCGTGGTGTTTTCTTGCGCTACCGCTGCGCCATGGGCACCCCCTTGATAAATTAATAATAGTAGTAAATTGATGAGAAAAAAAATTCCTGCTATTCAATTTGTACATACAAAGTTCCTATTCTTATTTATAATGTACAACCTCAAAATTATGTTATTGAAACCATACATTTTAAACCGTTGATGTGTATTCCCCTACTTTCCCCTACATCGCTCTATTGCAAAGCGGCGAACGCGAAACTCGTTTTCCACAGAACTTTACACCCTCGCCGGAACCGAACGCCGCAGTGCCGTTATGATAGGGAAAATGTTTGATTTTCCTCTCGGCGCCGACCGCTTAGCATGGATTGCGGGGCCTTTTTCTTTTCGCAAGTTCATTTTCGCCCGACG
>KE525403.1:112377-126247 GCA_000441895.2 Anopheles sinensis
AACATGAGTGCATTATCGGTCGGGTACGACAAGTGCGATGCAACGTTCATGCTAATTTGTATCGAAAATGTTGATCTTTCTCGATTTGTGGTGACTTGCGGTTCAACCGTCTGTAACCAATGTGTTTATTTTGGGTAAACGGCAAACAAATATATTTGATTTTAATGACCGATCGACCGCACATCCGCATGGTGGTTCTTCCTATTCGATGAAAATACGGATAAACACACACAACGATGGAATAAGTGAGTACGAACGAGAAATTTAACGAGTTAAGAACTTAATGAAACACTATGTTAGCAATTGTATTTTATTTTAAAGTTACAACACTTAAATACTTTAAAAAAATATACTGACGGCCAGTAAAGCAACCATACGGTACTTGGTCGAATCTTAGGCCATAGCCAACAGAACCATTCATGTTAACATGTTTTCAATAGTTGTGTGGTCTTTATGACCTCCTGCTGCTCCTCTTGGGGTTTTAATTTTTGGAATAGATCCTACATTAAGGAGTTGTCAAGGTTTTTGTCAATTGAAAGTGGTTGAGTGACATAGAAAGGGGTTAGCAGTGCTGATATTATTGATGAAATTTGACCGAATTTGTGGTTTTCCGAAAACATGTATTACAGGAGCTTCGTACCGTTGTTTTTTTTTTTCTTTTGAGTGGCTGGCCTCGATCGACTCATCTGTTTAACAATCCCCATCTTTTCTAAGTTTATCTAAACTAGTTTCTTAACAGTTGAAGCGACATTTGGGTTCATAAAACGGAATGATTAAGCCATTTTTCTTTCTGTCTGTCGATATGGCCACTGTTGCAATTAGGGGTACCGCAACACTGTACGTGGCCGACTTCCAAATGATTTTTTATCCTTTCTACATAAGTGACAAAATAGTCAAAAATCTATATCAAATGATTGCGACGGACAAGAAATGTCTAACAAAATCAAACAAGTTCGTTCCGCGATAATGCTGGTAGATTTTGCACGTGGTCAAACATAGTCGGTTTGCTGTTTTGGCCAGCGCGCATTCAGTTTTAATAATAAAGTTGTCAACGACGTTATATCCCAAACTCCATAATTTTAATGCTTTCCCTTCAGTTCACACTTCTTTCTCAAGGACGGTGTGAATAAAGAAGAAAAGCATTACCGTTTTGTTTCCCTATGATACGCTGTGAATAATTTTTGATAATCCTTAACCAGTGCCAAGTTTATCAAAAAGAAATCTACTGATATCAACAACTATCCTAAATAAATTTATATAATACAGCATTCTCACCTTTGACTTAGAAACTAAACATATATGTTGTAAAAGTTAAAAGTATTATATCTCCCTTGGCCAGTTCCGCTGTAAACAGGTTCGAAACATGTTTTGAAAATCTGCTTTTATTGAAATAATAATCGAAATTTTTATTGAAATAAAATTCTATTCGATAAGTTTGTCTTGTGAAAAACCAATTTGATATGGCTATATTTTTTATTTCCTTTTCTTTCCCAATCCATATATTTGTTCTGGATTCAGCAGGCGTAATTTAAAGCCTAACGAAATGGGTTTAAGTATCACAGTGAATCAATGTAGAATATAGTAGCCACTATCCAGCAGAACAGCAAGCAACCTCGGCGTATGGAAAAAACAGTCTTTCAAGCCGACGCATGTTGCACACGGATATTTATGGCAAAACTGCTACCCTTCCACTCGCGGATGTTATGTAAGACTGCTGTAAAACAACATAAATCAGCATCACAGCTGCTGCGGTAGCAATAATTTCAATTTCATCCACCAATTACCGGTTGTTTTTAAAACCCATTATTACCGGTGATCCATCAGAAAATGTTCAGCACAGCGCACGGCAGCCAGCCAGTGCCGCTTTCGCCAAGCCAGCGCCAGAAACGGCTGATTCACGACCTCGCCACCAGCAACCACCACGGGAACAAATGGTTTCGCGCGATTCTACACCCTCAAAAAGTAAAAAAATAAATACCCCGATTCTCGGGATTCGCCGCGTGTAACAAAATGCCGGCAGAAACGTCGCACCCGCCGCGGGTGAACAACCCGCCTGTCCTTGTGCTCGAAAATGGAAAATTGACCATCTCGGAAGCGATTCGTGTTTCAGCGAAGTCTAATACCTCATTGTTTCGTTACCTCATTGGTAGCAGCGTGCCATTCCCAGCACCCATTCCCATTTACGCGTAGATCAAGATAGGAAATAACGGGCCAAAGCAGGGGTCGGCAAACATCGCCCAAATGCGCATACAAATCGTAAGAAACACCAGAGTAACATAAATTAAAAAAGACGTTTTTGGTTTCGCCCGACATTTCCGCATTCCACTGCATGTATTTATTGTAAATATAATAAAAAACCGAAGAATTATAATATTGATAGCGATTCATTATTTTAGATCAACCCAGATAATGAGACATATCATATAAATAAACCACACTTTCGAACCGAAATAAATATATTTTTCGACACAAGTGTAAGAGCTGTTGCTTCAATCCGTCCCCGTGTTTCTGTTCGACAACGAGTTCGTCAACCCCTGGAGCAGAGAGTCGAAGCTCGTCAATCACAATCCCCTTTGCGACTTAATTGAATCGGACTGCTGTGGAAAAAAATAACCCTCGTGAAAATGGCAACCAGAGCAGCACGCTCTTGCCTCTTCGTTGCCAAAGAAGCAACCGAAGCAGAACGACAAAAAGAATCCTGTTCCCGTCCGTCGGTATCTGCCGTCGAGGATCAAATGTAAATGCCACACTTAGTAGAACGCATCAAAAACGCATACAACCAATGCCAAACGATTCAGTAAATCATGGTTCTCCAAGACCCAAATCCGCATCCAGCAAGGCCGTAACGTTTCGTTCGGGCTTTCAATGATCCGAAAGTAACGCACTATTAAACAAATTGCCAACCCTCGTGTGGTTCAATTGAAAGGAAAAAATACGCCGTAGCTCGACGAATCGATTCCACCATTCAAAGGAGTACTCAGGATATCTCTCATTTGAGGATGGTTTGCGAAATACTTCCAGTGACTGACAAAAAAAGTAACCCCAAGCCCCAAGCAATTGTGAATGAAGCCAAACGAAGCACAATAAAAAAAAACAACGGCCACTTCCTAGTGCACTAGGACTAGCTGTTTTACTTTTAAGTGAATTTAGCGTAAAGGTACAAGACGGAGGGAATTGTGATAGACATTTTTTTTCTCGGATTTAGTTTTCCAACCAGAAATATAAATGCCTTTGTTGCAAAACATCGCAACGGCATGACAGCTGCCGTCAAAGAGCGTGGTTGACAAGTATCTTTGTAAATGCCCTAAAAAGTAAACTCGAAAGCGATCTAAGACCCCGGGGTATATAAGCCCGCGATTTTGTAAAAACCAGCCTTTTTCGGAGAGAATAAAGAGGCACGAAAATTTTAGTTCGCTCGTGCAAGTGTACTTAAAATCAAGTGTTTCCATTCATTTTGCTACTTAGTTGAACATCTTCAACAGCCTTCGTTAGGGAAGGAACGAGCTTTCTGCACATGCTAAAGTAATCATGGCACAAGAGACCACGCTTGAGCAACAATGGAGGAGAGCATCTCTCATGGTAGCAAAAACAAATTACATACCAACCCTCTGCGTTTGGCGTGCTCGCTCTTCGCTTTCGAAGCAAACCGAGAGGGTATAACCGAGGCACGAAGGCAGAATAATAAACTTCACCAATCTGAACGTGGTACACTAGGCAAGGTGCCAGAAGCGAAGCACCAAGGAGTGCTTCAGTTCCGTTCCGCGTCTATGCTTCATCAGTCCAGCCGGGCCCCCGAAGACGAACGACCAATTGCACGCGAACGCATGCAGCATGAAAAAGGAATCCCTTCGGCAGCGATAGCCGAGCGGCCCGCCATCCGCTACGTCGTCCCTCTGTCCCATCCCAACCGGCAGAGCAGTTTTTCAACCGTCCAAGTGTTCAAGATTTCGCCCAGCAAAGGCGAAATCCGTCATGTGCGCCCTGAAAGTGGCCCTTCGAGGCTGTGGGTGAATGGGCGGATGTAGTCGGCGATGCTCGAAAGGCACCGGGACGGTTGGCGGAAATGGCAGGCGGAGACTGGCTCCGAATTAGTAGAATGTAATAAAAATCTAAGGAACGCCCGGTTCCGTGCGGAATGTTGAATCAAACAAAGTGGATGCTCAAGCTTTTCACCTTACCTCCCTCAGCCACAATCCGTGCCAAATCTTGCCACCACCGTTGCCTTGGTTACAAGTTGAGTACTGGTTTGGAATCGAGCGAAAGGAAAAGAGAAACCACCGAATCCACATGGCAACTTCAACTCCGACTTTACACTTGTACAATTGTGGCCGTGTTGCGTTTGGCTCCTTATTGCACCCGTTGTAGCTATTTGACCCTTTTGCAGCTATGCAACGCTGCATTCATTAAAACCACGTTATTCGTTCGTCTCTCTTGACTTTCAACAGTACTCGTACTCCAGAAACTTTTACTAGCGGTACATTCGTACGTTTTGATGGTAAAAGTTCTACACGCCCTTTCACGAGTTTCCCGCTCAGAAACTATTATACTGACAAAGGTTTTGCTACATGCTGGAATTTAAGTTGTTGGACTTTTGTTCAAAGCACTTTGCTTAAACCAAAAGAGTGTTTGACATTCATGTAAGTAGGTTGACTTAATCAAGCTGTTAATTGCGTTACACAAACATGTTAATTTAAAAACCTCCTCCCTGATATTGTATCAACTAGTATGCTTCATTAAACGCATTAAGTCGCTCGATGAATATTGTAGATCTTGGTTGGATAATCAGAGGCGTCAGTTTTTCATTCACAGGTTCCCGCCAAAAGTATTAGCGGAATTTGGGGCAAGAGAGCCACCTGGAATTTTTTCAGTACAAAATTAATTAAATGATCAAATGAGTATACAAATAAGTTTATCCCTCTTACTAGCTATACTGTACCGAATTTCATGCAGAAAAGTCCACTTATCCCATTTATGTCATATATTTTATACTGCGCGTAAAAATGTCGTGTAATCTCATAATATTACCATCAAATGAAATAAGCTGCCAAAATCCATTGACACAAAAAATCGAGCAAATAAGAGTTACTCCGCAAAGCTGAGTAATACAGAAAGTGGCTCGTGGGGTCAGCCAAAAATATCAATGATTTTTCACGGAACAATCTGAGTGTTGGAAAAAGCTAACTTTTGGTGCAAAAGTGCCATCACTGTTTGGGGCAAGCCCTGTATCCGCTATTATTCTTCACAGTGGAGCAAACACTAAAAAATGTTGTTGAGTTCGCAATGAAGCCGGATGGTTCTTAAATACAAGAGGACTGCATATCAAAGAAGTTTTCCAGCGGTCAGAATGGAAAACCATGAAAACGCCCGCCAAATAACCGAAACTGAAAGAAACAATTCCCGTCGCCAGTTTGGAGTTAAGATTGGGTCGTTATGAGAATACAAAATGTATTTAAATTGTCCGTTTGACTAACCTTGACATATTTATAATTATTTGCTATTAAATCCTCAAATTAAACTAGGTGGCCGTCTTGTTCCGAAGCACAAAAAAGTTCAAGATTTTCAACCATTTTTAAAACAATCATAGAACAGTTGTTTTTGCCCTTATATTTCTGAAACTGAACAACAACTTAAAAAATATACGTGAAATTGTATTATTCAGTTAACAGATTTTAGTAAGTTACAGAACGAATCGCTTAAGATTGCACTTACCACAAATTTCGCTAAATCATATTAAATTTCTTCAGAATTACCAAAAATTTCATCAAATCAGTACAATTTAAATATTTCTAAATTTTTAACATTTTTTTTGCAAACGTTGTTTGCTACCCTGTCACGGTAACTGGAGTTAAATTTCCACCCTACGAAAAGATAAGTGTCAACCGAAAGAAATGCAGAAATCGTACAAAAATATGACAGTAAATCGAATTACCTCGTGCATAACATCATTTTTGCTATTTAAAGCAACCATCACAAATGAAAAGGGTTGTTCCATACACGCACAAATACAGCCATTCGGTAATATTTGCATCTTTTGATGTGGTTACGGGTAGGTTAAACGAAGTATTAATGTTGACATCACCGGTTGATAACTTCCCAGTGCAGTTTTTCCATCACGTTATTTCCTTCAGTCGACGGTGAATTACATGGCTTTTGTTGCTATTATGGAAAATTAACATATTGCTCCGGTTGCGCGAGATGAAAGAGACCCCGGGCAAGCGCTTTTCCAGCGCACGCGTGCACTCAGCGCACCAAAAGCACTGTTCAAATTTGCATAGGAAGCTCCGCAACTCCCACCGGCATATGAAACTCCCTTCGAACTTTAAATGTTTGGCGGAAGGAAAAACTTTAAATTAACTTCCGAATCGTATTACAAGGTTTTATTTTTGCTCTCAATCCGACCGCCAGCAAACGGGACGAAAACGCCTTTCGACTGCACCGTACGTACTGCACACCCCGCCCCTCTTCTCTAGTCTACTTTCTTGCCCTGGTCCATCCAGCACACGATGGGTGGTACATTGTGTCACGAAATAAAACAATGTCGGTAGCAACAATAGCAATGTTTGTGATGAAAACATTCTACGGTTCTGTAACATTCTCCATCAAGAGTTTCCTTGTGCAACGGGGGTCTCCGGCCGTGACGCTTGGTTGGTTCTAGACAGGAACCGGAAGCAGCAGGTGTCCTTCTGGAAGACCTCCACCACGATGGTGTCGGTCTATGTGTGTGTGTCCGGTTGTGTGGGTGTGTGTATGTGTGAACGGTAAGTGCATGCAAATAGCAGGAAACCGCTGGCAAGAAGTGTAACGTTGAGTTATGACAGTGCCATGTAGAAATAAATTATTAAAACTGACAGCGCCCGCAGAAGAAGACCTCGCCCGGTTCGCCGGAACGCCCCGCAGAAGAACGGGAACAGGAAGTGTGACGAGCATGGAGCGGTGCTTTCTGGCGGGTAAGGCGGGTTTGCTTTTTCCTTTTTTTTTAAGTGTGCCTTTCTCATGCAAGAACATCGAGCAAAGAATCAAGGAGAAAACACCGTTAATGTTGTCCCATCAGTTACCATCAGGGACTGGGAGTGCGAAGGGAAGCAATAGGACACACCGAGAGTGTGCGAACGATGGACATACCTACAGACTTGTGAGCATTCAACGAAATGCTCCCCCAAACCGTTGGTTGGTTGAGTTTCGTCGCTCTTTACAGGACTTCACAAACCCCGAGTGCTTTGCCACAAGCCTTCGCCCAGTACGCGGGTTGGGTTAAGCTTGGACGGATTTGGGTGTTTTCTTATCCTTTTTTCTATTTTTGTTGTATTACGAAAATCACAAATCCATGACGCGATGGTGGCACTCACGCGAACCGACCAGATACAACTTGCTGGATCGTACTCGCACTGGCGATGGTGAACATGTTCGGAAAGGTTCTAAAATCGACCTCATTTTGGTTCGGAACTCTCGAATGGGGCAGGACGGTGAAGCGGCGCTGAAAGAAAGTGTGCAGAAAGTCGCTTCAAGCGAATGATAAATCAATTAAACCGTTTTTAATTACCTTTGTTCTGACTTTTCCAAGACAATTAGCCACGGACGTACTGTTCGTTGTCACCGGGCGGGGCACGGAGGGTCACAAGCGGACGAACGCTGCGAGCGGCTGGGAAGGATACTGAGGTCGGGTCGGTCAGGACTGGGACGACCGGGACTATGATTGTTTTTTCTTCTTCTTCTTCCTTTAACTTCAGAACTCCCGTCGGGGCCTTCGCCCGACATCGTTACGCAATTAGTACGGCGAAGGCGTAAACGCCGCCAGTGGGAAATTGTGATTTCATGAGTTTCCGAAATGGAACTCCCTGCTGCCCTCGGATGGCAAAGCAGTTTCGCTCCCGACGCCGATGCCGAACCAATCGGATATTTTAAGTTCACTTCCTTCCTTCCTTCCTTCCTGCCTTGCTTCAATTCTTTCTTCCTTCAGACCTAGCTACTTTCCTTCCTTCGCTCCGCCGTTGCTCATTTCCTCATTTGCCGTTCTGCCCCGTCCGGTCGTTTTAAGTGTTTGGGAAATCAAACTTTCATCCCGATGCCGGCGGCGGGGACAGCTAAAAAGCTAGTATGCCAAATGAAATCCAATTCTATGCAACACACAGTCCGATGTTTATTCGTAGGAGCGCACAGTTCAATGTTCATCGTCGGCGTATTCCTAAAACGGCATACGAGTATAACTCGATTATAGTGAAATTCCATTTATAACTACCGAATGTAGAGAAGCAGTAATGTAATAAGGATTAGTATATTTTCCTAATTTTATATCAACTCAAAGGTCAATATTTGACTAATGTTTCCGTAGATTGAATTGACGCAAATATTAACGTAAATTTATGCTTTGATAGTGTCTTGCAGTCTTGCCATTGCGTTGGGGATTATGCCAGCAGTAACATATGCATTATACGGAATCTGATGTTTTTCAATTAAATAAATTACGGTTTCCTAGCTGCAGTTCGGGAGCGAAATTTCGGTTCCAATTCATATGTTCAAGAACAGCGAATTTTGGATTTTCCCATTAATGGTACCAAGAGAAACAACCTTTTGGTTTGCTTTTGAAATGGACCTATTTTCTTTCTTTTCAAAACTGATTTTTCTAGTTTTTATTCCGATAAATTCGTCAAATAAACCAGAGGGTCAAAATACATACTCTAACTGACACAATTTTTTCAAAAGCCTAATTTATTTTCAAATAAATACTGCTCGGATAATGGAAAGAAAGTTGGAATCAACATTCCATTGTCAAAACAAACCGTCGCACAACCTAGATCTGGTTTTGGGTGTAAGGAAATGTTCACGAACCTTTTCAGGTTCTAAATTTAGTGCAGAATGTATCCCCTTTGTGCAGCGGAAACCCCTACAACCTGTGCACCATGACAGCAGTGAAAGCATTCCGTTGTTGGCGTATCGAATGCACAATACCTTACGGCAGCGATCGGCCACGTGTTCCGTCGTGGCGCCCCAAACAAACGGTCCCGTGAATCGCAGAGTGTTTTGCTGAAAAGTGAATCTACCTACATATGTAGAGCTCCTGCCGTTCTTCGGGCGAAGGCTTTCGCGACGTTGCGAAAGTAAAAAATCCACCAGGTCATTCCATTGTCGTTAGCGTTAATCGATACGGCGCGATCCTGTCGGCAGGCAGTGCTTTTCCTTCGTTTTTCATTAATTACACCTGAACTACGAGTGGCCCGAAGCGTCGCCCGTCGAAGGCGAAAGGTGGAAAATAGGCCCATGCCAGCCCTCCGCCTTCCCTTCCTCTCCACCGAGCCGAGGCAAACGAAGCGACCCGAGCCGGCGTATGATTAATTGAAAGCTTTTCCCCGCATCAGCCACCAGGCCCGTCCCTTCCCCCTTGAACGCGGGATTCACCGGCCGGTAAATGCGACTCCACACCCCGAACCCCAAAAATTGCGCGAGCACTCCGCCGCGAAGGGAAGTGGGGGAAAAAAATCCGACGCAACCAACGGCGCAAGGGAAAAATAAACATTGTAAAGCGAAAACGGACCAAACCACCAGTTTTCGCACCGATCACATTTTGCGCCCGCGGGATAAAGGAAAGTAAAATCGATATCCGCCGCTTGCCACGGTGCCGGGTTCCATGCTTTCTTCCCCAGCGTTTGAGCGCACGTTTTGATGATGGCAGCACGGCAACGGGTTTGTCCCGCAAGCCTGATTTCAGGCAGTGAGCGTTTCTTCGCGATTACGCACGGTACCTCCCCGCGACAGGAACGCTTTCACCTTCACCGGCGCAACCCTTTTTCAACCGGAAGCATCCTTATCTCCGGCATTTTCCCTATTTCAAAGCAGTTAACGAAGGAAAGAAGAAGAAAAAAGGCAAACAAAATTCACGAGATGGCATCTTAATGCAATTAGGCGG
This sequence comes from Anopheles sinensis, assembly GCA_000441895.2. Taxonomy (NCBI): domain Eukaryota; kingdom Metazoa; phylum Arthropoda; class Insecta; order Diptera; family Culicidae; genus Anopheles; species Anopheles sinensis. The sequence goes on from KE525403.1 coordinate 122,279, forward strand.
TCATTCTATTTCGCGATGGAAGCCCTGACGACGAACCTCAGCCGGGAGACGGCGGTTTATGCAGAGTTTATTGAGTTGCAGCGGCAACTACAATCAATCTCACTTAGTTCCGGTAGGCGATGAAACATTTTAATTGCACACGAACAACCCCCTTTGGCGAGAGCAGATATGCCATGTGTTGGCCAGAGGACAGATTTCCAGTGCTAGCACGTGTGCGGGGATTTTTTGTTTTCATCCAGTCAGCCAAAAATGAAACCAACGCTACCAAAACATTCCGCCGAAGGTCAGCATTTCAATTGGTTCAACTAGATATATGGACATAGCCACAGAGTCCACGGTGCAATCCGCATAAAACACAACCACTCTCGCATCCCTCTACGGCCCCGGAACAGCGGAGCAGCAATGCATTGCGGGAAACACGTCATACCTTTATACCAGGTCGGGGCACGAGGCGCCATCGTGACGGTTGCGATGTCTGCAGTCCAGGAAATGAATGGTTTTCAGCAGCTTGCCAAGAAACTCCTCGGTGGATAGAAATGGAAGGAGGGTAGGAAACAAATCAACCAACGTACGGACAACCCGTAGCACAATCGATGTAGCACAGACTGCCAATTGCAATGGCAGCCAAGTTCGTGGCCTTAACCCTTTGCGATTTGGCAGCTTTTTTCTTATCTACCTATCAAACAACGTTATCGAACAGAAAAGAACTAGACTCTGAAGCAGGAAATTCCTTAAAGCATCAATTTGTTTATTGGAAGCTAAGTTACATACTTTATGCTAAAAATTGAGTATCATTCCTCATGACCAGGCCCTGAATTCCCAACTATTATGGATGTGCATCACTTTCTTTTGTTGACTAGCCTACCCCTTTAAACTGTCCTCGGGAACACCCTTACGTTCGAACTAGTAAGCTGAATCGTGTTACCCTCGCTTGGTCTACCTCTAACACCGGCCCGAGTGGGTCGACAGTGGGTTAAGAAAGTTACCTGATGGCTCGGCGTAAGGTTACCGTCTCCACTCGCACCGTATTCTGCTCTACCGCTACCCTCAACCGTTGACCAGTCCAATCGCTGCCGTTTGCAACTGATTACCTCCTGCAGGCAGACGATGGTCCGTTTCCGACAGCTGCTGATGCTGCCCCGTTTGCCACTGGACGCCTTCGGGGTGGATAGGTGTGGCTCGAAGCGGTGGGAAAATGCAGCACTCAGCTGCGACGGCGATCCTCGGTGCTCAACGTTCGCCACGAACTGGTGTCTGAACGGTGCGATCGGTGTGAATCCGTGTACCACCGCATTGCCGGGGGACGATTTTTGTATCTCACTCTTCGGCGTACCCATAAACGCTTCCACACTGTCCAGCGAAATCTCCTCGTCCGTACCGCAACTGGTGGATGGCCGGGATGGTATGAAATTGTTTGCGGAGAGCGGTTCCATCACCACGATTGGAAATTTACTCTCACACCAAGATGTGGTCGAATCCGTCAAATCCTCGGAGGCGGGTTTTAGCGATCGGTTTGATTTGGGCGTTCCTGTCGTTAGCGATAGTGACAGGTCGAACAGGGCTTCACTGTATTTTCTCGGACGTGATCGCTTTCTACCACAGCTCGTTCTTGCGATACGATCGTCTTCCAGTGAATTTTCCATTTCTTTTCCGCTATGCTCCTCCGATGGGCTTTGTGCAATGAGTAAATTTTTCGTTTCACTTTTCCCAGCGGAGCTGGAGTTTATAACAATTTCCGCAGACCTTTCACCATTGCTACTTTCTTCCACAGTTTTCCATGGAGAACATTTGTTTCTAACCTCATCGGTATTTGGTGTATTTTGAGAGCACGGTGAACTAGATGAATCGTTCTTGCAGCTGACATGTTCTACCACAGCAGGCTGCTTGACGATCGACGTAACGCGCATATTTGGTATCCACCGAAGACCCATTTCCTTGACACGGGCCGATTTGGTCGATCGGTTCATCCGAACTTGGTGTGCCTCCACAGCCCGCCAATCGATGCAGATTATCGGCCGATTGGTGCGAATGCAACCCGTCTTTTGCACCCTATACTTGATGAAGTGCAGCTTCCTCAGGGCCGTTACAATGTCGCTCACAATCATGCCGGTATCCCGGGATATTGTTTCCAGCGTGAGGGGTCCGTCACGATTCACGTACAGATACGAAAGTATTACCGAGCACCAGTACTGATGGTAGGAGAGGCGTCCCATGTCGGAAAAGGGTCGCTCGGGCGTCCCAGGTTTCCGCTCCACACGACTGAGTAGATAGCTGAAATCGATCAAAAACCGTCCATAACCCTGCCGTTGGTACTGAGGCATCGTCAGAATGCAGGACACGTTGTAGCTCAGTTGGTTCATCTTTTCCTTCGAAAAGTATCCAACCATATGGTGCCCGAGACTATCCCGTTTGGTGAGGATGTAGAACATGAACGGTTCGACGTCGAAGTAGAGCGTTTTGTGATCGAGAAACATCTTTGCCAACAAGCACAAGCTCTGGCAGTACAGCTTCTGATCGTTACCGTCCACCTCAAACACGGATAACTCATCGTCGCGATAGATTTCACCTCCTGGAGGATGTCGTAGGAAACACTTGCACTGGTGGCGGCGCAGTTCGTCGCTCGTTTTCATGTACTTCAAGCAGAATTCACACATGTACAGCACTTTCAGCTTGGCATACTCCTGAGGGAAGGGGCTTGAGTACCACGATTCGATTTCATACTTTCCGAACCGAATGGCTTCCGGTGTGCGTGCAAGATTGTCCGCTTGCAGATGGCATCTCTGCAACAGCACCTTCCGGAAGATATCAAAATCGTCATCCGTCACCTGTCCAGCTAACTTTATCTTCATCGCCTCAATACGTCCATCAATCAGGTCAGCTTCCTTGGGTTGCGATCGGGAATACCGTGTACTGTAGCCACTTATCTTATTCCAAACTACATTTTCTTTAAGTTTTCCGCATCGATGCGCGATGGGCTTAGACGCTGATTTGTTCTTGATTTTTTCTCACCGCATTTCTTATCATTTTGTGAACAATCGTCGCACTGCCAGGGCGAACTACTTTTCCACTCGCTTGTTACCGGTGGCACCATGCACTGAAAGTGGAACTTTCTTCCACAAACGGCACACTCCAGCAGGGAGCATCGAACACGGCTCAAGCTTTCGTTCATGGAGCTGCAAGCATCACACGACTGGCAACACTCTTCGCAGAACCAATTATTTCCCACCGACACCAGCTGGGACAGTGGGACGGAAGTGTCCAAGCCATTGGACTTGTTGGAGCAACTATCGTGCAGCGATATCCCGCACCGTCTGCACGAGCTCATCGGTTCCGGCTGATGATTAGGACCTTTGACGCTAGTTCTGAGACATTCGATGCACAGCACGTTAGGAACCGGACACCATTTGCGCGATGGATTCCCCCTTTGGTGTGGTTTACTTGCGCTTTGAGCCAATCGATATGTAAGAGCACCGCGCACAAATACCGCTTCGATAAGGCCACTTGATTCTGCTTCCTTGAGTCTCGCAGCGATAGTTTTTTCGTGGAAAATGTGGCGCTTACGTATTGCTTGGCATATGCTGGCCATCGTTGGACACTGTCTGCTAACTTTAATCTTCTCAATGGCGTCCATTATCCACTCGTACCACGTTTCCTTGCTGACTTGGTTCTTTCTAGCAGGCATTATAATTGCGACGTCGAAATATTGTTTTCCATCGAGAACCACTCCGAATCGATGTTAAAACAAAACTAAACAGATGATTTTATTTTCGTAAATACGTACCTTCGTCAGCAAACCAGATTTTGGTTACCTTCCGATCTACTGTGGTAAAATCAAGATCATTCAATAGACAGGTCGGTGCAAAGCCTTTTTCTGTTCCGCCATTTTTGTGACAGTTTGTTTGAAAATTGTTTACAATCTACTTAACGAAATATGAAATCGAAAATTTTGGTAGCTTCGGTAGGTTCGGT
>KE525403.1:131821-147128 GCA_000441895.2 Anopheles sinensis
GCGTCATCTGTATAATAATCTCCTATCTTTTCTAAATTTTTCTCAACTGTTTGGCCGGTTGAAGCTGCGTCATTTGGGGTCTCGCAGCTATAGTACGTGGCCGGACCTAAGGCTTCCAAATGATTTTTCAACCTGTCTCCATAAGTGACCAAATAGTTAAAAATTCATATCAGCTGAATTCGGTGGACTAAGAAATGTCTAACAAAATCAAACAAGTTCGTTCCGCTATAACGCTGAAAGTTTTTACACGTTATCAAACGAAGACGGTTTGTTGTTTTGGCCACCGCGGTTTCAATTTTAATGATAAAGTTGTCAAACATGTACTAAATTTAAAAGAAATGCTACTCTTTATGTTACATTCAACTGGAAGTTGCTAGCGTTTTCCGTTTTTGCAGGAAAAATCGTCAAAATTTGTCTATTTTTTTTAATGCATACGTTAGCGAAAATTAAAGGGACACTTAAAAACGTTTCCGACTTTCCGAGGACGTTATTGATTTTTATAATTGCCGATGAACGAGGAATAGCTGCTGCATTAAGGATGGATCCTAAACAAGATCTCCAAAGCTGGTCTGGCAATAACTTGAAACTCTCAAAAGGTACGCCAGTGCTAACACCAACTGAGGAATTGTCACAAGAACACTTTGCGAGGTCGATTGCTTTAAAAAAAAAGACTGTATTTCAAAAGGTGAACATGGTGAAGGAACTGTGATTTGTAAGAATGTTGTATCGTCATCGAGTAATCGTTTATCGAGTAGTCTTAAATCAATCTATTTGAGCCTTAAAATAAGCATATGATGTGGTAGAAATCTGATTCGATGCCAAAGATTCACCATTTGTGCCCAGCAGTCAAGCTGAACGCTGAAGGCAGCGCATTGCTATTAAATTAAACTATGTAGTGCAACGAAACAACCATGGTCAAAATGGGTTATTTTAACAATCTGCAACATAACCAATAACCTATCGTAAAGAAATTGATCTTATTTTCTGAATACTGCTTCCAGCAGGACAACGATGCAAACCTCATTTGCTACGTCGTACGGTACTTCCGCAAATCAACGGACCATAATCCCATTGCACGTTCAGTAGGGTAGTAAAAAAAATCACCAGCCGAACAACAACGACTGACCAAAGCCAAGGTGTAAAAGAGAACTGAAAACCGCTATGTGGACTACATGGAATAGCATCCGATCGTTGGTGACCAAAAAAACGGTTGCCGGTAGTAGTACTGGGCGCCATAGGTTGTTTTTTTTTATTTTACCCCAATTCAGATTATGATTTACACAAAAGTTAATTTTGCGTTGATGAAAAAACTTTTTTTCACTTATTACTTTACTATAGAGATACAAAATACAAACAAGCTTGTTTCCGCAGCTGCGCAAAACCAAAGTGTATAGTTATGTTTAAAAATTATATTAGGACAATTTGTGAACGAGTTATATTAAAAAAACCAACTCTAGTTTATTTGTATGCTTAATATTGCGGCTGACTGTATGTAGCGACCGTATAATTGCATCTTCTCCGACAGCGAGATACATACTTTCATTACAGTTTCTATCCATGTCACATGCTGCCATCCGGTATACCGGAAGGGTAGTGGTCGTCTGCATGACGGTGACGTTGATAATGATGATGAGGATGACTCACCTGGTAAGTTTTGGCACGGTTCTGGTATCTACCCTCCGTGTCCGTGCGATGCGTACCTGATATAAACAGTTTAAATTCCATAATTAAATTTTCTGTCAAGCCTAACTGAATTGCCGTCACGTTTCATTGTGGAAGTGTTAACCGTAGCGTAGATCGGCTGCGCACAAACTCTTTGAAAAGCTATACACCTTATGCTGGAGGAGTAAGCAGTGTGGGCTGTGGTTGGCGGTGCGAGGGACGGTGCAGTAGGAACTACTTTATCTTAATCAAATTCAACCCGTCGCACCAGGACCTGTAACGTTATTTACCGAGCAACAAACGATAGACGGTGGCGGTAGCATAGCGAGGCATACACTTCTGCAATGTACGAACATTCTATTTCGATGCAGAAGTTGGAAATTTTCTATGAAAATGGCCAGGTTACCAGGAGCAATTCAAACATGCGAAATTTGGCTTCCATGGAATTTCTATCGGAAACTTGCATCATAGTTTCATTCGATGTGCACGGTCAAACGGAGCAATTAATGTCAAGGAAAATATGTACACATATTCGACGTTAGTCCCGCAAAGAATGAATGCATAAAACTTAATGTAAAACTTGTAAAGTATGTAGTAAAGTATGTGTTACAAATTGTTCAGGGGCACATTCAATTTAATTAACTAGTATAATTGATTACAATTCAACACGCAACACGTACGGTTGTAGTTCTTATCTGTAAACGTTATATACTTCGAACAGCCAACATTAGACTCTGCAAATAACATAATGTTGCCGCTTTAATTTTTGAGCAAAGGGCATAAGTAAACAATCTTCAATTGACTTGAAACAAAACTTGATACAATGTTGCAAGCATCATAAGATAAAATACTCTTTAAGGGCATAAGGTCGAATAAAACCACGTTTATCGCTCGGAAAAAAATACACATACACATGAGCACATAACAGACTGTGCGATCGAAAATCGACTTTTCGTCGATTGGTAGGACAGATGGAGAGAAAATCTTTCTAAAGGTGACGAGAATCGACGAGCAACCTTTTGGCCGGCAAACTGTGAACGAACAATATCAAATTTTCAATGGAACATCAATAGTGGGTTGTAAAAGGAAACCATCGTTTCCGCTTTCTCGCCTTCGCCAGGCGCCGCAAGGCAAGCGGGACCCCTCGGTGTCAAACATGCTCTTCGAACTGTCGCCCGTTTATCTGTCCCCGGTTTGTACGATTTCATCCAGCACTTCCTGCTGTCCAAGATTTGGCTCATCGGACGTAAAACGAACGAATCCACGGTACAGCACGAGCACGCGAAAAGACAAAACGTGATGCCAGCATCAAATTACCGGTCGTTGATTGATCCGGTATTTGTCTACCCTTCCAAACGGAAGGCACCATCGGTGCGTCCGAGCTATGTCAAATGCTGGCCATGACTAGTGGAAGCAGATCAGTTGTTCAGAGGAAGAAAAACTGGAAATCCAAATCACTCCTTGTTAACAAGCGACGGAACATGTGTCGGGAGGATTATTCCGACAACATTGCTGTGACCGCGTTGTGATGTGTTTCAGAAAATTCGCTGCATTTTAGAACAGAAGTGTGTGTAAACTTGGCTGGCGAGAGCGATACACATTATTCATTAGTACCAGCCCGTTCAGCCTTTTGCCTTTTCAGCTGACACTTGTGTCCTTCGTGTAGGGTAACTGTACCAATAGTGGCGCACTTAGTCGTGTTACTAACAATTTGATGCAATTTTCAAGTGTCTATTACAGAATATTTAACAAATTCATACCAATTATGATCTTAACTCCATTATTCTTCAGAAAAACATCTATTTTTACAGTTTATCATGTAAAATACACGAAAAAGAGTATTTTTCTTCCCAGCTGGTTGTTCCTGTAATGGCAGTATGGTTCCTGTAATGGTGGTATCGTGTTCCTATAGTGGTGGTAGTGCTTGGAAAACTTGAAAAATTCTGAATAAATTTTTACTGTAATTTGTTTTTGAAGCATATTTCAAACAGAAATAGCCTTAAGGAAATCATGGCACTCTTGATGAATTCATAAGGAATCCAGCATTTTGGCACAACCTTTTTGGAAAATATCAATTTTAGAGCTTTTATATATTACTAAGTGGCAAGGTTTATCTTTTAAACACTCCGTAAAATGGCAAGGAATATTTAATACTAGTACAAACAACGCTATCGTATTTATTTCTTCATAAAGCCAGGATTTTATTCTACTATCTCCACTATTGAGGTAGCACCACTATAGGAGCACTTACCCTTGTTAAATATTTAGTTATTCCAAACTTAATATTGAAGCAAATCAAAGCAAACACTGATTGACAAACTTTGGGCTAAGTTTGTAGTCGGAACGGATTGATTAACAATGTCAGTACACAGCAGACTAACCTAATCCAAACAACAGAAACAAAGGCCATTTGCGATGCGAGGGACAATTATTTTTAAAATATGAAAAATTAAGGATGGTTCCTTGCAGTGTCCTCTTTATTCGGTGTAAATTTCGACACGATACAAGCTTTGGTTCCCGCGAGATATTCCCAAAAGTGTGGGACAAATGTAGGAATAGGAAGTAAATTTGTTATCAACCAAAGTTGAACTGATTAAAATGATTTTGTTTAATGCAAGAAATCACCAACAAACCAAGCAAAAGCAAGATATAATTCCAAAAATGTTGAAACATTGTGCTTCGTACTCACTTTTTTTGGTGCGAGACGGCACAATTTTAGAATATCTCGGGCACTAAAAGTCGTATGGTGTCCGAGTTTGCACCAAATGAAGAGCAACGAAAAATCGCTCATTTTTTCTTTTTTGGTTTAAAAGTTGTCTCTCGCCAAACTAATGGCCTTTGCTTCTGTTTTAGCCTTCTGTTTACTGACTTTATGGGCGTAGTATGCTATGAAAAGAAAAACCAAGCAGCATACAAAATGAAAAGCATAAGCAAAACATGCTGGTGAAAAAATGTCGGGGAAATCCCTTCGCATAGCATATCCTGTAGAACAGAAGCTATAAACTGTGGGATACCAGGAAACGTAGCCTACCAAGGTGAATGTGATCGATACGAATTGGTCAGCAGGTATAGAAGTATCATGTTCATGACTGGTGAATAAAAAGTATGTTTGATTTAGCTGGATTAGGTTTGAACTTTAAACTTTAAAACTCGCAATGTTAATAGATGCCCACTTACTTGAATTCTATGAAACTGATACAATAATATTTGCTGAAAATATAAACACCAGTTTACCGGATGATTGGTTTGTTCTTAGAGGCCCCTTTGCAATTCGCTGTGATCATCAGAGTTATAAAATGGATCGGATACGCTTGGAAATACCACGAACATAGATCGACAGGCAACGGAACCGGTTCAACGTGGAAGCAACAGGAAAAAAGAAACGTAAGTTTGCTGCCAAGAGAATATAAAACATTTATTGCTAAGTAATACTACATACACCGTACACGCTACATGTTTGGGACAAGGTAGGCCAGTCTCGCCCAGGGCGTTCGCACACCCACCGGCCGTTAGGTATCAAAAACTATGTGCGTTGGCGATCACGGTTTACCACCGAAACCGTCCGCTGCCGAATGCGCGCTAGAGTGCGTCACTAGTGCGAAACTAAAGCGGCTCGCTGTTGACGAGCCGCGAGACCACCGCGTACTAGCTGGTCGGCTGCCAGTGGCGCGCCTTGAGGCCGTAGCGGCATAGCAGCACCTTCCGGAACGCGTCCCGGAACGCCTTGTTGAAGATGGTGTAGAAGATCGGGTTGACCAAGCTGCTGGCGTAGCCGAGCCAGGTCACGAACTCGAACACCCACTGATCGATATTGTCCTCGCACTGCTGGCACACGCTCGGGAGCAGGTTGAGCACGAAGAACGGTGCCCACAGAATGACGAAGGTGAAGAACACCACGCCCAGCACCTTGGTGGCCTTCTGCTCGAGCCGTATGATGCGTCCGTGGCGCGAAGAGTTGCGCGAGATCATGCTCGAGTTGCGCGAGTGATGCGACCGGACGGCGCCGCCCGTCGTTGTCGCGGTCGTGGTCGCCGCCGCCGTTCCAGCCGTCGAGGCAGCCGCGGCTACCAGCGCGGCCGTCTGATGCTGGATCAAGCACGGCGATGAACTGTTCTTCTTGGGACTGCGCCCGCTGCGGAACACTCCTGCCTCGGCGCTGTGCCCGGACGAGCCACCTTCCAGCGTGAACTGACGCAGGTTGATCGAGCGCCGCAAGGACACGCTCGATGGGCTCGCTTTGGTGGGGGTAAGCAGCAGGGAGGTACGGGCCCCGCCGAAGCTGGAACCGCGCCGCTGGTGCCGGCGTTGGTCCCAGGTCACAACCGAGATGCCCTTCGGTGCGCTGCCCTTCCGGCATGGGGAGGCCAGCGCTGAGGCAGGCAGCGTCGAGAGACTGCTCGAGATGGAGCGCGTCTGCTGCGAGGTGACGTTCGAGCTGGACGAGATGGAGATCGTACTGTACACCAAGCTGTCCCCGGGAACCATGGTGCTGCAATCGGAGCTTGTCTTAACGATTTTGATTTCCGCCGGGCGCAAAAACTGTGGCCGGCCGGCTGCACCTTCGCCGAAGAACGGGCACTTGCATGGTGGGGGCAGCTTAAGCATTGGTCCGTGACCGCCCGAGCCGCCGGATGGATGTGGGCCGATCCCCCCCGCTCCGTTGGTTGCTCCCTCGCTGCAAGATTCACTATTACTGCGACTACTGCTGTCGTCGTTGTCCGCACGGATTGTCTGCTGCGCGACGTCGACGCTGTTTGGCGCGGGAGGACGCCGGTGGCCAGGCTCTCTTTCTCGCAAACCCGACAGCACGTCCTCTACGAACTGCTCGTCCACCTCGATCTCGTCCGACTCCGAGGGTGGAATGGCGTGCGGCAGGCTCTTGAAGCGCTTCCGGACCATTCGAACTGGCGGTGGCGTACCGGAGTTTCGACGATTGATCCAGGTGGAGGTGGAGCTGCGACGCTTCTTCACCAGCACCGGTGACCGCAGGGTTGCCACCGTCCCCACTGCTCCCTTGTGACTGGTTTTCTTTCTGCCGGAAGTGAGCATGCAGTAAGAGAAAGAAGAGAATTACAAATGACACATCATCTAGCAGAAACTCCCCCATTGTGCGTCATCCAACTCATTAACGAGCCAACCCAGGAAGGTGCGTCCAAGCACTCCTCCCCTTCAACCACTTCCACTTCTCCTAGCGCTTCGAACCGGTAATTCGTAATTTTGCCAAAGACAGTTCTGACTTTTTATTTCATCGAAAATGGATGATTTTAGGATAGGATTGTAACTTTAATTTATGGTGCAACTTGCCACACTTTGAATGGTGCATTTTTTCTCTTTGTTTTGGTGCGTATTGGTCCTATTGAAGCATTTTACCACAGCACAGGTGCATTTTGTCCCAACCAGATACAGATTATTCAAAAAGTTATCTTTTTTTTAAATAAAAAAATCATGTTTTTTTTAAAGCAAAACAGGCAAACATTCTCAAACAGGATACTAGTTAGAACCTTAGTGAACCAAATGAATTGATAAAATCGACAGTCCCAAGCCTAGTTCATTGGAAATTCAAGCGTTTTCCTTAAGGGGTGCGTACTAACTCTGTGGTATTCACAGCTACCATCGTTCTCGGCTCCCGGCACTAAACTGACTCTCACTTCTACTTTCTGCACTCCCAATCCCCTATATTGTCAATTTCAGTCCATATCTCTAGGTCTATCTCTGTCGCCTATAACTTGGGATGCCACAACCCCCTCTTCCTATAAATGTACATTTTTGCCTTATGATAAAGTAATTATCAGATTTTCCACATTTTCGCCGATTCCAGTGTTCCATGATGAGTATTCATGTGATTGGGTTTGTTAACTGCCGGTTTACGTAGCATTTTTGAGAGTGTTTGCGCATGAGAACTCGGCTGAATCTGAACTAGTAAGCACTTCCCTAATTCTGGTCCCGACGAGAGCCTAATATGTGAAGCTTTGTTTGCTCGCTCCGTCTCAGAATAAAACCATACAAATAAGGCATGCTCTACTCAAATATTGCACGAGTGCCAAAAAAGTTCGAAGGTCTTTATTACATAAATCTGCCCCGATTTTTTCATAATGTAGCTGAGAGATGTTATAGGTTGGGGTGTTTTTCAAATATTAAGCATCGATACTACTTTCGATAGCTAGGTTTGCTCGTCTTATTAAACGTCTCTTAAACGTCTTAAAAGCTACAATTTTAAAAGATAGTCTTAGAATTTTTGACACGCCAAAGTCTTATTCTACTTAATAATTGGTTTTGAGTTCAAATGTGTCATTTTGCGATTTACCAGCGTTGGTTATTCATTTCCTGCTCTTTTAACACTCAATGATAAACACAAAGCAAGTAGCATAACTAATAACAAATTTGTCGCAGTAATATACTTTATCTCTTCACTATACACTCAATCATAGGGACAAAATTTTACAATGGATTCTCCTGGTGTGTAACAGACCCAAACACGGCACGGAAGAAGAATAAGGAATTGTTGCTCGGTATTGTCAATTGAAGTTTTCAAACAATCATACCGGAACTTTGGGTACATTTTCCACCACATTGCAGTGGAATTAACCCATTTCTTGAGGTCACTAATGGGGGTAAACAGCCAGTCGAACTGCTGGATCACCAGCTTTAAATTACCACCAATTTGAGTCTGGCTTTAAATTAAAAACCAATTTGAGTCAACGGAGTCTCGTAGTTTTATTCGTCGAAGCCAATTCCATCCCATGATCGGCTGTGCCGAGCACGGTACATTGACTTTTCAAGCACAACATAATGACACACAAAACACATCCCTCGAGAGCGGGCCATCAATATCCTCGTTCTATATTCTCCGCACCTCGGGTGTCTTTTCTTTCACGGGAAAATGTCACCGATTCAATTTCAATGAGCTCGTTTTATCCCATCGCATCGCAGGAGAAACAACCCGGCAAGGAAACGCGAAGCACGAAACACAGGAAACACGAGGCAGCATTTCAGTAAGAAATGCGAATCAAATTGTCGGAATACGATAACCATCGTGTAGCTTTCGCGCGTCGTCCTTCCCGGCCACGGTCGTCATTGCCGCCTGCCATCGCTGACGAACGTCGGTGGACGATGACGAATCGGTAAGTGATATAGCGAATTTGTCACGTTAGGGACGATGTAATGAGGTTATCGTTCTTCGGGCGAAACTTCACGAACGCCCCGGCACGGCAAGCGAACGACATTTCGATGGATCATGATCCGCCCCGGTGACAAGGAGGAAATGGTCACCAAAGCTGACTCCCAGCGGTATAGCACACGCAACAGTAAACCCACCAGACCGGGCGATTCTCGATGGCAAGATAAATGAAAAATGTTCCCATCGTATGTCAACGTATCCATCTAGACTGGATATTTCTTCGGAATCTCAACGGCAAAAACAGAGGAGGGAGAAAAAATCCAAAATAGCTCATCGCATTCAGTTTGGCACGGGAACAACATTGGGAAGCGTTTTCCTGGAACGTTTTTACCAGCGACCGACCCAATCGATGGCATCGAAGTCAACCCTTTCCGGTACCGTTTCCCGTGTCCCGCCAGCCAGGGCAGGTTGTCATTTTTTATGGGGCATTAGAGCGGGCTTAAAGATGGCTGGCACAATGCAGCATCGTTTCCCATGGTGCCCGGGCGGGTCGGCGCATTTTCACGTCCATTCCGCTCCGGTGGCCAATTGACTCGCACACACACCATTGCCCACAACCAGGACGAAGCCCGATGTCCTACCATGTAGGGATAAGTGATGACATACCGAAAAGATTGCTGAAATTTTGCTTCCCTCAGCATTAATCTTGTGTCATCAGTCAACCATCGGTTGGAGCGCACGATAAGACGCTTTAGCTTCGCGGTGTGCCGGGTTTTCTCGATTCTGTATTTTTTTTTCTCTCTGATTCGCTCGAGTGAACCAACGGGGATTGAATGAAAAGGGCGTTGTTTGCAAAACGAGCAAGAAAATGAAATAAAACAGAGATAAATCCTTCGGCTCCCATTGCTTCTCCTGCCGCTGTTGTTGCACACACAACAACATCTGTGCCCAAACTAAGCACACAAAACCGTTGCTGGGAGCATTTATATAATGGGGGGGAAAATACATGGTATTTCACTCAACAACTTTTATGCTTTCTGTCCCGTAGCTCCAAAAGTGTAATTTCGTGAGCTTTAAGCGGTTTAAAAAACGTACCCTCCTCTCTGCAACATAGAATAAATGTGCATGCAAGAAAATTAAAAAAAAAAACACGAGTCTGACGTTAAAAATAAGTCCAACTCAAACTGCACTATTGCTTTACATGGATTATAGTCGATGTTATACCATGCAGAGACATCTGGCTCGTATTGTCTCGTTCAGGTTCGAGCAAGGGCCAATGTAAGAAACCCGGAAAATGTCCCGTTGTGTCGGGTGGGAAACATGGGCAAGATGTGCAAAAGTGTCGCTGGAACGATTTGTTAATTTGTTTGCCTTTTGCACCACCCCCCGGGGTCGTTCAGCGAGGAAGTGTGGAAACAAGCGGACACATACGGTTGGGGAAATATATAGCAATCAGTTACAAAATCATAGATTTTGCCATATGCCACAGCAGAACGATGGAGTATCGTTTCGCCTGTTTATTGCCCGCAAATATGTGTATTGTTTATTTAGTACCACCGGGGGATGTCCTCCCTGTGTCTGTGGGCGCACCTGGAGCAAATAAAACCATTTCCATCTTTGCTTATCATTTGTGGCATCCGTACAATTTGCGAGAACCGGACATGACATTTCTAACGGAGCGTAACGCCGCAAGCCGCTTTTTTGTTGTTGTTGGTCACCGGTTGGTTTTGGGAGCTAGTGAAGTCAATTTTACAGCAGAACAATTTTGATGCGTCCCACTCGCAAAACCATTCTCCCGTGTAAGGACGGTGTGAATCACATTAAAACGCTCGTTTGTGGTGTTGGGGTTGCAAAACGACGTGCGTATTCTGCTGGAAATATTTGTTTCGTGGGTTCCAAATAATCCTAGCCCTCGCAGATGTAACTGACATTGGAACGTGATTTTCTGAATAACCCTAGTCCCTAGCTCACGTTTAGCTACATTAGCGTACCGTTGTATCCAATTGGACGCGCTAACGACTAATTTCTTAAACATGCATCCCACGTTTTTGCGGCAGCAACCGTAAGGCGTTTCCAGGCAACGTAAAAACTATCTTTAGGCCACATTTCTCCTCACGTTCTGGTGAACTGTTCACATAATTATAGTGCGACTAAACATTCCACAAAATTTTTAGACAATCACGCAACTAGGAACAATGTATAGCATCATAGTATTCAAAAAAACATTTTAAAAACTGCTTGTGAACTAGCAAAGCTTCAGGTGGTTCAGTACTTTTTGTGAATATACCACGCCACATGTTACTGTGATTAGCTATTGAAAATATCAGATACCTATCGGATTGTTGATGGTTACTCCTAATATATAAAACTCAACGATCCACAACGGCCCGATCCACACCAAACTTGACCGGAAGGTAGTTAATTTTTCAAGGATGAGTTTTTTCAACTTCATTTGTTGAAACCCCCCCCCCCCTCCCCTTCTCTACCCCTACCGAACACCTTACCGTTAAAGTTTGGAAAAAACATTGATTACTAAGCGATTATTGAACGGATTTTCACAAAACTTGATACACATACTGCTTACATATGTACCTAGCATGGGTTGAAATTTCATCCATCTAGAGAAAGGGGAAAGCTGGGCTCTCTCACTACTCCCTACTCCCAAGATGGTAAAAATACAATATGGGTATCGATTTCTCAGTATTTGTGGTCACTAAATCTAGTGACCACACTCTTAATGTTCAATCTTAGCCCAATCTCCTTCTATCCTCCTCCTCCTCAGCAAAACAATTACAGTGGTCAGAACGAAAAGCATTATTTATTGTCATATGTATGCAAGAGCATTATGCTTAACCTACGGTGCCGAATCACATTAAACTTAGCTGGATGGTAGCCAATTTTCCAAGGATGAGTTATTTGAACTTCATTTGCTAAAATCATCGTACGTCCTTACCCCTGTCAAACACCTTCCCTCTAATATTAATGAAAAACAATTACAGCTAAACGATTATTGAACGAATTTTCACAAAACTTGATACATGTACTGCTCAGAAAAGGTCATAGCATGGTATATAATTTCATCTATCTAGGAGAAGGAGAAAGGTGGGGGGGGGGGGGGGCTATCAAACTACTGAATGTTCAATCTTTGCCTATACTCCTCCATCAGCACGAGAGAAGGAAATGACGGGTCCCGACGATCCACCATGTCACTAGACGAGGATAGCGGCGGTCTCCACGGCAACCACCTTTGGGCGGTAGCCCAGCGCCCTGTTCACCCGGGAAGGTGGTTAAAAAGCCACGCACAGAGAGGTCACTATGGCAGCAGTTCGAGAGGTTTCACCAGGAACGAGTTCGCCGAAAGTTGGAACCGACAATTGACCGCTACCTCCACCAAGCGGTTCATGTGGTCTTACTAGTAAGCATATGTGGAAGGCGGCAGCTACCGTCCCCAGCGTATCCTGCAACAAAGTCGCAAAGTACGCACATTACAGGGCTTGGCACAACACCTTGTACCTAATATTCTGCCGTTAAACATGCAGGGCAGGGTCTTCGGCCCACCAAAAGTGCATTATTGCAAATAACGGACCCTGTTGTACGTGCCCCGTTCGCAAGCAATGGTTCGCGCCAAGACTGCGGACGGGGATCCAGGCGTCTCAAGAGTAGGGGGTGGTTTAAGCCGGTAAGAATCCGGAACCCATGACGGATGGGGACCTGATCCCTTCAGAAGGTTTCCTCTCCATAAAAAAAGGTCATACTCATCCTACCCTCTCCCATACAACACGTCACTGGAGGTCTTTAGGTTGGCAAGCGTTTATTCTTATGATATTACCATAAGGTCAAAACTATCGAACTGATTTGAACCAAACTTGGCTGTAACGTAGCTAATTTTCCAAGGATGAGTTTTTTTTAACTTTGTTCGTTGATATCTGCCCACCTCTCCAGTCCTCCCAAACATCTTTCCGCAACAATTAATGAAAAACAATTACTATTCAGCGATTCTGGAACGAACGGCAAAGGGTGTCTCCAGTACTACCAGCTACCTGTAAAATGGACAAAGCGCAATATGGGTATCGACTTCGTAATATTTGGCGTCACCAAATCTATTGGCCAGTTTGCTAATGCTCAATCGTAACCCTAACTCCTTCTTACCTCTCCCCTACAATACAACACCAATGGAATATAGATTGGCAAGCGTTTATCCTTTTTACAAGTGTAGCATCGCATAAGGCCAAAACTACCGATCCGATATGATCCAAACTTAGCTAGAAGGTAGCTAACTTTCCAAGGATGAACATTTTTTACTGTTTTTGTTGATATACCCATACTTCTTTTACCCCTCCCGAACACTGGTTGATATTGAGGAAAACAAATTTTTACGCAATGACTGGAGAACAGATTATTTTAAAAATTAGTACACGTACTGCTTAAATGTGTGTTTACACATCATGCAATAAAATTTCAACTCCTTACTCCCCTCTAGGGTTGAGGAAAAAGGTGAAACATACTACCCCCTACCATGAATAGTCATCTTCATAAATGTGCAAAATGGTTATCACTTTCGCAGCTTTTGTGGTAACTATATAAAGACCACACATGCAATATGCATTCTTTTCTCTTATTGCTGGGCTTGGTTAAAAAAATCTTACTCTTTATTACAAACATGCAATGTATAACGCAAAATCTGTTGATACGGTAGCTGGCTACCTAATGGCTTTAGGTGAAGTTAATTTTCCAATCATAAGTTTGCTGAACTCATTTTCTTATCTTTGCCACTATTTAACCTTTATCTAAATGTTTCGTGAGTCGTACACATTATTTAATAGTATTTCACTTACTTCATAAGTGTAATGGTGGCTCGCATACCATACTCTACCTCAACAACGGTAGAACTAGGTGATTGAGATGGACACTAAATCTGTCGGCTCACACAAAATTTTCCATTTCATTCTTATAACTGCGGAAAGGTCGAAAAACGTTAGTTCATTAAAATTGAGAGCTGAACCCACAAAAATTTACCGCACCGATTCGCACCAAACTTTGCGAAAGGATAGTGAGCTTTCTAACGTACCCATATGAGGATCAAAGTAATACAGAGAATCATACGTTCTGGTTTAAAATTGTTCGTTTTTTCCACTCCATGGTTCGCAATTGTTAAATAGAAACAGGAATAGTCAAACTAAATATAAAATCAAAACACTTTTCCGTTTGAAAATTTTGTCTTCCCGGGTGAAATCGATTTAATCAGCTAGTTTAAGATAAAATAGTCTGTAAATGTACGTTTGACATACCTAAACGATTCCTGTTCGTTCGCGAGGACGTGGGGTGCAGGCGTTGCTCCATTTGTCACCCGGTTGCGGTCACTATGCTGGGCCACTGATTCCAAGCCCTGGGAAAGCTTCAGCATTTCTTCACCGAATTTCTGCATGGCAGTCATCGTTATCGAGCTAGGTTCCGGAATGCTGGAAGGTGTCACTGGGTATGTTAATAAGGCGAAACCACACTTCAGCCAGGATAGCAGTTTAGGTAAGTGCGACTAAATACCAGAGGTATAAAAGACAATGGATCCTATTTTCTAAACAATAGTTCAATCTTTGTTACACAATCGATATTAAACTAGAACGAAATGTGCCACACAATGCTCGCTAGAATGCCTCACAATGCATCATGCTGGTTGAAACATAGAACAGAAAGACACCACAAAAGTACCTTCCACACCTACCTGGACTCCAGCAGCCACAAATCGTGATTATCCAAGGTGGACAGCTCCGTGTCGGTTGAGGCCGCCGAGTGCGCATGCTGGTTCTGGGCGGTCGGCAGGCTGAGCTTGATGATACGTTTCCAGGTGTTCCGCCGGTCGAATGCCGGTGCCTGGCCGAGCCAGCCGCTCGACCAGCCGCCACCACTGCCCACGCCGCCCAGATTCTCGCTCTGCTGCGCCAGCAGACGCACCGTCAGCGTGTAGGTGATCAGCATCACGCAGAGCGGTATGTAGAAGCAGACGATCGAACCGACCAGCTTGTACACCGGATCCGGTATCTGGCAGGTTCCGTTCACCAGGACCGATGCGTGGTTCTGCAAGTGGGGCGATTTGCGTTACGCTCTCCCGGCCGTTTAGCAACCGCTAAGCCCCCCCCGACCCCTTCGCTTACCTTCGAGTACATTAGGCTCAGCGGCAGACTCATCGCGATCGATAGCAGCCACACGAAGCTGATCTTCAGGACCACACGCCGGCGCGTCTTATTGCGGCCAAACTTCATCGGGTAGCGGAGCGATAGGTACCGATCGACCGAGATGGTGCAGAGGTGCATAATGCTGGCGGTACAGAACAGCACGTCCAGGCAGATCCACACGAGACAGTACTCAGAGTCCAGTGGAAAGCGACCTTACGAAAGGATGGAAACGAATGCAAATGTTAAACAGTTAATGATTCATTATCTATCACCGGACACATCATAAAATGTTACTCAAGAAACGTGTGTTTCACAAATCAAGGTCCATAACCAAATCATTCTCTTTTTCATGGTTTTC
>KE525404.1:53243-84564 GCA_000441895.2 Anopheles sinensis
TACCTTTCATCGCCAAATCGAAACGAGAACTTCAGCGAAGCTGACGGCGGTCTCTGTTGCAGTTAATTAAAAAGACGTACTAATTGGCGCCCGCGATGGCAAGTCCAGATGGGCGGCGTGGGTTCTCGAAAGTAAGCACCCTCCATCCAGCGGCCACCGAAACGGCGAGTTTCAAGTACCGCGGTGGTGTTCTATTGCTTCATTTTGGGCTCCATACTTGACCCGAATGAACGTTAATTGCTTACCAAATTTACAGTTTTCCACTCGAGCACAGCGCTATATTTTGTCATCTCGTTTTCAACTGATATTTTCGCGGGACATTATTCCAACCGAGCTTCGTCTCTCCACCATCGCAGCTGAGGCGAGATCCCTCCTTCCTAGTGCGACAAGGAGGAAGCGCTGGATTATGTGAAGTCGGTTCGCTCCGGAACGACGGGTCGGTTCACTGGCAGCGCATCAATTCTGGCGATAGGCTCAGGCAGCGTAACTTCAGTTTTATGACAGCGAGATTTATATTATAAATTACCACCACCATCCCCCTCCCCCTAACGCTTTCCTGGTGCGTCGAATGATTGCCTCCAAGCTAACCCACACCGTCTTATCGGTATCGGTCTGACATTCTAGAACATCGGGCCAGTTCGTGCCAGCGGTTGGACGCGGAAGGGCTCACATTGTGGAATGATGGTGGACTCCGAACGTGACAGTAATTGCCGCCACTTTGGGAGGAACCTTTGTGGCCCTGCCACCCCACCCGGCAGCCACCCTCCGCGTGTCAGGAAACAAAGGAAACGCTGGTCGCCAACTTTCTGCCAACTGGCGAAGAATAACGAGCCTCCAGCGTTTCGCTACAATTGTCGCCAGCTGCATGTATGTCCGATGATGACGGTGACGACGATGATGATGGGGATGATTGCAGGCCATTCGCAACCGGCAGTAATTGTGATGATTTACAGACCATAATGCACTTCTTCGCTAAATTTCCGCAGCACGGTGGTGGAATTAGGAGGAGACAATATAACAGCGGAAAGAATGAGAAACTAAAGATATCTTCTACGATCACTATATAGACAACTTACACATTCATTCGAGTACATTGAGGCGGAATCGAAGTCCGACCAGCTGCTATCCAGTATAGACATCCCGGGGGAGCTTTCGTCGGTTCCCAAAAGATGTAGATATCCGGATACTCCGAGTTACGATTTTGTGTGGGTCAATTCGAGCATGCCGGAGTTGGTGTGCTCGTGTAATGGATCAATTGATCCTCGGCTTTGTGCACTTTGACAGCCTTCACATAATACTACTGGCCTCCAAACAGCCCCCGCCTCTCCACAGATCACGCGCTCTACGGCTGCGATGTGGTATCTAAATCAATCACTGCACCGAACTTGAGACCGAGCAACACGTCTCGCACAGCAACTTTATTCACGTTACACAGACGGAGCAAAGGTCAGCACGGAGTGGTGGAACTTGGTGGTGAACGAAGTCACCTTTTATATTTCTTATACTTGTTACAACAAAGCCGATCTTGCAACGGAGGGGCCCCGACGGAAAAGAGAAAAAACCCACCCGCTTCTTGAGCGGAGAAAGAACGAATCACGATTTCCTTTTCTTTTCTTCCTGTCACCCTCAACACAACAATTGCGCAAACAGTGAGTTGTAGGCGCAATCACGACTCGTGTCACTAAAGGAGGCTTAAGACAGCAGCTTGACACAGTTCCCGAGAGCTGGAGTTTCGGCCTGGAGACAGTTTTGGTGCGCGGCGTGGGACTAAGAACTCCCTCTAATTCTCCCTCGCGCAAATCTTGTACGCTGCGCGGCCGAAACAGAGTCCCGGACTGATGGGGGAAACAACACACACTGTCACTGACTCTCCCGAGGGGTGGATGACACACGACTTTTAGGGATTGAGGAAAAAATAACACGGTCACCCTTATGTGTCTCTTGCTGCGTGTTTCGTCTATTTTGCGTTGTTTTTAAGGCTGTTGTTTTCGATTTTGTTCCTATTGCGAGTCACACACACACACACACACACACCGAACCGGTAGGCAAGTTTTGTATACTCAATCTCGGGGACTCCTGCGAGCCAAGAAACAGCACACACGGAACGTACTTGTTCGCGCTACCGACTCGAAAAGGCGACTGACGATGCACGATTCCCTTTGGCCGCGGTAAAGCATAGCCTTTTTCTTTTGCTTCAGCCAGCACGGTATGTATTGGTGGCTGCGGGCTGATGAACGGCACCAACACCAACCCAACCATCGCGAGTCGTAGAGACAAAGACGAGGCGCAGCGGCCGATGGAAGGGAAATGACGATGTTTCAGCATAAGCGAAAGCATATGCGGCCCGAGCATAAGACGCTGCTGCGGGTCGTGATTGCACGTGTGCAGCCGTCCCGCTTCGCACGTTGATGTATAGGTGGATAAGGACAGAACAGCATCGAACAGCGTCTCTCCCTCACGCCAACAACGTTCTTAAAACCACCAACCACCAATACAAACAAACAGCATCACGCTCTACAGCAGAACTTATGCTGCTTGCAAGGAAAGGGTCGCACGATCGAGCAGGGACAGCATAGCCGAGCGCGCAGAGCATGTGCTGCATAAATGTATGTTGAATGTTGCCCCCTTTCCACCCATCCTGACACCGCACACCGTCGATCGACCCACAACCCGATTTGCTGTTTACGCATATATTGTCGTGCCTTTTAAATGGTTGTTTATGCTAGCGCGAAGCATACGGCGGCCTGCCGGATCGGTGGTGGACATCTCTGCTCCGGCGGTCGGGGGCTGGGCGCGCGAACCAAACTCAATCAAAATTGATTATCGTCTTCACCAGCGCAGAGATAACTGCCAGTACACGCTGTTCGAAGCGAAAAGAAATATCCAATCGAACGGGGACGGATAAATTTGAAATCAAAAACTGCGCTCGGTCAGTGTGTCAGGAACGGCACAATGGTGCCGCCGGATGAGTCAGATGATCCGCCAAATTGTACCACGATCTTGAAACGCTGGGGAAAAAAATCAGACGCTCAAAATATGCAATAGAAAAAGAAGCGAGCAGATCTTGAGTGAAATCACTCTCGGAAACACGGATCCCAAAGTCTAAATTATAAGATTGGACTCATTTTGAAGATGTTTCTTAAATATTTATCGTCTTTTAATCTTTTGAGCTGTTTAGGAATAACGTAATAGACTTCCTGTAGCTCGTTGATAAAATCAAAAGTATCAAATAACGTATGTAAGACCACTTGCATCAGTAACACTCAACTATTTTCCTTTTCTTCTTCCATATGGATTCATAAGAGCCTAGTTTGTCAACTGTGGTCTGCAGCAAAATCGCCCTCAAAACTATTCGCGCTCTCTCCATCGATCTCTAAATCTCTCCACCGGCGCGGATTCAATCTTCCGGGGTTTGGTTATGGTTTGGTGTATCTGGCGAGCGAAGAAAAATCCACCCGCTTTATTTTCTCCACAATTCCCTATTACTGGTCTTTTCTTCCTTTGTTCAATCATCGACCCATTCTGCCCATTCGAGAGGAGTTCGGCCTCGGCACTGGAATAACGAAACGACCGAACGCCCTCGCATTAACCTTTGCCCAGCGTTGCAAGCCACGACTGCTGGAGCTGCTGGCTCAGCGTACGTATGCAACTGTGTGCAACTGTGTTCTGTGTTCCACCGCCTCGCAACCAACATCATCATCATCATCACCATCATCGTGATCATCAAAATCACCATCGGCATCATCGGCACGACCACGAACGAGTGACCGGGAATCGGAATATGCAACGCGATGCCGGCGGGAGTGCGTCTACACAACGCCAACACCATCACCACCACACGATGCGCTGAAGCAGGCGCATCACCATCACAGCACACCAACACCACCGATGCAATGCGATGCAATCCGATGCAGCTAAGTGCATCTCCTTTGCATCGACTCGCAACGAATTTCTCGCGCTCTCTCTCCTTTTCCCCTTCACAATTTCTTCGTAATATTCGTTTATCTCCAAGCCTTCCAAAAGGGACACACTTGCCGGGTCCAAGGGCGTAAGTGATGCTGCACCCTGAGGCAAAGACCGGCGATCGGGAACCAACTCCCGTCCAATGAGTGATAGAAGTTCTAATCAGTAAAGGGTGCTTGCAACATCAAACCAAACAAAAACAACAGCTTACCGGACCATCGCCAATCGAGGGGTCCCGGGACGAGTCCGGGCACGAGGGCTTCGGTGTGCAAACCGGCGACCGACGGCGCGCTTTTGCTCGGTTTATAGACCCCGACCTGGGGTCGGCGATGTTCGGAAACTGTGATAGGCCATCAACTGCGGAGCCCGCCATCGACTGACGGCTGCCATTCAAACGTACATCCGCCGCCCCACCCGATGGAGCTCTAGTGATCCTGAACCACACCAAACGCTAACCTATCCCACTCCTTCACCTCATCCTCCTCCTTGACAGTCCAGGGAAGGCTTTATTGTAGCAAATGAATTAATTGTAGCCGCTGGTGCAATTTCTGCCATCGATAGGCCGCCTACCCATCGGTAGCTGTTGGAGGTTAACTCGTTTAAAGTTGATGCCGTACAACTTGCTTCATGCTGGTCTAGAGCTGCTAGGGAATTTTGTTGTAAAACATGCGGGCCCTACAGGTCAATAGCAGCGGCACAAAGAAGTAATGTAATCTGAAGTGGGTTGTCACAAGCGATTAAACGACAACGACTACTTGGGCGCACTGAAACACGGAAGTAGATTTTTTGCCGATAAAACAACAATGTTCGTTTTTGCGAAATAAACTTTTAAAATTAATCTATATCAAGAAACACAATTCGTAGCAAAAAGAGCAACATTTAGCTTGTTTATAATGTATTTCGGTTTAAGATTAAAAGATTATTTAATCTGACCTCTCCTAAAATATTATTACAAAGTATCTTACTTAGTTGTGTTAAACCATAAGGTCTTCAATTGCTGAAAAAATTATATGAACTGACTATAATGAGTAGTAACTTTATAATAACTAGTAACTTTATAATAAAACTTTTTCGTAAGATGGTGTTCAATATAAATAAGTTTAATGAAATAAACTTTCTCAACCCGGCTATGGAACGTTCGCATCCTTTAAATATTATACTAAGGACGCAAAAAGAAAGTATTCCACTGGCTGTCGAGTGAACAAATTCAGCAAAGACCGAATTATGCCAAACGGCATTACAATGCTCTCGGAAGCCTGCAGAGAGATGAATCTAAAATCAATAACAAACAAAACAGCAACGGAACGACCTGAGGCAGCAACCGAAGGGCAGTCAGCTTGGGTGATGACTCATCGGCAATTTGTACGCAAGCTTCACTTCCGCCGTTGCTAACGTAGCCACCACCACCCAGTCGAAGGCGTCCCACCCATCGAAACCCCCTTAGTCCTGTTCGTCGTCCTTCCTCGCCACGTCGCCTGGAGATCTCAATGCGTTTTCCTCTGGCTTTTTGCATCACTGCTCGGTCCCGTTGCTTCCCGGAGAAGCGGGACAGAATATTTCCCTCCTTTGCTATCAAACCCAGCAGCGGCCCTTCCAATTGCCACTGTCATTCATCACCCATACCATCACGGGGGCCCCCGAGTACCGCTCTTTTCCCTCCTATTTGCACCCACCCACCAACCCCGTGTGCATCGCGTGCTGCCGTACCCTCTCTCGATAAATTAACAAAACTTTTCCAGCCACCCGTCCAGGCCCTTCGGTCGGTTTCCCTACCAGGCGCATTACATCATATCGTAGCAGTCGCAGTTTTTCGCCCCGCACCGAAGACCGAGACCACACGGCAATGCATCCTTTCCGCGGGCCTACGCGAGTACACATGAATAAAACATTCATATATTCTTCAGTACCGCGCGCCATCGGTTTGAACCTGCTTTTACTTTCCTCCGAACGAGGTGAAACGGTTGGAAAGGGTCTGAATCGGCGAATGCCTCCTTCTGCCCGTTTTTTTTTTCCAGCGGTAGGATTAAGTCTCGAATTACAGAACGAGAATTCAATTTTCCTCCCGTGGGATGCTGCTGTAACAATTTTATTTAACTTTTTTCTCCCTCCTCAAACCGTTCGGTACTCTTTCATGCCACTACCCTTTCCGGCCCGGCACTCGGAACCAATGAAAGTTTATGAAATAAGACACATGATGTGCACATTCGAGAGGGTGGAAGGACATAAAGGGAAGGACGACGCGGAAAAACGACACCGATTGTACATTTCCACTTCCTCTTTCTTTTTCTTCCACATTTCAAGTTCAAACAAATCTCGTACAACCCACGTGGAAGTGCAAATTGATTTCCGGGATCGTCTTGTGCGACGAGATTTTGGGCTATTTGCGAAGCGTGATGACTCAACTGAAGGCGCGTTCGAAGGTTTGGAACGATTTAGCAGACGAAGAAAAACAACCAAGTGAAGAACGGCGCCGATGGACGGAAAAGTAATGCGTGAAATTACTTTTGCCCAAACTTTTGATGGCAAAGAAGTTTATTATGAGTCGCTTAGTGCAAGCAAGGCGAACAAAGTTTGCGTTAGCACATCATAAAATACATACCTCGAATGGTATAAAGAATAAAGTAATGGTTCTGTATGAATCAGAACTGACGCACGACACGAAAAAACTAGGAAAGAAAATCATAACAGATAAAACAATGAAAACCTTGATATTCAGAAACTACAATTATGCAGGATCGATTAGAATCTAAAATAATGTAAACAGAGTTAGTCAGCCAATTGCAGGTTTGAAAGCGCCTTTCGTAAAAAATGTTGTAATTGTAACACAATATTTATTAAATGTGTAATGGCATGATTCGTTGATTTTGGATTGCTTTCCGTTCACAAGACTAGGAAAAATATTAAAAAAAAAAACTGGGCAGTTAAGCTATGAAAACTCTAATGTTCAACTTATAACAATTCCTAAAATTGATCGGAAAGTTAACAAAGGTCTTGTCTGCGTGGTAGGCGTAAACTACCGCATAAAGGTGTCTAAGATGTACCAGATTTCCGTACGATCCAGGACAAATTCGGATGAAGCAACGTAATTCCAAATCTTTGCGTCTGACTCATGATAAGCGACTCATATGACAATGACATATTCTAGACAGCCAGCTGTTTGCTTCAACAAATCCCTCGAGCATTCCAGTTAAAACTCCAATCGACGATATGTATCAAACTGAAACGAATACTTTAAAGTTTACAGTAAAACATTTAAAGGAGAAACTACAGTAGTTTTTTAATAGTGTCACATGTTTGATAAAAAAAAATGTGTTCCATATTGTTTACTACATCGGCATCACCATGAACAGAACGTGGTAGACAAGAACAAAAATCCTGAAAGCTGAAAAACTTCCGATTTGTTATCACACTTTCCACACAACATCAAACAACAAACGAGAGCATCAAACTAATTGCCACCAGCCGTGGATTAAAACTCGCTCGAAAAAATAATGGTACACTATCAACCTTAGCCGCATTAGTGACGTTAGCCTTGACTTCTAAACCGAAGCCTCACCACGCCATTCGGTCACGATCACATGACATTTCTTTTCCATATTAATTTACTTGCTTTTCCTGTTCAAAATATGTGTATGTTCGTTTTTTTTTCTTTGGCTTTTTCATTCATTCGACTTTTTGCTCAAAGCAATTGCGATGGAAATAACGACTCCTCATCGGGCGGCCAAACAAGTACGCTGCGGATCGACGGGGAGGACAAATAGTAAATGGTACAAAAACCGCAGCTGCCATCCAACCAGTCCGCCATACGTTCGGTACTTATCGCGTGCTCGCGTGTGGACTCCGGGCAGGACGAAGGAGGGGAAAGTGAAAAAAGGATGTTTGTAAGGTCAGCGGCATCCGAGAGACGACGACGACGACGACGAATGGTGGCTGTCCCTTATCTTATCACATGCGGTATACGGTTTGCATGTGTGCCGTTCGGTGCGCTTTGCGAAATGAAAACTCGGTTCCATTTCATTCGGCAGTCCTGTCCAGGCCAGAGCAGCAGTTTTACTACTGAAGTTAATCCAGTATAGCTGTAAATACGCCGCTTGCTATTTGAATAAACATTGCGAACAAACGATCGCTTCGAATGAGTTCTCCGGAATTTATTGGCAGATAAGACGGTTTTATGGCTCCAACATTCTAGAAATGCAGACTAAAATTGCGAATGCTTTCGGGCCAATCATATTTTTATTCTATCCTATTTATTTCATATTTGAAGTTAAAGGCTAACGACATTCAAACGTTCAAAGAAATGCGGTAAGCAATTAACTTCTTGTTTTGACGAAAGAAAAGATTAGACTCAAATTAAAAATGTTCTAAATTTTGACAAAAGCACACGATATATGCAAATAAATATCATATGGTGTAGAAAAACATATTTACCTTTTTAAATGTGTACAGATAACAAGTCTGCTGCAGCTCAATACCTTTTCGTCAGTTATACAATTAAGTTTAACTGTCGTCATGCCGGTGCTCCACATAATTCAAAACTCAATTTTAAACCTCGGCATCTCTGCAACTTGATTGGCTAACACACGTGGTTTAAGTGTTGTAATTACCAACAACTCATCGAAATTAATATCCATCGATCTGACGTGGCCTCTTGCGGGACACACTTAGCTGAATCAATAAACAATCACAAAAAAATGTTTGAGCAATATTTTGCAGTAAACCACAAATGCATTCACACACGGACACACAGGCACATAAATTCGCGGCTAAATGATCTCACATCTGCAACGAAAATGGTAAACAATAAAACTCACGTCACACCATCGAGTTTTTTAGTGAACTTTATTACACCCCTAACGATTCGCATGTCTTTTAACGCCTTTTCGCGGATTAGATTACCATAGGCCGGTGTTTGGGCGCCTTCACAAGTCTGTAGCACATCCTACTCAAGCCGAACGCATCACACGATTGGAGCTCGATCGAAAATGATCGATCACCTTCGGCCGAAGTTGCCGGCAAAACTGCGAGATCTCGCGCAAACCTGTCTCTCCTGCATGGACAAGACAGCGACCGGTAACCGTTTATCGTTCTAATTTAATCCGCGCCTCAAAGTGGAACGCACGCGATGGCAAACCCCAGCATGGGAGCCAAAACACCTAAACCGAGCTAAACGTTAGCACAATCTTTCGCTCTGCGCGAGGTGATCCGATTCGAGCACTTTGCACTCGGAACGAAAAGAGAGCGAGATCATCGCGTCCCCAGCAGTGCACGCTGATGTCGACCGTTGAATTGGAGCTTCACCGAACATTGCCTCTTCGTTCCGGCTATTTCGTCTCCCCTTCAGCAGCCGCACACGCTCGCAATCCGGCGTGAGCATAATCTGTGCAGCAGATGTGACGATCTGTATACGGCCCCTGTGCGGCCACTCCACAAAACCAAGAAACCCACCAACAAACGCACGCAAGCAAACACTCGTCGCTCTTAGACGCTCCAACGCTGAGGTTCTACTACTGAACACCCATCAAATACACTAAACTCGCGGCGGCCGTTACGCCCTTTTATCGCAAGATCGTTTGTAACGCCGGCTTACGCGATCGAACCGCGATCTGCACCGACCGAGAGTGTGAACAGATCTGCGCCCGTTGCGTTGCGATGGTGACGACTGATGCACGTTCGAACGTCGTTGGGTGGAAAACCCATTCCCAAAACCGCCACCACGGAGCTGAGGCGGCCGTCAATGGGACGCAGGCTGACAGGAGAGAGAACAAAAAATCCCATGATGAAAAACACGCAGCGTGCGGGAGAAAACAACATCGAGTGAAGAAAAATCTCACATCGCACCGCGAGGACTTCAGTGTAAGACACGGTCGTGGATGATGTTGTTGGAGGTACTGCAGTACTGGGTGATTATCGTGTAAGGGCATACTGCAACTAGCTGAGTGAATATTTTGGACAAAAAAAACTATTCCCACGACATCAGCTGTTTTTTCTTCTATAAGCTCGAAAATACCATAAACAGATCAAAACAACAAAATACTCTGACAGATGCAACACTCTCGTTCAATTTGTTACATGTTCCAATTTGAAGACGTTTGCGTAACGACACATTAAAGATACCCTTTTTTAACAGTATGACTCCGAAATCCTAATCTTCTGAAAAAGGCAGGTCCAACATACCATTTAAATATAATTCTTCGAAACACAAAAAAATTAGACGTCTTTATATTATAACATTTTGACCATCCATTCATCGATTCGTGGATAGTGTGTATGAAACGTGTATGGCTGCTAATTAAAGATTCCCTTTTC
The DNA here is from genome assembly GCA_000441895.2 of Anopheles sinensis. Lineage (NCBI taxonomy): Eukaryota > Metazoa > Arthropoda > Insecta > Diptera > Culicidae > Anopheles > Anopheles sinensis. The sequence continues at coordinate 63,513 of KE525404.1, forward strand.
GCAGTAACTCAGATTTGTATTTCCATTTCGAATCTAATGGGATTCTGGTTGGAAACTTCAGTAGAAACCTGCTCCACAGAACTTCCCCTTGCCTTTTCCATCGAACTGTGCATTCAGTGAATTAATTACAAAAATAACTAGCATTAATTGACTCGGGTGGAGTACCCTCATCTCCTGCGGGAATTCAATGGAGCATTTGCCAAATTGTTCTGTATTTGTGAATTGGACAGAAGCTGCTAATTCGCGAAGATACATCTTCCATGGATTTGCCAACCATCGAATAACCTGTTCGTTTGCCAGATTTTTTTGGAAGCAGTCATGCAAAAACGGTATCGCAACGGTTTCGGCCCATGGGAGGATCGTTTCTTTTCACGTTTCACGATTGTAGGGTCTATTTTTCGCCCTACGCCTGACCCAACTGCCCTGTTGGGCGACGCTGACAGGGCGGCCTTGCGTAGCTGCTATTGCTCAACAACCGACACTGGTCGATGCCGTAGTTGAGCAATGGCTGTAGTACACAGTGTGTATTGTTCCTGTCCGCGATTGCGTTCGTCACTGGTCACCTCCACCACATCCATCGCCTCCACCAGGCTGCTGCTTTCGCCGGTTTTTAACCAGTTCGTTTGGCCTTTACGGAGCGATAAATAACGTTACAGTACAGTGTTGGCCGTTGCGCCGGTTGCCATCCGGCCGATAAATCATATGGCTATCCATCTATCCATCGCTCTGACCTTCTAAGAAAGTTCCAGGAAACTGAGGAACGAAGCGAAGGGTTGCGTGTGGGTGTTTATTCTTTCTTCAAATTTCGAACGGTTCTGATGACAGTTACAATTTCTTCTATAAAACTATTGAAAAATAACAAATTAACATTTCATAATATTTTCACAACACAAAACTAATTTGATTCGTTATTTTTCGGTTCTAGTTTTGCGATCCAAAGCAATCATAACAGTAAAATAAATTTAAAAAATAACATACTCTCATATTCAGAAGAGAAAATGTTTTTATCTCATATGTAAAGGAGAAATAGCACTATAACCCTTAAAGCTTGTGAACATTTTTCAGCATAATCGTCTAAAATTGCAATGGGGGACGAGTGCTAGAAAATAAAAACTCATCTTCAGATATCTCCCACCACGCCATTAGAAATGCACCGATTTCGTATGCCGTAAGTGTGCTCAGAAAGCGAACAGAATTGCGGCACCAATGAGGTCTCGCGCAGTGGCTGCAGGAGATTGCGTGGCCGCACCGTAGCCGATTGATTCCATATCAATCGGAGTTTGGGATTATCTCTGGTGGCCCAGTTACGGGCACGAAGTGCGAGAAAAAACGCAGGGAAAAAGGGAAACCATAGGGCCTTCCCTTTGCCGAGAGAAAACATTGCTGTGCTAATGCGCACTCTAATCTTTCCACCCGTTTACCCTGTTTCTCTTCATGGTCTTGTGAGGAAAATGGATGCGTTCTGCGCACGTGGTACCTGCACTTTTGCGCACGTTTTACACGCACACGCCACCCCTTCCCCGGGGAGGTGGTAGGTAGGGTGTGCATCTTCGTGCACTATGAACGAGCGCAAAGACGAACGTGTGGGCAGCTCCCGGCCAGAGCAACCTTGCGTGAGCGGCGATGGAAAAGAAATGCTCTCCCTTGCCAGATTAATGCACCCTTGGGAGGCCTGACGGTTGGAGAGATTGTGCGCCAAAAGGCGGCCCGAACCGGTTGGCTTCCTTGCACCGATGGCCATCCGTCCTACGCACGCCTAATGGCGTTTTGCTGCGCACGAGATAAGCCGGGATCGCACGCAACCGCCCCGTCGAACACGCGCAACTAATAAATTAATTTTACCATAATCAAAACCGGCTACGGGGAGATACTCCAAACTCGAAAACGGGCAACAGGGAGGGCCGAATGCGATTACCACCAAGTGGAATCCAAAACTTCTTGGTGTCAAATCACTCGGCAGAAGCGGCACCAACCTTATATCCATTGGTTCTTGTGGTTGGTTCTACCCACGTTCCGATAACGTCCGATAGAGGAGAATAGATTGAAGAACCAACCCGGGGTCGCTATTGCGTCAGTTTGACTGTCTTGAATCCCCCAAACACTGATGCGCTTTTCCACTTTCGGTCCGCTAATCGTTGCATTTACCCCCTTTTTTGCTGCACCCTGGTGCTGTTGACCAAAAACATAGCACCCACTGTCCGATTTGATGCATTCCCGATACATTCCGAATCGATGCGTTTCGTTTAAGTTTTCTCTAGGCTTATTTCAACAGACGCCGATTTGGGTGTTTTTCTTCTAGATCACCCACTGACTTTTGTTCTAGAAAAGGTTTTCTAACATTTTTGTGGCATACAGCGATACAGTCGCCCAGAATGGATGGAATCCAAATTTAGATTCGATTCTTCGTGAAATCGACAAAACCATAGGTGATGGAACAACTTTGTTTTAGCCAAACAAGTGATTCTACATCATAATGAAAGACTTGCTGGTTGGCTTAACTTTAGAACTTTAAAACATAGGTTACATCAAATGGAAGAATCATGCAAGATGAATGAGCTCACTGTTACAAAGACATAAACATCTAGTGATTTATCATCACGTAAATAGCATTTCACGCAATTCTACTTTAAAAAAACTCAATAAACAAAAAATGAAAAAAAAAACTTATAAAAATGTTTATACGGAAAAAATTCACTTCTTACCAGTTCGTCAAGACAAAACATCTCGTCAGGGATGAAAATCACGAAATGAAACTAGCCATCACACAAGACAAGAAACTACTAATCATTCCAGCTTAAATTAAATTGAGAATGGAAACCTACAATCACGAATGCAGCACAAGAGTTGGAAGAACAAAATTTAATAAAAATTAGATACGAAACCCCTGCCCGTCTTGTTCATCCCCTTCAGAATCGGTTCTTATTTCTTTGGCTTTTCTCAAAACGGAATCCGCTTCCGATATTCTTTCAACACACGTCGTCGACGGGGCAGGGAAATTCTGCACACTCATCTCATTTTTCGCCAGCCGCGAACCACAAAGAACCTTTTTGCGCTAGACGAATGTGTATGCTTCCGCAGCCGCCTGCCGTCTGTTACTTCCTTTTTCATTAGAATTGTTTTTTTTATTCCTTTTGAGCATCGGCGAACGGCATAGACATCCGCAGCCGGAACTTTCGTTTCGAGATGTAGTGCCTCGGTTTCGCTGCCGGTTTCTTCTTGCCCGACCGGAGAGTGGATTCTAAAATTGTGCACCGTAAAACAGATGCAGATGCAGAGGAGTGTGAGTACGAAACACGTACACATACATTGGTTTCTCGGGGTGCATCGGTGCGCTGCAGATGACTGCCGTCGCAGAAGTGCCAGCTCACATTTCGCTCCCGGTTCGTAGCATCTTCTGGGTTCTTCTATTTCCGAGCTGGATCTCGTCCCACGTCGAGCAGCGCCCGGCGAACGTAACCGGGCTGCTGACCTTCTTCTACGTGCACAGCCTCGCCTCTGCTATCGAGCATTTCGTTCCCTACGCACCTTCTCTGCCCTCGGGGGCCCTTAGGACCGCGACGAGAAAACAACCAAATAAAACACCCGCGGCAGATGTCTCCTCGGTGCGAGTAGGTAAACGGCCGGCCAGCCGAACCATATGCCCCGTGACGCGCTCGGTCTCGCTCCTAACGATCGTGGAATTGACAGCGGACCCTTCGTCCTTAGGCCTCTCGATCTACCGAACATACCCCAGCCATCTTCTTAAACGCTGGCCGGCCGGTCGGGGTCTTTGCCCACATCATCTGGGTCTGGACGATCTGTCGAAACCGTTTAGAAAGATCGATGTGTTTAACGATGAGCAGCAGTCGCCGGGACGGCCCTGCTAGCGTTGATCATTAACTGAGACTGGCATCAGGTCCCCGATATTCTACGCAGCAGTGGTGGCGAACATTAGATCAATATCACTAGTCAGAAAAATAATGTGCGGTTCAACAATAATCATATATTAGATGAATACATTCAACAACAACTTAAGAGAACAAGATAAATACTCAAAATGATACAAGTTTATGGCAATTATTTATTTAAGTGGTCACTCGGGATACGAAGTACAAACAGAATTAGTATATTATAATTTATGCAAATGAATTGAATAATAATTTATGCAAGCGATCTCATGAGCATAAACTACCTTAAAACCAAAATAAAAGTTTGGATAGTGACTAAAAGATATATTTCAAATCAAACCTTAGAATTTAAATTTGCTACCTTATTATTGTAGTTAAGCATTTATCAATGTCTTTTAATAATTCAAAAACTTCAACTAGGGATCATTCATCTAATTATTCCCGAATTCAATACCTATTTGCTGTTCCTTCAACAATAATACTTCGCTTATATAATGGACGTACTTGCGATTTGTTCTATACATAATTTAAGTTTATGATGTTTCGTGCATTATTTCCATCAAACATTGAGTGTAATGAACACATCCAAAAGTCTTGTAATAAAATATTGTCTTGATCATTTTATAAATCAAAGTTCGCCACAACTGTATTAGAACATAGAAGAAGAAATGCCGAGCAGCGCATCGACCGGTGGAGTGAGTGAGTGTAAAATAAATTAACCAACGCTTCGAATGCTTCCGATTCGGAGCCTCCTACTTCTTCCGAATAGGAAAGAAAAAAGCTGCTGCAAAACATTCGACGTACCGATCGATGCTGCCCTCAGCACGTCCTCACTGCATCCTCCCAGGAGAGTTTGATTTTTTTTTCTTCGTCCCATCTACTCTATAAGAGTCTTTAATGAAGATAACACAATTTTGGCCCTCTCGAGCAAAGGTTATTGGGTAAATGTTGATTATTGTTTGAAAAGGGCTTTTTCGAGCACTCGCCCAAAAATGCATCCGGATTTGGGCCACCGTTCAGAGTTTTCCCTCCGATGCGCAACCAGTTATTAAAAAAGCAAGACGAGGGTGTTGCATTCTACGCTACCGTTGCTTCTCGATACGGTTCTGGTCGGAATTGAAAGTGAAAAGTAAACAGACTTCCTCCTCGCCATAAAGGGACAGGGCACCTTCCGGGACCCGGAGGATCGAAATAAAAAAACAACACACCGTCTTCAAGGGTGACACTTTACGGAAGGGCACCAGGGAGTATCTGAACGTTATTAGTATTATTATCGCCATCACCGGAATTGCTCGCGTGAATGGATCGACTGTTGATGTGCACAGTGTGGCAAAGGTGTCCGGCTGAAGCAGGGTACAATTAGGAAATCTGTGATTGATGGTTTATAAGTAAACAGCTCACGCAATCGCAAGGGCCCTACCATTTACGGTCGCTGGTGACACACTTCGAAAGGGGTCTCTTCCCGGGAAATGAAAGAAACTAATTGAAACCAGGGTTTCGGTGGCACAAACTTTATCCATTGTCAATGATTACTTACTGTGCGGTAATGAAAGTGGTGTGTTGAATAATGCATCCAGTGTTCACTGTTTCCGTACTCTCTCTCACTCTATGTTATTTACTTTTGGACAAATATTGACAAATTAACGACCTGAAATGTGTGCACACTTAGTGAAAAATAACTAACATTTAAAAAACCGACAGGACACCATCGGGACGATATTTTAAAGTCAGAATGGCGACATTTTTAGGCATCAACCAAGGACCACAGCGGTTGATTAATTACTTTCCATTCGAGCGAACGTCCAATTTTATAATTTTTGATTTTCCGACAGCATTTCGCTCCAAACTGCACCTGACGTTCTGTTCGATGCGCAGGCTAACTAACACCTGTGTGCTAACCATAAGCCTTCGAAGCGAAAAATTTACAACCTCGTTTATTATCTAACAAAAAAAGGAACAAAAACTGACGCAAGGATACACATCTTTCGTCGATAAAAAAGAATGAAAAACGGCTTCTTCTTATCCAACGGACGTCGCGCGAGTGTATTCCGTTCGGCAGCTTGCAACCCATCGATACTTATCGGGCAATTTCGATCGAATTGGAACTAATTTCCGCATGCACCGTGGAGTGCACGTTTTTTACCAACGCCCATAATTACGCACAAATTATCAAACGCAAAAGCGAACGTGTCTTCCTCCTCATCGGAATTGTTGTCGTAAGTGCCGGTGGCTTTTTTGCTAATTTTCTTCCAAACAGTATTTGGTTCGGTTATGATCGGCATCGTCAGCAGCTTTGACCGATTTGTAGTAAAGGGGCTCTCATAAAAAAGGGCACTTGACGAGACTGGGCAAAACTGGTTGCTAACGAAAGAACGAAAAAGCTGCTGAAAAGTGAAACCCCGTTAGAACAGGTGCCAATGCAGCATTCGAATGCAATTATTTCGGTGTGTAGCAACATTCGTTGTTGAAGAGCGCAGAAAAGTGAAGGTCTCTGAGAATTTTCTTTAAGGATCGATAGAACGCTTAAACAATGACTACAATATTTATAAAATGTTCATTTAATCATTACAATTTCCATCAATTCGCTTCAGTTAAGTTAATTTTATCCCGTTTTTGTTTTATTCTCATCATCAAACTAATATCAATACGTTATATTTTTTTAAAAGAAAATTAATAAGCCCAGAAAAAAGCTGCCAAGCCAGCAAACGTAAAATAACCATGCTTCACCCCGCCACACGCCGTTTAAAGCAGCAAACGTTTTTCCCTGATGCACCAACGCAACCCGCAAAAGCAATGATTTCCCTTCGTCCCAAAGGCGCAACAACCGACATGCAAACCACCCTCCTGCAGGGCAGGGCCGGGCTCGCAAACGAAAACATTTTCACGGAAGCCGTCCCGCCGGGCGGAAACTTAAGCGAACTGGCCTCATTCTGGCGCGCGCGTTGCGTATTCCCTTCGTTTACCAAAACCGTGGCGCACGCGCGTCCAACCGTGGTTTGTCATTCGCTTCTTTACGCTGCGGTCAGCGGGTTGTTTCTTTGACTGTTTTTTTTGCTTCCCTTGCCGCTTGCGCTAAACCGGTACATACAAAAAACCAGAAAGCTCAACGTAACCGATTTATGCACGAGGAGAAACGAAAACTACACGCCAAGCGAACGGCAGAATCTTGTCCAGGGCAGCATAAGAAAGGGGAACACAAAAAACATCCCTCGCGGCATTCGGCCAGGTGTTTCGCACCGTCGAAAGCAACGCACGTGGGGACTCTGAGATAGCGCTGGTCATCTTCGCCCCCGGTCCGGTTTGGGGCAGTGATTCGGGCGGCGTGGAAAGTGTGGAAAATCCGCGCACCTTTCGTGCAGCCGTGCGGTCGGACAACCGATACCGGCAGGTGCAGCTGAGACTTGTACTGTGGGTTTTTAAGAAAGCAATAAAGTCGAACTCCGGCCCGTGGCGCAGGAAAGAAATCAAGGCACATGGCCGCGAACGCAAACAGCAACGCGACAGGAATGGAACAGCGAAACAAAATACAAACCAAATCCTCCAAACAACGTCGTCGCGCGGAACATAAACAGCAGGTGGATCGGTTTTTCACGGTTTTCTCGTGGTGTTTTGGGTTGGTTTTTTCGCTTCTTTTTTCACCCCTGCTTGCCAGCTTACTTTCCGTCATGCTCCGTTCGGTTCCGTTTCGTTTTCAAAACCTACGCCAGCAGATTCTATGCTCGGTGTGGTTTGGTTCCCTTTTTTCTTTCTACACCGTCGTCCTTTTATTAATAAGCTTCACTTGCCCACCATGCTCACGCTTCACGAAGCACCCGCATTGCATCCCGTACGGTGCCGAGCATTTAAGGACGACTTAATGCACCACCAGCACCACCAGGGGACGGACTCCCTCCAGGGGTTTATTGGAAACTGATCGAGAAAAATAAACCCACAACCTTGTCCAGCAGCACACCTCGAAAGGCCAAGCACGTGCTCGGATTTTACCGGTTGTCGTGGACTGTCCTTTGGTAGATCCTTTTAGGCGTGGACCATTTCAAAATGTCGTTAATGCCAGAACAAGAAACGATATTTGATTCCTTTCCTAATTACACCGATGGTTTTCGTTACGATTGCGATTCTTTGGATAAGGACACAAAAAAAACAAAAGGAGTTATAAATGTAACGTTTCTTATCCTTTCTAAAATGCTGCAGATAAACTGGTTTGTTAGTTTTGTTGTAATATTAAATCATTATGTCACAGATAATTGGATTACAATATTTAAATTGTGTTCATTTTAAATCCAATAACATACCAAAAAAGTAACAAACTGCGATCACTTCTATTCAATTAAAAACCAATTTGGTTCGACAACTAGACAACTGTAAAGTAAATTAGGATACATTGGTTCATTTACTGATTTTCAGGGTCAAAAAGAAATGGACAACTTGCAACACCGATCGTAAATAAAGGCAGCTACAAAAATCCATAAACAATAATCACTTGTTTCCCGGCAAATTCGAAACTAATTGCGTTCTTTTCGAACGGTTGAAAAGATCGTCTTAAAAAGGACAAACCATCCGAGGACCACTAGGTGGATACGTCAGTGCCAGCATAAGCGTGTAGGACAACTTTTACCTGCCTTCTTCGGCCGAAAGAGCCTCCGCCTTATTGTGTGTACTGAAGCTTTTATCAGTCTGCCAGCCGAACAGCGATGGGCAGATGTTCAGTCAACGCTTCGAAGGACAAGGGCAGAAGGGTCGGTCCAGAAGACGTGTAGGAAGAAAGGCTAGCCTGGCCCAAGCGACGTCTACACCACACCAAGCTCATTTCTATTTGCTCTCGATTCATTACGTTTTGCTTGTGTGCTTGCTTCCATTTTATTTCTCGTTCCTTGCCAGCGATGCCTCTTCAGCGCAAACCCATGTTCCCACCTGCTCGGGATATCCGATTCCTTACGCCGTCGTGCTGCCCGCCCTCACCCGCCTTCTTGTTGCCACCTCCCAACGAAGGAAGTCGTCGTTGCGCGAGTTAAACCCCTGCACACAATGCGACGGGATCTCTCTACTGTGTCTGGATCCGGCAGGATCGTTCCTCGGGTGGTGTTCGGTCGGTGGAGGGTATAATGTTTCCCCTGGCTGCCAACAATCGACGACCGCCTCCACTTCAAGCTCCTTCCGGGGGTGTGTGCATACATATGCGTATGATCATTTATGAGCCTTTCCCCTCGAATTGGACCAAAGGAAGGAAAACAGGGACTCCGTATGCCCTCCTTTCGTTGCTCCTAAGGAGAAGCTGTCAAACATGCTGTCGGTCGGCGTCAGTCTTCTTCGTTATAGCGAGTCCTGTTTTTCCTACCCGGAAAATACAGAGCCATCCTTTGCAGGATGAAAAGATGCCTCAGCGATCCAAGCACCAATCTGCGTGCTCGGGAAATGGATCCGGGTTTTCTAACTGCGTTACAACGCCCGCTCTTACCGGTACTCCCTTAACACCGTGCTAATGATAATAATCCCGTCAATTGGGCTCAAAATAATAACAATAATGCACGAACGAGCGCGGCGAGCTTCCTTTGCCAAGGGATGGGTTGAAGAGTTCGATCCCTGGAGGACTTTGGGTCGTACCGCTGATGACAGACACTTAACAGCAACAGTTCACTTACTACACGACACACACACACACACCGTGGTTGAAACCTGCGACCATTCTGTCTGATTACGGAAGAATCTTACAGAGTCATTCTGCTTTTCATCTAATGGAACACATGACGCTGCTCTGGTACTTTACTTTACTACCGCTCGGCGAACTGAAACGCGGATCTGTTACGTCATTGCGAGAGGCCATCGGTTTACTTTCCACACAACCTTCCCAAGTGGCAAAGCTAAGTATCTTAAAAAGGCTCGCAAGGCGATGCCGTAAAATCCTTACGCGTATGTCTTTCCAATGCACAAACCACTCAGCCTGTAACAATGGCCTACTTCCGGTGCCTCGGTTATTAATGACCTAGAGCATATAGGCAATAATCATTACCCATGTCTGTTTTTTAACATGCCCGTGCGGAAAGCCATGGTGTGAAAAATGTGATTGAATTTGAACGTCGTGTTTTGAGCGCTAATAACACATTTCAGTGTATTTGGAAAACCAACGTTTGAGGTTCATTTGCTGATTATTGCTGATAAACAGAGTGTTAAGTTTGATGTTACGGTACACATGACATAAATGTGTGTTTAGTTCGGGATAAAATTGAACTATCCTAGTGCTAAAGGCGTAGTCATTAAAAAAAAACAGATAGGAATACGCATACCGACAGAAACGCGATTAGTTACGGAAAAAGGCTCAAGTTTCGCACTTGTCAGAAAATTTCCAGCAGTGCTATAACGTAGTGGACAGTTGGCGAATTTTTGAAACGGAAAGTGTCGACAGCAAGCCATTAGGTAACCGAACGGTGAGGCAACAGATGGCACTCCAGCAGCGTGTTCTTGTTCTACGGCTCCGGTCGGAGCAAAATGCGGTCCGGTATCGATATCGATACCCGGACCGGTCGTATCAACTTACCCCGATCAGATTCTCCAGCTCGCCAAGCCATTCGCTGAGCAGTTTCTCCGGATCGTCTCCGGCCAGCCCAGCCATGATGGTGGCCTTCTGACTGTGCGGTTATTTCTGCAATAAAGAAAAAAAACATAGGAGACATTAGTAAATTAAAAAAAAAATACTGTCAGGATAACGTATTTAAAATGGTTTGATCATGTGTTTTAAAACCTACTTCTAAATTAAAACTGATAGAAAATTGCATACATTACGGCGTATAGACCAATATTCATGCTTACGTCAATGTTATGCGCCTGTGTTTATGCAATATGGTGCCTGCGAGGTTTGACTACGGTTTGATTAACGTGGTTGGACAAACCGACAGTCAAACGTCTGCCGAAGCAGTTGCTTTCCGCTGCCAAGTGCTATTTTTTTAATTTTATTTCGTTTTTCAAGAAATTTCGTAGGGTTGTGTTATCATCCTAAAAGTAAAAGTTGTTTAAAACGTATATTGCATTTATCGGTAACAGAATAATAATTGGTACGAACGTATAACGGACAACTCACTCGATTGATTTTCCTCTCCATATGCTTTCATCCTTCCACTTTTACCCCTCGGCACCCCTTAAGAGCTAAATCATGCTACAATTGTTAAATAAATAAATAAATAACGACACGATTCGTTTGCCTTCCTCGGTCAGAAACTCCACCCTTAGCACAAGTCACTTTCCTGCAGTTCAACGAGAACCCTTGAGGGAAACCTTTCGTTGGTAAGAAAAAGAAAAGTACCACCAACGTAGACTGCGATTAATTCTCACATCCCCAAAACACTTCTCCCGAGGAGCATATGGGCGGCAGCGACCTAAAGCAAACATTCCAGAGCAAACAGCTTCGGGTGGTAGTTCCTCCCCTCGTTGGCTTCGGAAAGTTCGCCCGGCAGTTCCGATTCCGGCACAGGAAAGTGGCCAATGTAAGGCGCCCAAGCAAAACCGGAGCATAGAGCATAGTGCATACAGCGGGCGCGTATTGTTTACACGCACGCCGCCAAGCGATGTGGCCAATTTATCAAAGTATCTACAGACCGCACACGTGAGCGTGTGTGTGTGTTCCGTTTGGATATGGATCTACATAGAATCTAGCGTAACTGGATCAAAACCACCGTTGGCATTGCCGTTGGCGAGAGCGGTTGAAAGGGGCGAAGGGGTGGATCTATCGGGAGTCTACGAGCTGGCCGCGCAAAAGTGGAACACAAACGCACATACACACACTCACACGCGCTGTAGAAATTAATAACTTCCTGTGCTCCCCGCGAGAGTGCATTCCATAATATTGCATCGCACTAAACGCATAAACAAACGGACGCGGGAGGAGGCCAAAGAATCAACGAAGACAACGACGCTACACCACGTACCCTTTCAGTACTCTGTCATCCTCGCCCCATCTTGGAAGGACCTCAACCAGCCCTCGCCTCCCACCCAATCCTACTTGAGCCACTATACTTTGTGCGGTGATTTACTTTCCGCGAGAGCGCGAAATTGTGTGTTCGGAAAACGCAAAATGGCAATGGCGGACCGAACAGCGAACGTGCATCGCCGTGCTTTATCTGTATGCCGGCTGCACGTTCCATGGAGTGCACATTACATTTCCCACCGGTACTATGGTGGAATATTTTAATTGCGCTTCCGTTTACTACAATCTACCCTTTCGACGTACATAATGGAGGTGTGAAAATCTCTGCCACAGAAACGAGCGCCGGTAATATTTATAGCAACTCAACGAGAAGAGAAGAATATTTATTACCCGTTCTTTTTTAATTTTCCTCGAGACTCAACACAAGGCGAGACTCTCATGCTGCTGTTACTTATTATCTATTTTAATTTAAAAGTCCCACTAGAAAGCTTATTATCTACGGGCGAGCTATAGGAGCGAAAGTGATACTGTTGACAGCTGAAAGGGCACACTTAAAGCCGGAGTCGGGTCGGAAGATAGGGAGATCCCATTCCTTACAATTGCTTTTCAGAATTACAAAACGAAACAAAAAACAACACCAACACCACCCAAACTAAAAAGGTTTACTTGCGCGTGAAAATACTCTACCACAACCCGTTCCGGCTTTCCTATTGAGGTTTTCCATCGGAATGTTCTCGCAAACAAAATGAGCTTCTGCATTGACGAGACATTTGCATAGAGAAAACATAACGGAGTGTTGTCAGGCCACCTTCCCTCCAAGTTGACACACGCAATCAACTTGCGTAGTTTATGGTCTACCGCAGAGTCTCCACGGTAGTAGTAGTAGCTAGCGGAAGAAATTTGTTTCTCTGCGGCCCAATATTGAAGCGACTAACAAAATCTTCCATTTACAAAACACAGGTGACCCCGGACTCGAAAACGCAAACGTAAAACGACACCAAAAGGAAAATTTGAATAGGACGAGCACATCGCACATTCACGAAACTGGTTAGCCCTTTGAAGGCGGCAGTCGTGGAAAGTGCCCTACCTCAGCCAACCGCTATCCCCTGATTTTCCCACATTGATCTGCAGAAGGGTGCTGGAAAGTGGGTCACCATCGGAGAAGGTCAGGCTTGATAAACAAATCACTGCACAGCATCGTCCCGCCGACGAGCTTCCGTCGTGTTTGGGCAAGGAATAGGCAGAAGCTCGGAGCATTGAAGCGTGACACAAAAAATCCTCTAATCATGCCTCATAAGCTTCTTTTCACCTCCAGTGGCAGCCCAAAGGCATGCGGCTATTATGGCTGCGTCGTCGGAGAAGAAAGTTTTCGGCCTAGATCGTTCACTCAAAACTGTACGGGCAACAAATCTGTCATCCTCTCAGGTCCCTGACCCACCCGCCACGGGGGAGGAAGCTGCGACAGGTATTCATCTACACATTGCCGACGGCTCAATCTGGCACCGACCGACCGACCGACCGACCGGGAGCTACCGGAACCGGCCGTCATTGATCGAGCCATCAAAATCAGGAGGAGCCTTCGGATGCTGTTGCAGCAAAGGCGTTAGGGGAGGAACCAGACAGGGCGGGAATAGAGATGATAAACGTTGCATAAAATTAAACACTCCCTCCGGGCTGGGCTGGGCGAGCAACGAAAGAGGACCCCCTTCAGACGATAGAAAAAGACCCTGCGAGTGGCGCACGAACCAATCAGAAAAACTAGGTTAGTTTGCGGCGCACAGGTCAGTAATGCGTGTCACCTCCCGAGAGCCCCAGGATGGTTTTAAGCGGAGAAGGTAAAAGCTTATAAATGTGACACAGAAAAGCAAAGGAGCACACGTACGGGGCAGAGTGTGTACCGAACGAAAATAAAAGAGTTTAACAGAAAACAACGACAGCGAGTAGAAATATAAAAGAGCAATAATTGGAAACCCATTCGGCCATCAGGCCAGGCTACGCTGCCTGCCAATTGGAGGCTGCACTTTGGGCTTTGACGAGATGATGACCGGGGACGATGGTGATGAGAGGGCCCGGTATGCACTGCTGGTCGTGGCCATGATGGAAAGACGGCCCTGGGGCACAACAATGAAAGCACAAGTATGACCTATAACACACAGCTACAAGCGCACACGCACAGTGCCCCCCACACCGATAGCACCGCCGGGTGGAACCGCTTCGCTCGATAGCTGTATTTAGCTAAACTGTGTGGCGCCGAGCCACGGAGATGCAGAAAAAAAGGCACGAACATCGTTCTCCGGACAAACCACATACAGATAGATAGACGGATAGAAAGAGAAAGAGGGCACACAATAATACGAGACAAATTGAAAGGTTTCAAAGAATGGTAAATTATTTCGCGGCCTATCTGCGCGTATTTTAGCATCGACATATACCATTATGCGGCTTGCTATACCGTAAAACGAGCCGAGATCGTAAACTAGCCACGAGCGATGATGATCGACGCTGTCGACGGTCGCACAACATACCATTATCTCGAAGCGAAGCGATGTCGATCCGAGATTTAAGAACCTTGGCCCAAACCGATTCGTACCACGCGGGAACCGATTTGGTCGAAGGGGTATCGCTAATCTTAAAGCGAGAAAAGAAAAGGAAACTGATACCACCAATGAAATACGAAATAGAAGAAGAAGAAGTATGGAGAGATAGAGGAGGTATGGAGTGGGAAAGCGCGATCACCCCCGGAGGGCATTTTATCGTTTTGCTATCGGGTATGCAAACGACGATGGATTCGATTAGACGCAGCTCCCACAACAGGCGAGGCGCCCTGGCGGTGCGCTGATAATGAAGATGTTTAGCTTTATAATCACCCTTATCCCTGTTTTGCTGGGTCAGGTTCGAGGTAACTTACCCGAAAGGGAGGGAGAGGAAGTTTCATTTTTATGGACCCGTTGTGGAAAGCTTATTACAGCGACCGCTGTACCACCGCATGGCGTCTCACAATGTTTCGCATATCACAAGACCATAAAAGAAAGAATTAATCCCTCTCCCTCGGCTGTCTCCCAATGGGAGCCGATGACGGTGGCAGAAATGGTGGCATAAACTACTACCGTCCGTCGGGGAAAGAAAGCAACGCTCGGAGGCTTTCCTCCAATCGAGGTGCCGTCGTGTTTGCCATGCATATGCGAATCGCTCGTGGTTCCAACAGATCCAATCGGTTTCATGTGGGGAGAATGTATGCAGAGCGCCACGGCACAGTGGCTGCCTCGACGGCCCATCGTTAAAATGTTCCGCTTGTTCGCAGTGCTGCCTGAACGGCGTAAGGCACTGTAGTAGCGGGCGCCGCTATCTGGCGACAAATATTTATGGACGCACTAACGTCAAATTGGCGTACTACCGGCCAGCGAGCGTGGCGAATGGCGGGATCCATATATGAGCCGGTGGTCCGCCGTTTGCACATATCCTCTAACGCATACACACACACGCGGCAACACTGCCTCCAAACACACCAGCAGCGGCCAATGGCGAGCGAACGTGCGGAGTGTACTTAAAAAGACCACTCGTTTTTGCAGGGCCTCCTCTCTACGTCAAACGAGCCGTTCTAGTGACTGGCGCCTCCGAGTGCCGGCCAGTTCCAGTTCATCCACTGGTGATCCACTTCGTAGGCCTAGAAAGAAACAGAAACGCTATGGCGTAATGCAAATGACCGTCCATAGTGTTTTTTTCTGTGTGTACGGAGCTAACGCAATATCGCCAGGGAGATGGCGGCAGTGCAAACGGTGCTGAATGCAAAAGGGCAGTACGTTACGGCATGCCGCTACTGGCGCCACCTAACGGAAGGCAAAGTGAAATGGAGCCATCATGCCGGCTGGTTGGTCAGCGAAGGGCCGGCCCGAGTAGGTGACTTCATCCAAGATTGACAGCGTGTCCTTGAAGGATATGAATGCGTTAGCGTTATGGGACAGTTGTTGTCGATGGTACAATCACTCGAGCGCCCCACGGTTAGAAAATACATTATTCCACCGAATGACGAGTCGCTTTCGCCGTACGATCTAGTATTATGTGCACAGGGGAGCGTATTATGCATCATATGCGAAACAGGAAGGAAGAACAGCTCAATCATCGTACGAACGATGACAGGCGGAAAATGTCACGTCAAGGGCGTGAAAGGGATTATTCTGACAGATATTTATACCGTGCCGCTTAAACAGTTTGAGACTGCGGCGGCATGCCAACAGGCGGGAAGAGAAAGTATGCCATCAACGTGTTGATCCTGGATAAGGATGGATTAAACAGAACAAGCTCGTCCTAGAATTAATTCGGTCAGCTTAGAATGACGTTCGTTCTCACGGTGTGGAAATTTTAGAAGGCCATTGTTGAATAGGAACCTTTATCAAGCCTGAAAGGCTTTCGTAACACTTTTGAATTGTTTCATTCAATACTTATAATATTTTTCTTATTAAGACTTATGCGTTGATTAACGATTAAATAGTCGACAGAAGCGACTAACGTTATGTTGTGTATTGTCAAGTAATATGTCTATTTAACCTTTCATCATTTAAAAGGAATGGTCGACCACTGACCTATAATTTACCGGACACAGAAACTCTCTACGGAGAGAGGCCTAGTCCCACTTGGGGATGTTGAGCCAATTAAGAAGAAGAAGAAGAAGAAGGATTTAAAAAGTTTTTCAGATTATGGCTTATAGCCTAATGAAGATTTTATACATTTGCATTTGCGAAAACATCGTCTATACACGAAAAAGTTTAACTTGCTTTTGCCGACTTACGGTTTTAACCATCATGTTCTTTATGAGGCAAAGTAAAGATTTCTGATTGAAACAGCACAATTTAGCAAATCAACATATACAAAAATATAACGAAAACATTTTTGCGAACGACAATTTCTCGGGTCATAGTGAAAAATGATTGGATTCGTTGACTTGAATGTTTTCAGTTGTGCTGCGTTCAGAGTTTCAAATGGTTTGCGTTTCGCACAGCAGCACCGTCCGTTGCCAACAAATTATCATTTGTTTTTGTGCGCATCTAGGCTTTCCGACAACGCTGAAGAAAACAGTTAATAAACAATTCAAACGAAGCACACCACTATCTTATCATCTTTACTGTATTTCAATTAAATCGCACGGCCCTTTTGACTATGGTTTGCGTTGACCTATGCCTCATTTCCTCCTTCTCTTTATTTCCAACGCTTTTCGCAACGATTAATCTACAGTAATCTTCATCATTCAAGGCGTCATCATTCCGGCCGCACGAGTATGCGGGTGTTCCCCGGCGACGCCACTTAGGGAATGCGTTGTTTTGCGCGTGCGAATCAAACCACCCCCGTGTCCCGTGGCGGCATGTGACTCAATCAAACCGCAGCCAAACACGCGGTAATTGTGGCCCCAACACGAACAGCCATCATTCCATCAGGCGCTGGCCAATTTCGCTTCCCTTCAACGTCTCACAAAACGTGCACCAAGGCAGGAGAAAAATTAAGAAAGCCCAACGCACTACGATCGTGCGCGCGCCATTCCACAAGCGTCGTGACGGGCACAGAAAACCAACATAAACCTTACCAAGAAGGCAGCCAGTTGAACTTTAACTTGTGCTTCCCTTTGGCACCACACCGCCACTTTGCCCGAGAAAACCGTTGTGTGTCACGGAGTGTCACTCCCGGCATCCGTTGGCTTTTAGTTTGCGTAAAAATGGCAAACAGATGCGTATCACATGGTCTCCCGCATGATTATTTCACATTCATATTTGCCTTCTTTTCTTTTTTCCTGCGCCCGTCTGCTATTAATTTTCTACTTTCGCTTATAAAGATCCTTCCCTAGCGACATGACATGATCGAGCCTGCGTACATGTGTTCGGTTTTCCTGTTTTGCGATTCAGAGTTCAGTGTTTTTTTTCTTAATTATTAAAGGGAACTGGGTTGTATATTTGACTTTGACATGACCGGCTTAAGCCGGATTAAGTGACGGACTTTGTTCCGTCTGGCGAGAGGAACAAAGTGTAGAGCGAAAAAAATACTTCTTTTCTCAAAGGGAAAAATCGAATCAAATTTCAACTTCGGCCAAGGAAATGTTTTCTCCTCGATTCGACCTCCTCTAGAGCCATGTGTGTTTCCTTAACGTCGGACATTTGATAAACCGTGCTGGAGGAAAAAGAATAACCAGTAGCTCCAACACGACTCATTTGTACACTTAGATTGCAAAATATAAAACAGATGTTAAGGCGACTGACATCGATGTGCGAGCGAGCGTCCTCCAAACGAGCCAAACCACATGGACCCCGAACTACCATCAAGAATTAGACATGACAGAATTAGAAGCCCTTGTTGTACGCTAATACATGATTGCCTTTAATTACTTGCTTAGCCAGCGTTCTACGGAGCGCCGATCGAATTGCAGCGGTAATTGCTGTCCTCGCCCTCGCGCGTTCAACCATCGGCTAATCGACGGAAGCCAGAAAACTTACGGGCCTTACTTACAAGCACCAATTGGCCGTTAAAACACCTTTGCATACCACCGCCTGGGGGCTGGGGAAAAGCCTCGAGAAAAATGGTATTTACTTTGCCTAAATAGAAATCCCCGGAGAAACTCGAGTGTGGACAGCTCGGATTGCATCGCATCCCATGTCCCGCATCGGATCGTAACATGATCGTAAACGGTGTAGGCCCATCTCGTAAAATTCCAATGTCCACATGCATCGCTTGTTTACTACCGCGCGCAGAACGAATACCGTCGCGGACGAAAAACAAACTTCTAAACATCGCCCTGGAGAAGCGACACTATAGGCATTCCCGCGTTTCCCAAAGTAAACTTCATCCAAAACTTGGATAGAGAGGGTTCCCTATGGATGTTCTGGACGCTTGTACGCTTAGGCCCAAGCCAGAAGAGTGTCTCCAAAGACGCTGACGTGCGAACGGGCTGGAATTTGTTGGATCATCATCTTCGACCGAACCGGGTGGAGACGAAGTACTCCCAAGTGAGACATTTACCACCTTTCTAAGGGTCCCACCACCACCACCATACCATAACCCCGGGGCAATTCCTCTTAACCCCAAGCGATCGGTTCGCTCTGCATTCTAATTTCACGGGTGTCTCTCGATGGTTTACATTTCCGAGGCCACTTCCCAGCTCCGGTCGACACACGCCGGTGAGTATCCGATTTCAATGTTCCCCACCGGACTTGACGACTTGAAGTCCGCCATGTAAAGCACACGGTGACATTTGTCCGAATGCTCGAGAAAGTGCCCAGAAGGGTAGGAGACGGAAAAAAGGAACAGAGAACGCTCTCTTTCGTCAGCATTTGCATTCGGATCATTTGCATCCGCTGTTCAACGGGGGAAGTAAGTTATGTTCATGATCCGTTTGTATTACCATATGACGGAAAATAAGGACGGATGCAACTGGGCGAGTTTGTAGCCCGCAACCGATATCGTGGTTTATGACTTTATTGTTGATGGATAGATGCAACTGCAAGAGATTCTTAAGTACGAGTATGTGCAGATTTTTTGAAGGACTCAAACTATGCCTTAAGAAATAACCAAACTATCATCGCAAGCACAACAAGCCACAAACCACCAACGAGATATCTCACATAAGCAACTGATATTAGTGTCAGCTCAATCCGATAGGGGACATATCGGGGGCTACACCAATATCCCGAATGCATTCCAACATGCATTCCGCGCGGCGTAACATGAAACAGTAGCGCATCGGGTGACATGCGACCATGATGTCGTGTTTATACAGCTGGATGGGATGGAGGACAACAGACGAAAGCGGGAAAAACGCAGCGAAAGATTGATGATCGGGTGGAGCAGAGATGAAATGTGATAGTGCTTCCAACCCCCCTACATCCTCCTTGGTATTTGATCCTGCCTGCGTGCGTGTGTAATGGATGTCCACATCGCGACCGACGATGTTAGACGCCGATTTCAAGTAGTCTCCGCAAGGGCTGGCGGCCTCGACTGGTCAGATATTGTTGGCAAGTTACGCCGGGCACCGATGCCACTCACTGGACGCTCGATTTAATATTTTCAATCTGTATCTCCCTCGACCTGCGAAAACCCAATCGGTCCCGAAAGGACGAGAAACCATACGAAATGTACATAAATACTTCCGTCGCAAGCCGAACCAAAACAGAAAAAAATACCGAAAGATCGATGGGCATTATGGCAATGTTTGGACAGCTCAATAGATATCGTCAGACTGTGGGGATGGGGACAACAGCGCTGTCCATTCTTTGATTTGTGTTGCGCCATTCTTTGAAGCTGCAGACAAGATTCAGGAAGTTTCGCTTAGAGGAAAACTGTTCCAACGTTAAGTTCACCTAACAAGGGTTAAGCAAAATAACATCATGTTAAAAGGGTTTTTTTGTAAACCTTTTACTGTTGCTCCGTGTTTCGAAAAGTTTTTCAATTAAAATTATTACTCATTAACCGCCGAATCGCCTCCTCTCTCCAGCCCGATCCCGCTCGTAATGTGACCCACTGTGACACTTTGTCAACAGGGCGGGAAAGAAAAATCACCTCCATGTGCAACTTTGTAGCCCCCAAGAGGCCAGCCGGCACCCACGCGTACTCGAGGAAATGACATAAACTACAAAAATCGTCCCAGAGACTAACGCCATGAAGTTTCACGACACTAAATGGCTGGCTGGGCCGAAAAGAAAAACAACACGAAATGGCAGAAAGTGATTCGTAGGAAGTATCGTTAAGTTTTCGACCCGTGCATCGTAAGTCACCCACTTTTGGGTGGTGGTTGTGGGTTGAGGGGGGGGACTGCATCTCTATCTCCACCGATTCCCACCCCAAGAAATGCAGCCCGAAATGTGCAACGTGCACGATCGTCCGCTGGGATGCCCGCGTTTATACCATCGTCGGGCAGGCTTACGCTACGGGACCGAATCGTCAACATAACGATCATCCACTCTCGCAGTTGGCCCGGCATGGCACTTCTCTGCCCCTGCGTCCGGAGGACGTCGTCGCGTTATTTACGCTTCGCCAAGCAAATTCTTATGCCCCCAAAAAAAGACTCCAAAGCCGGCTATTTAGCCAGTTTTGAGCAAGGAAAACCGACCAACCGACGACGACAGCGGACGCGTGTGTTGCCCCCGCTGCACACGTATCAGATTATCCGTTCACCGGTGCCGTGGATTTTCAGCTTACCGACACAAATCATAGTGGGCCGGAGGGTGGACAAATGGTTTAATAGGTCGAAAGTTAAATTTAATCCACATCACAT
>KE525404.1:94145-104746 GCA_000441895.2 Anopheles sinensis
ATAGTCGTACATGCTGGCCAAGCAGAGCAAACATAAAAATGCTCTTTGAACCAATTTAAGAGGTTATTCTGCAAGATCTGGGACGAGATGCCGAAAAACCAGGTGCGTGCCGCGTGCGGTGCTATTGAGATACGTCTTAAGCTCGTGATAAAGCAAAAAGGGAGGGTGCTTCCTGCTAATATGCTACAAAGGACCTCAAAAGCCATATCTTCCAAAAAAAAATTATTCAGATAACCATATCTTGTATTGAAAAATTTTTATCGCATTTTTAAAGTGTATTCGAACTTTGTATACACCCTGTAAGTGAAGTAGAAATAGCTGTGTAAACCAGAGACTTGGCTTCGACCGTTATACAGAATGAAATAAAGTTTGCAAATACCGGTATAATCCCAAATGAGGCTGAATCTTTATTTGTATTACAAACAATTTAAAATGATTCATCAAATTCAAATAAGTACCCATCCCATGAAGCTTCCAACTCATCTCGATGTGTCTTATCTCGCAACGTTGCCAAAAGAAAGGCAACAAAAGTGCTCTAGATAAAGAATTATTTGAATTTCCTAACCAACATTTCTGGCCAGCAGAAGTCAAAATGAGGTGTATTCATATTTTGATTCATAGTTTACAACACTCACCCCTGACACTAAAACCCTACCAGCGACTTCTTCTAATCGGAATTGAGATGATAAGCGGGGTTATGAGTGCTTGTAGGTAGTTAAGGGCAGAAGCATCACACCAGGTGATCAGCATATTTATTGGTCCCATGTTAAAATTCATTGCTCAACATCCCAGCATTGCAGTTACGGTGGTCCTTGGGGTAATAAAAACAGGACGAATAAATGTCACCGATAAAAAGTTTCCAATCTCAATACTACCTTTAAACAAAAATATATCGTCGGTCAAGACATGGGTCAAGATATGAAACGATTTCATTTCGATTCCGACTATCATACCTACATTCGAAATGATCTTGGCCACGGGGCAATCCGAGATTGGCTCGATACATGGCAATAGCTGGCGTTACCGAACCCGGTCGAAGAACGGTTTAAAAGCCACACCAAATAATATGCAGTTGATAATTTCATTAAAATACCATCAATTCCACCGGCGAATGGATCGAAAGGGGAGGAGTAAAAAAGAGACTCACACTAAACATAAACATCGTGCCCAGCATCAAAACCAAGCGAGGCATCCCTTCGGCGGTCATAACTCACCACCCCGTCCGCATTGGTGGCGGCAAACTTTTCTCGCCCAGGGCAAGAATCGACTCCATCCAAGCCGTTGAAGATGGAGCTAGAGGGATATAAAAAATAAAAACACAAAAACCCACCCAATCGGTACGGAAGGAAGCGCGCGCGCGACAAAAGGGAAACTTCTTTGACGCCCTGAACAGACAGAAAAATAATCGTCCGGCACGAAAACTGGGACCGAGATGAGGAAATCGTGTCTCCTCCTTTAGTGTCCGTTTGTCTCTTTCGGATTGGAGCATCAGCTCGCGATCGTCGACAGCACGGGGCTCCTGCTGCGTTAAGATCCTTTCGGTTCGAAAAGGAACGCGATGCACCCGGGAGGGGACCTGCCGAGGGCGTGATTCGCGTGGGATGATGAATCGGTGGACAGTGGGTGCCCGATCTGTTTCACGGTATCGATTGACGACCGTTCGACCGGGCCCCTCCGAACCAGCCGAACACGTACACGTTGGCCGATTGGCGTATTGAGGGCAGGTCGATCCCTTCGGTGTTTCTTGTGTTCCTCGCCCCTCCCTTCTCCGTTCCCATACATTTTTACACCTACTCATCGGAACTCGAACGATTATTCATTCTCCTCAGGCTGCCCCACGGTGGTATACGTCCCACGATTCCAGCCTCGAAATCTGTTTGCTGCGCTTGCACCACACTGCAACTGCAGCAGCAGCAGCAGCAGTGGTAAAAGGAGCAATCTTTCGTACGCTAAGAAAAAGAAGGAGAAAACACACTCGCTGTTTCCGCCCATATGGTACCAGAACCCAGGGCATAATGTGCCAAAGGGGGCACGATACGGAACGACCCACTCCAGCAGCCCACACACAGGGACACGCCGGATCTGTTCGGAGTGGAACCTCATGCAAGAAGAAGACCCGCTTGAATGTATCCCGCTGGTTACGACAACCCTAACCGTGTGTTCTAGTACCTGTAAAACCAACCTTTACAAGAGTAAACCGAGGGAAAGGAAGATGGTAAGATGGGTGATGGGATTGAGACCTACCTCCAGGAAAACACACCAAGCCGGCGAAAGGTCCCAAAGACCGCGACTCGATTGGGTTCGAATGGTGAGATGTGTGCGTCTTTTTCCTTCCACACGGTGTAGAAAGGATTTTCCGGACGACGGCTGAGTCCGCCTCACCGTACGCCTCACTGTTTCGCAAGGCACCGCCGACAATGCTTCACTTGGAAGTTTTCTTTTCTTTCCCAATATTACAACCAACAACACTTTTGCACCGAACAAACGGAACCTTTCTGCCAATCGGTTAGCTGCTAACCTAAAGCCCTAGAGGCACACATCTACACACTACACTACTGGGTTACAAAAAGGACGAATCGAAAGAAATTAATGAAAAACCACATACACCAATATCACACACACACACGATCGATTGCTATGGAAACCCTATGGTTGTTAAGCCCCTTTTGACGAGGGAAGGAGAACCTGATAAATGTTGAGGAAGCACCCGAAGCACTATCACGCACACGGACGGGAAAAGCTTATCATCTCGGACACCGGTGTCGGTACTACCATCATCGCTAGTTTGACAGCCTCCCCCGTTATCAGTTCCGGCCCATCGGACAGGGAGTTCATCCAGACGTGCCCCAAGCCTGTCCAAATGAGGTGAGGGAAATATCTATACTTCGTCTCAGGCAATTTGAAATTACTAAAAGGAAGAGAATTCAACACTATGGAGAGGTTTTCTAGCAATGGGAGTACGTAGATTCTCTATAATCCTTGTTGCTCCACTAGGTGCCTGCGATGTTACATCCAATACTGAAATCTGGAACGTTCGAGTACACTATCTCCGTGTAGCTGTCATTGTTGCAGCATGGCATCCTTTGTTGTGCAACTGCATCCAGCGAATGCCAAATGGAACTCCCAGAGGAAAGTGATCCTTTTTTATTTTTTTATAATTCCACTATGGTTTACTACCACTACAAACTGTCAGTGACACTTGTCGTACCGTTTTTAGCCCTTCTGGCCACACTAGCTTTTCATTTTCTCGATTTTACACGTCGCCAGCGCAAGAAGACAATGGCAACGGATTATTTCCGTTCGTCCGGTCTGACCGGTTGTGTATGCGCCAAACGTGGAAATCTGCAATCGGAAACTCCTTATTCGCCCGGCCCGCTGTATTCTTTTGGATGGTGCTGTTTTTTTTTTTCATTCTTGCATCCACCCACCCCGTAACCACCTCAGCAGAACGTGGGACTCCCTGTTTGTGCACACTTTCTTGACCAGCACCGGACGTCTGACGGGGTGTGTTTGCGGAATTATCTTCCATATCTTACACGCTTTCCCCTTTCCGCCTGTTGGTTCGTTCAACCATAGCTTTGGCCACAAGCCGGTTATTGGCTTCCGACAACAAAGTCCGGCAAGCAACTTTACATTTCTGTTTTTTTTTCTTCACTCTATAAACGCCCGTTTGCGACTCGTTAGTTCGCGGTTTGCCCTATGCGCGGACCACGTTGGGAGTTGTTCTCGCCTCACGCGAAGGTTCGTTTTCGCACGTTCTCATCTGCATGCCAGAGCACCAACCCGTGGCGGGTGCTTGGCGTTGGTCGACAATGGTGCCGATTCCTTCGGTTTCCGCGCCAGAATGGGGCTGAAGGTGGGGTGTGTAAACACCACACAACAGGGTGGAAACCCGTGGAGCCCGTCGTTGGCGAACTATGTGTGGGCTTTGACTTCTGCTGGCCCCAAAAGTTCAAGTGTACACACGTCGTATTGCCGGCCTGCTGGTTGCCCCGCGGTATTTTAGAGTCAATGTTTTTGGCACGCAAGCGAACCAGTTAACCGTAGCAGCAGAAAAAAAGAAAAACAGCTAAAGTTCACCGTCAACACAGTTTTTCCAGACAAGGGCAATAATTTTGTTTTGGTTGATGCATTGCTTTCTTTTTCATTCGCTTATCACAACAATCAACTTGCAACCCGAGAGCAGTATGCTCGCGCGCACTGAAACACACAATGGCGGTTCAGACACGCCAAATTACAACAATCAGCGAAACCAAATGCTCCACACACATGGTAGCCGGTGGAAAATCTTTCACCTTTTCTGGCCCCACCGTCAACACTCGGTCGCCACTGAAACACAACTGACTGGAAAAGCAGTTTGCTTACCGCGCCTAAACGTTAAAAAAAACACATGTGTGGGAAAGAGATAGCACTAAGAGCGAAAAGGAAAACAACCTTGATTTACAATTTAAGTTAAAAAAAGCCTATTTGCAAATAACTTTTTTGTTCCTGAACCGATTTGGACTAATGACCCCTCAAACGAATGGTCTATTCAAGACACGCAACTTTGTCTCAGGTATATTACTACATTGTGACCATCTTTTCTAGTTTTGCTTGTACATTTTTGCTAGACAAGAGAGAACAATTTTCCGAGACAGAGAATGATCCGGGCCACGAACACATTTGCATTCCGTGCACCAACACATCCATATCCATGTATGGACACGTACCGGGAAAAAGCGGTTTACCGAAAAGGTCATAAAGCTCGAATTTTGAAGGTCAATGTTTACCGTTTCTTTATAAGAGCGTATTTCGCCTGGTTTTGGAATTGAATTCGCTTTTTCGCCTCAAAAACGCTTAAATGTCGGTAGCTCGCATAATAACGCAAGTTCGGAAAAACGGTTGTTTGTTGTAATTTAATCTATTTCATATTTAAAATTAGCGTATTTTCAACAGTTGATAATCGAAATCTGACAGCAATATTTCTGTCAAATACGATTTGAAGCTCTTTTCCAAAATCGAGCGACAGTAAAATTCCTAGTTCAGTAAGGGTTTAAAGATTCATTAGTATTTATGACTTATTTGAAAGAGTTATCAATGTGTTCAGACTCGAATCCTCGAAAATGTATGAATCAATCTGAGTGAATCTTGGATGAAAGATTCACATGCATGAAACACGCCAAAAGATTCACAAGGCACATCTCTAGTGTATATGTAATCAAAAGTTGACAGCTGTCAACGGCCGCTGAAAAACGCGGAGAAAAAAGCGGCGGAACCACCGTACCGGGTGTTGTAAAAATTTTCATGTGTTTTCTACTAAAATATAGATAGTTTTGAACCAGAATTCGTACTGTGCAATCGGAAAACACCTCCGATCGAGGATGGCGACCGACATTTGTCTGGAGTTTGTAGATTCGGTCACGTACACCGGAGAGCTACACGCTACACGAACATCGGACCAGGAGGAGGGTATGCAGGAGAATGGGGTGCAAACATTGTTTGGTACTTTGTAAAGAAGAAATTCCACTATTTACAGGAAAGTGCGGAATATTGGAACGAAATAGGCTCGTATGGTACGCCCGTGGAAGCCTGTTGGAGGTGTTTCGCAACAATTCCGAGTTTAAGGTTATCCACTGGTGCTTTGATGATTGCACAAAACGAGCAAGGTACGCAAAACCTCATCATCAAGATACTTCAATGCTAACTAAGTGCAATACTTACAGGAATCCTAAATCATGTACAGTTGAATGTGTGGAGGAAATAGTGGCATTCGGGAAACTGCTACTTGCCGTCGGGTTACGGCTCGGACCCGAGCAAACACAGATTGTACTGCTGGCTCCGGGAGGATACTACGAAGTGGGTAGCATCAATTTACAGGAAGCGGTGAAAATAATAAGATTCATCGACCCAAGCTCCTGTTCGATAGGCTTGCTGAAGCAATACTCTGGCTGCCTTGCCGTCGGAACGGTTGATGGCAAATTTATCTTGGTGGATCTCTGTCTGAAGCTCGTTGAAAAAGGTACGAAAAGTAACACAATTTCCCAATGGCTCAGCTTCACAAACAGTGGTTTTCTTTTCAGGTAACATTGGAAGCAAGATTGCGATGAACGGTGATGCCACCAAACAGTGTCACATCGAGTTCAGTCGTGGAGATCCGAAGCAATTGGCACGCAACCACGCAACGCTCAGAGAGCGTGGCCTCTACTTTGGGTTGCAGTTCAGCCACGATGTGAATGCATCGGTTGAGTGCATTCTAGACATCCCCCCGCTGAAAGCGACCTGCGTAGGCTTTGCCGATGGAACCGTAATCATCGTGGATTTGGTCGATCAGTCGCTGATGCATCGGATTGCTTCGCCCACGGACGACTGTCCCGTGGCTGCGATGAACTATCTTGAACCAAGCGACGATCCCGAGGCGTGCCTGTACTTGTGGGTGTTTTACGAGCACCCGGAGGGTGCCTTTGCCACCCTGTACATGATCATGTGCGAGGAGAAATACATGCAGGACGAGCTTTCCGTTTACGATCAATTCCAGTCCTGTTCCGTGCGCTTCAATCTGCCCAGCTATGATGCGGGTAGCATTCCGCTGCATGTCCAGAGCATAACAGAACGCATTGGGGATGAGGAGCTGGTCACACTGAGCGTGCTAAGCTGGCTAGGATCGGACCAGACGACGACGACGGTGTTGGTGTTCGATTTGAACCAATGGTACAAGGCGGAAATGCCGTTCGAGTGCGACTGGCAGGATGAACTGACCTACCTGGTCGCGTTTCAGTTGAAGGAGTCAAGTATCTGTGCGCGGTTGGATGAGGGCTCGTTCAGGCCTTTCCATTCGGCCCATCGTCCGGAGGAGCATTTTTATCCAAACTCGCTGGAATTTGGTAAGAGCATCGAATAACAATGTATTTCATTCAATTAACACATTCTTTTTGTTACAGATGTCATAAACTACAACGGCTTCAATCGTACGCGGCACCACTGGGTGGGACTACAGCGGAAGTTACTCCGGTATCTAAATCTGGACGGAGCAAACGGTGTCCTCGAACCGTCGGACCTATACCAGGCTCTGAATCGTGCCGCCTTGATGCCTCTGTTCTGCGACCCGCTACCATGCGAAGACATTTCCACGAAAGACCAGCGTGAATTCGTCCTGTCGCTCGGTTTGGAGTACCAGTGTTACACGTTTCTGCAAAGTTGTGCGAGCCTTTGGGCCGACGGCAGCCACCTCGGTTCGGATCCGGTGCACGGTGTCTCGCTGTCGACGCTAACCGATTGGATTTGGAACCGATCGGCGGTCTTGAAGGAGGTCAGCAATAAAATGCTTGCCCCGCTGTTGGATTCTTCCGGACCGCGGATGGATTCACATACGTCCGGCAATCTTTCCCGCTGCACGGAACAGATGAAGCGACTCGCTAAATTTTACGCGACCATACTGTCCGATTGCAAGAAGATCATACCGAAAAATGGTAATCCCCGGGTCTTCGACAACCTTTTTAAATATTTTATTATAAAACATCCTTTTCTTGCAGTAATGGAAAAACTGACAAAAGAATGTTCGTCAATTGCCGTCGCGGCCAAGTATCTGGACGTTGTGCTGTGGCTCCTGCTACTCGAAGTTCTACCGGAGGTTCCGGAATCAGCGATGGATGCGTCGGACAAAGACTCGGACGACGGAACAAGTCAACACGGCGAAGCACTGCGCGTTCCGTACCCTTACACAAAACTGTCCGAGTTCTACCGTAACCGGCGCAGCAGTACCTTGCAAAGTGAGGTTGACGCGGGATCGTTCGACGCCTCCGTCGGCTGCAAGAATCTGCTCTACATCGACAATTTAATTGAGCGCGAGTTTGATACGGACTCCATTCGGAAGGTTTGGTTCGACGACGAAGACTTTGCAAACACGGCCGCCCCATTGTATCCACCGGAATCGCTGCAAAAAGCGCTACGTGTGCTGCTTATCCCAGAAACGGCCATGCAACAGAAGCTTGTGTTGCTTTCCTACCTTTTCATGGATATTGTTGCGGTGCTGGACAGCGAAAGGTAAATTTGAATGAATTGGGCCAAGTGGCGTCGCTAGTATAATTCATTTATTTATTTTTTATCTCATTCAAAGGTATGCCGACATATTTAAAGAGTGGAAAAATTTTCCGAGCATTTTTAATTTGAGCCCAGCTGCTGTGCAGCGTGTTCAAGCCTTTTGGCACCTGGATCATGGGGATGTAGAGGTAAGTTAAATTAAGTATAAAAAAAATAACCGCGCTAACATTGATGCTTAAATCGATAAATCTTTCCAACATATTTGATTAAAATCATTAATTTAATGAAATACTTCTTCTTTTTTTAAGTTAAATGTAGTTAATTTAAACAAATTAGTTCTCATGGTTGAATTGGTCTAATATTAGTATTCAGATAAATTTTACAGCACTGAAAAGGTTGAATGGCGGATGGCTGAAAATGACGGTGGCCAACCGATTGCTCTCTTAGTTCAATGTCGTCGCGTTCAGTAGTGTCTGGTTATTCTTTTCTGATACCTAACCCAATAACCTTTCTAGTGATGCCAACTTTATCGCAATATTGTGACGCAAAGATGAGAAACAATTGGTTCAAATCTACTGCACAAATTCGTCACGCATTCTGTATAAAATAAACTTCCAATAATTTACGATTTTTAATTACTTTTTTTATCAAATGAAGCGGCTAAAAATAATTCGACCATTCTTCCAGCGAAGAGTTATTTTGTCTTATAAGTTGGGCTTCATTATTGAAACATAAAATGTCGAACTAAAGATATTGTAGAACATTTTTACCTTCGCATGTCACGCTGTAGAATGTTAACAATATGGATTTTTATTGTCTCTTTTGCAGACCTCGGTTAAACAATTCCTTACTCCAGCGTCCAACAGAGACGATTACCCGAAATGGCACCGAGAGCTTGCCGTGTCCACGTTGTTGCATCTGAACGCCCCGAAACACGCGCTGCTGCTGTTGCGAAGCCAGGGTTATCACATTTCACCTCAGCTGGAACTGGCAACGCTGGTCAAAATGGCCTCATCGCCGAGGCCTTCAATTTGCAGCGTGGCCAACCCCAGCCGGATGGCATGGTTTGGTTCGTGGAGACCGTTCTGAACGAAGGCAAGCCGAAAGCGTTGCTCGAGTTTGATTATACCGAGGAGGAGAAATTCGTGTTGCGCAGCTACTTGCGCGATGCGCCAGTGCCCCGGTGCGACAGTTTACTGTTTGGTCATCTGCTGGATCACGCGGAGTTTGTGGAAGCCGTGCAACACGTCGATCGGTTGACCCGGAAGCGTAACAGCGGCATGGAACCGTACCGCGATATACTGTCCCTGTACCATAAGTCGCTGGATCCGACGAGCCAACGGTTGGCCTATCTGACGTACACCGAGCCGAAGGAGCTAGAACCACGCCTGGCAACGCCAACGGCGACCGGAGACATTCCGTCGGTAGATTCGCTGAGCGCACGGCTCATCCGCAACCGGGCCGATTTCCGTGTCCGCATACTTCACCAATCGATCGTGGCCGTGAAGGAGGCGGCAGAAGCGTCGGGGTTATTGCACGACCGGCCGTTCCTCGATAAGCCCGACCTCGGAATGTTCCACCGTCGTCCGATGGTGCACAGCCGCAACGTGAGCTATCCGGTGATGGTGGAAGAGCATCGGCCGAAAAATAAGCGCCAGCGTCAAGAGTGTGACGCTTCGTATGACGACGGCAAGTATGAGGATCGCTGGCAGAAGCGGCGCCCGCTGTTCGAAGAGGACATCTGCGCAAACCCTTGTAAAAGGCGAAACCTCGGCTCGGATTACAATGCGCCTACGACGACGACCGGTATGGAAAGGAAGTACCTTAGCTTCGATACGCCCGTTCCGGTCATTCCGCAGTTCCGTCCGATGGTTCCGAAATTTAACTTTTCCGTCCCCAGCTCACTAATGTCGACGGAGATCGGCGAGGGAGACGATGGGGAGTCCGGGAAATCCACCAGTCATTCGCCGAGCATTTTCCTCCAAACGCCGCCACTGTTTAAGAAAAAAGAACCGGAGTTTTCTGTACCCGAGGACGCGGATACTTTCACCCCACCGGGTATTTTGAAATCCAGCCAATCCAGTCAAGGCATTGCAGCAGATAGTTCCGAGGAGAAAGTGCTACGGTTCGACCTGCCTCCAGGCGTCACAGTGGATAGCTCTTACATCGATGAAACGACGGAGGCGGAGGACGTGCAGGGGACGGAAGTGATCGAATCGATGCTAAAACCCGAGGCAAGACCAAAAACTCCACAACGGCGTGATCTCGATCTGTCGGGCATCTCGAACGAAGACTTCTACTCGCCGGAGGTAACGATGGATGACAACAGTCTGCAGCAGTTGCTCTCATCCGGTGGTCCATCACGTCGCCGTGCTCTGCATGATCGTACGGCCACTCCGACCGGTCCAGGCGGTCCATCGCACACCGAAAATATTGCGATCATCATCGAGGATCAGGTCGATGAAGAGTGCTTGAAAACATCGGAGTTTGGTTATCGACAGGATGCAGAGTATCAGGAGGAGGAAGAGTACACTCCAATGGATGTAGACGATGAAAAGGAAACTTCACTGGAGGAAAATTACATG
>KE525404.1:106786-135065 GCA_000441895.2 Anopheles sinensis
ACCAAAAACTCCACAACGGCGTGATCTCGATCTGTCGGGCATCTCGAACGAAGACTTCTACTCGCCGGAGGTAACGATGGATGACAACAGTCTGCAGCAGTTGCTCTCATCCGGTGGTCCATCACGTCGCCGTGCTCTGCATGATCGTACGGCCACTCCGACCGGTCCAGGCGGTCCATCGCACACCGAAAATATTGCGATCATCATCGAGGATCAGGTCGATGAAGAGTGCTTGAAAACATCGGAGTTTGGTTATCGACAGGATGCAGAATATCAGGAAGAGGAAGAGTACACTCCAATGGATGTAGACGATGAAAAGGAAACTTCACTGGAGGAAAATTACATGGTGCATACAATGGCTGCTACTGCCGGTGACGAGGAAGAGAACGTAGCCAATGTAACCGAGGGGGATGAAATCATTTCAGTGGAGGACGTTACGGCGCAGGAAGTTGATGAATCGGTCGTAAATGTGTAAGTATACTTTTAAAAGCATGATTTTAAAGTTTTTAGATAGTGCTGCCATTCTCCTATTGTCCTAAGTTGATCTTTTCGTATACATTTCAAACATAGATTTTTTTTTGTTTAATTGTAATCTCAGCTGTTTTACATTTTTTATCGAATTAACATAACAATTTTGTATAAATCAACCGAATGGTTGGTAGAATGGCAGAATAACAATCTCCCTTTTTGAATGATGTGCTCAATATAACAACAGTCAGTGCAAAGTAGGCCAAACCAGAAACAAATCTCATTTACTTCTTGAGGAAACATTTTTCAACAAAAGTAAAAATATGGGATTATTCTTCACACTCTGTATATTGATGCGCATTTGCATAGAAATTCTCATAATTCTCGCCACAGTTGAGGCACTTACTTTGGGCTCAGTATCCAAATCTTTTCAATCATGCATCTCCCCCGGTTTGCTAAGATGGTAAAACTATCGGTTGGCATGGCAAAAAAATGGCATTTGCTTCTGCTTTGGCCTGCTGTGTTCGGACTTTTGTGGTGTAGTGTATTCCTAGACAAACTTATGATCATAGTTGCAATGATTATCTCAAGTGCAATTAATGTTTTCTTCTTTCATTTGCAATTTTCAATATTTTCAAAATATTCAATTTTTCAAAATAACGTGTTAATAATAAAAAAAAACTAAATACGATAACCATTTGAAATAGAAAAGAAGAACGCCTTATAATGCCCTGTCCGTCAAATGTACCAGCACTAATGATGTTCATTTGTGACTTTATTATTCGTAGTGACGTATGCATGGAAACATCGGCGGTCGAAGTGGAGGATTCTATGCAACAGCAGGCACAATGGAATGAAGAAGGTGATTACGAAATTGTGGAAGACCATGAGGAGGAAGTAGAAGAAGAACGCGTTGAAAGCTTCGATGCGATCGCCGATCAAGGGGAAGATGGCTACGAGGTGATGGTCGATCTTGATGAAGAACCCGAGGAAGCTTCGGTGGAGGAGGATCTAGGCGAATACGACGATGAAGAAGAAGAAGAAGAAGATGAGGATGTAGAGGACGAAGGTTCCTATGAAGATCTGGAGGACGAATTGCACAATGGCGAGCTCGATAACAGTGCGGAGGAAGGCGACGATGATTCGGTCGATTCATCGAGCGTTCTGGAAGTGATCGATTTGAGCGACGAGGACAATGCTAACACTTCATCGTCGTCCAGTTCTTCATCTTCATCGTCAGGTGACCCCCACGGTGGCGCCGAGCAGGCCCAAGCAAATACAATCAATCCCGTAGCTGACGAACCCCCGCAACAACAACAACCAGCGGCGGAGTCTGTTGAGCCTTCCGTTGGTTCCGTGGGTTTACAACAGCAAATACTGTACGCGGAATTGTACTCCGATGCCGCTCCGAGGGTTATATACCATCAAGTGCATATTGAGGGCGAGGAGGATGAGGAAGAAAAGGAAGGTGGCGGAGAGCAAGTGCAACGTCGCGAAGGTGATGCTCAAGAAGGGCCAGCATCGCATGACATTCAAGTGCCTACGACTTCCTCCTCGACGCATCGTACCGAAGCTTCCGGACTGGCCGATTCATCTGATGATGAGGATGAGGTGTCGGAGGTGAAAGATCTATCGGTCATCGGTCAAAACATAGCCGAGGTTGCCGACAGCTCGATGGCATCCGGTGCATTGCGTGATCGTGCCGTCGCGGGAGACCAGTGGGAAGATGGTGTGGCCAGTACTAGTGGAAACGAGGAAGTCGTCTCCGCCCGTGTAGTGGCTCCTTCTAGCTCGGGCACGACGGCAGCGGCGTCGGTAGCGGCCCCCGGGGCACAACCACAAACACAGGCCACACAGCAGCAGCAAACGTTTGGGCAGCCGAAAAACGCCCACGAGCTGGAAGTGCCAGCCATGAACCTATCGGTCAAGCCGGACGA
This sequence comes from Anopheles sinensis, assembly GCA_000441895.2. Lineage (NCBI taxonomy): Eukaryota > Metazoa > Arthropoda > Insecta > Diptera > Culicidae > Anopheles > Anopheles sinensis. The sequence continues at coordinate 109,192 of KE525404.1, forward strand.
AGCGCACGGTTCAAGCCGAAAGAACAGCAAAGGCGAAGAGAACGGCCTTAGCGAGGAAGCACGGGCCCTGAATCTATCGGCAGGCCAACAGCAGGAACTGGCGGCGCAAATGGCACGCGCGGAAGCGGGAAACAACAATGATGGGGAGGGCGAAGATGAAATACCCAACGTCAGTAATGATGAGCCCCAGTCATCGGATGAGGTTAAAGCGGATGACAAATCAGCCATCAGCAGCGAAGAGGTACATCAACCCGAAAACGAACCACATTCTTCGGATCAAATTGAAGCCGCCAGCAGTATGCACGTAGAAGCGCAAGAAAATGAGCCCCACTCTTCGGACGAAGGAAAAGAGGTTAATGAGGAGGAAAGGATGGATCTAACACTGCACGTTTCGGATGAGGAAGATGCGAGCGAAATGCAAACACCACCAACGGCGGGACCAAGCTCGACGGCCGAGGAGCCAAAGCAATATTCCAAGGAGGTCGAAAACTCACCCCTAAGGCGATCGAAAGAAACTTTGCTGCAGCAGGAAGAAACAGCGTCCACCTCAACCCCACGTGCAAACGTGAAGACACGGTTGATGATAGCGATGGAAAAATCGTCCGGCACGACGCCCTCGCTCGGAACACCAACAAGGGCACGGGGTCGCTCTGGGCGGTCCACGTCGGTCGTGCATGAGACCACCGACACACCGATCACGTCCGCACTCTCCCGCAGCCGGCGGTACGCTTCGATGGACAATGTATCGGAGGCCACTCCCGATCCAACGGTCCCCCTAACACCACGCCGTTCCACACGCCGCGCATCATCGCTAGCGAAGGAACTGTTTGCCGGCGGTACGCCCCAAAAACGCACCCGTCGTCAATCGCAGTCCTCGGTGGAGAGTGCGGACCCACGTGGTTCCGTGCCACCGACAAGTCCACCGGATGCAGCGATGGAACCACCGGAACCGTCGGAGAAATCATTCGCCAGCTCCACGGCCAGCAGCGCCCGTCGGGGCAGGCGGGGTCGGAAGCCAAGAGCTGCTTCCGAACTTCCGGGTACATCCGGCGGGAGTGATGCACCACTGCTGGCGGACTATTCGTCCAACCGGCGGCTCACTCGGCACCAGTTGGCGGTGATGGAAAAGTCGATGGAAATCTCATCGCGCTCAAGCCAGGCCAGGATGGAACGAGGGGCGAGTAGCAGTAAGCTCGATGAATCGATCGAAACCGGCGGGGCAGATAGTGAGGGCGAGTCGGTCGTTTCGAACGTAAGCAATCAGTCGTCGGTACGCTCGACCCGATCACGCACGACTCGTGCCGCGACGAGGCGCAGTTCGGTCGAAACCCGCTCGAACCGGGGTGGTAGTGTGAAAGATAGTTCCGCTAGCCACCATCCGACGGCTGGGGCGAGTGAGTTGGACTCCGATTCGGACCATTCGATGGTGCACGGTAGCCAGCGGACTGTTCACGGATTGGAACCGATCGCGGAAGAAGGTAACACCGGCCTGTGACGATGATGATCCTCCCCAAGGCGCCTGCCTTACATGATGTTTGTGTTTTCTCCCTCTTTGTTTCAGGCGATGAAACCCGCTCCGAAACCGGCAAGAAACGGCGTGGAAGGCCACCAAAAAACCGCCAGTAAACGGCTGCTTCGAGGACCGAGGAAGCAAGATTCCTCCGACACGGAACTGGAGTGTGGCTGGTTTTGTTCTTCATACTCATATAATTTTCATCATCTCTGGTCTCTATCGTCCCAGTTATGAAGCTGTCGATGTTCGTGTATATTCTAAGTAACTGTTCTCTTAAATATAAAAGCATGGTGGGAGTGAGTTGATTTGTTTGTTGAAATAGGAAACAGCTGCGTACAAGATTAAATTGTCTTTTTTCCGAAAATTGCATTATAATAACATGGTTGTTTGTTGCTCTCCAAATCGGGAGATTGTTTTTAATGAGTTTTTTATCTCAATATAAGCAACAGTGTAAAGCCCAAACATTTGGGACATGTTTTTCATATATTGAAAAATTCACATTCAAAACGAAAAATACAATAACTGCCAAATTCAAAAGAAGATTATTATATTGGAAAAAATACCAGTCAATCATATAAATATATTAGATAACACTACAAAATGATGAGGATCAATAATGAGGCAATAACATTAATGGCTTTCTCTCAATATTTTAACGGTGTAGCCTAAAGTACCCTATTATCCGCAATAAAGTGTGACACAACAACCGCAGATAATCCGAAAAATGTTTAACGGACAAACACTGAGTGCATAGAAACATTATTCATATTTTTTGTTAAGTTTTCCAGGACCTTGTTTCAACAGTCGCCACATTCTGTCCGTTATCTTCCGGGACAAGGCAACTACATTTTACTACCGTGTTAAATATGGCAGCCACGCTACGAAACGAGTGTACGACAGTAAAACTCTGGAACGACAGTGGATCGTATTGGATTCAGGGTTTGAGGGAAATTTTACGCGTAAATTTAGTCAATATAGAAGTATATTAAATTATTAAAAGAAAAACTTTCCCAACACATACCAAAAATATGATTTGTAAATTGAATTGAAGGTTGACTCATGTCACGAGAACTGCGAACTTCCTTTTTTATTTTAAAATTCTTACCATCAAAAGGCTTTCACAACAACTTGTTTTATGTATGACAAAAAAAATAATAATAGCTAACTCGACAAGTGCCAATAAGATGTTGTTTACTTCACGTTTTCTTATCAGTACTTGCCATTAATACCTCTTGAATTGAATCTTTAACCCTTGAGACGCATTCTGATGAAGCACGTTTATGCCAAACGCTGCGCTGAGTAGTAAGGTTATTTTTCGTCCCCGGATGTTACGTCAATCTACAAAAGACGGCAACAGAATCCAATTGCATCCGATCGATAGTCCTGTGCGATTATGCAATATTTGAAAATGCTTCATACGGAACACAAACGGGTCATCGAAGTAACGAAAGCACCAGAGAAACGCAGGAGTATTTTTGGTTTGTATCCTTTTTTAATTCAAGGAACGCGGAAGTGTAGTAAGGCGGGAAAATTTTAAGGAATGAGTAGATAGTTTGTTGAAGGAGCTGGTGGACATAAGAAAACCAAACCATAATCCGGATACATTTTATTGCGATATCATATATTACTGTTGTGTATACAAGGTAGATAAAAAATAAACCACAGTAGAGCAATACATAGTTTAATAAATTACCAATTACATACGTACTTCATATGAACCATTCTTGTTTTTTTTTGTGGCGTCTTGGAGAATGCACCATATGTTTTCCATTTTTATTTCCTTTGTTGCGTGTGTTGCTGCTGGCTCGTCTGTTTATTATGCGCCTTACAGTCGTTATTGTATCGATAGGACGTTGGAAAGGGGAAAAGAAACTTGGTAATTGATGTCGATCTCAGACGGAAAGAGAGAGAAAGAGAAAGAGAGTGCCGTAACCGTTTAACTACAAATTTGATGCAATCCTGTTTTCGATTTCCTAAGCTGTGTGTGTGTTTTGCTTTGAAGGCTCTTTGTTTGGTTCTCTATAGCAAGGGGGTGGTCGGTCGTTAATTGTGGCAAATTTTATAATTTTTCCTATTGCTATCTGCGATCCATTTTAAACTGCTGCGGGTTTTCGGGACGCACTGACCTTGTATCTTGTATGTGGTTATACTTTTCTAGGGAGCGTCAAATGAATGAAAGTCTAACGGTTCGAAAATGCGTCTTCTCGAATAACCGTGCCTTTGATGTACTACAAGCATTCACAGGTTCCTTCACCGTCAGTCTGACATTCAATCTTTAATTCATCCAGAAAGGTGTAAGAGGCGTCCTTAGTCGATCCTACGCCGCTTGCCACACACCGCCACCTTGCCGCCGTTGTTGGGTAGGAAAGCAACTGCACCAACGTTGCTGGGGGAAGCGACGGCGGATGGCTTGACGTGGGAAAGATAGGATGCCAAGGGGAGGGGCCGCGTATCGTTGTCGCCGACACACACACACCCTTACTTGGCTGCCGTGGCCTCCTTGACAATGTTTTTCTTCAGGTGTTCCTTGTAATCGAGAATGCCACCGTTCCACTTGGTGACCGTGCCCTTCTCGCACACCCAAATCTCCTCCGCGACCTGGTTGATCAGCCGGAAGTCGTGGCTGACCAGCACCAGGCCACCCTCGAAGTCGTTGATCGCTTCGGCTAAGGCATCGATCGTCTCCATGTCCAAGTGATTCGTCGGTTCGTCCAGCAGCAGCAGGTGCGGCTTCTTCCAGGCAAGGTACGCGAACACCACGCGGCACCGCTGACCGTCGGACAGCTGCCGGATGGGGCACACCTGCTGACGTCCGGTCAGCCCATAGCGGCCGATAATCTTGCGCATCTCCTCGCGCTCCACCACCTCCGGGAAACACTTCAGCATGTAGTCGATCGGGCTGGCGTCCATGTCGAGCAGCTCGTGCAGATGCTGATGGTACCGGGCGATGCGCAGATGCGAGTTCTTGCGGATCATGCCCGACGTCGGGACTAGATCACCGTAGAGCAGCTTCAGCAGCGTACTCTTGCCCGCCCCGTTCGGTCCGACCAGCGCGAGCCGTGTGTCCAGATCGATTCCGAACTCGAGATTTTTATAGATGTACGGCGTCTTGTCGTTGTACCGGAAGCTGACGTTCTGCACCATGATCACGGGCGGCGGAATGGTGCCGCACGAGGGGAAACAGAAGTTCAGCTGCTTGTCGTCGACGGCCTTCTCGGTTAGACCCTGGGCCACCATTTTGGCGAGCGTCTTCTCCTTCGATTGCGCCTGCCGGGCCAACTTCGCCGAACCGTGTCCGAACCGGGCGATGTAGTTCTTCATGTGTGCGATCTGGTCCTGCTCCCAGTTGTACTGTTTCATCTGGTTTTCCAGCAGCTCCATGCGCGTCTTGACGAACTGCTCGTAGTTACCGGTGTAGTACTTGAGCCTCTTCTGCGTCATGTGGATGATGTTCGTGCACACGCCGTTCAGGAAGTCCTGCGAGTGCGAGATGATCACCAGAATTCGTTTGTAGGTCTTCAGTTCCTCCTCCAGCCACACGCACGCGTCCAGATCGAGATGGTTGGTCGGTTCATCGAGCAGCAGCAGATGCGGCTTCACGTACAGCGCTCGAGCGAGCGCGATTCGCATACGCCACCCGCCGGAAAAGTCCTTCGCCGCCTTGGCCTGCATCTCCTTCGTGAAGCCCAAACCGTGCAGGATGCGGGACGCCTTCGCCTCCGCCTGATCGGCCGACATTTCGTCCAGCCGATCGTAGATGTCCATCAGCTGCTCCTGCGCCTCGTCGTCCTCCTGGTCGGCGAGCGCGTCGGCCATCTTCTCCAGCTTGATGCGCTCCTCGTCCACCTCCATCACGCACTGCAGGGCGCTCTTCGAGCTGGCGGGGATTTCGCGCGTCAGATGAAAGATGTCGATGTGGTCCGGGATGGCCACCTCGCGGTTTCCGAGGACCGACAGCAGCGAGGACTTGCCGCAACCGTTCGCACCGAGCAGACCGTACCGCCGGCCACAGTTCAGCTCGAGCATGGTGTCCTGTAGCATCTCGCTACCGAAGAACGTGATCGAGAAGTTGGAGAATTTTATATCACGCGAACGCGGATGCACGGCCAGCGAACCGGTGCAGGCACGCGCTTCCGCGTTGATCCGTGCCTCTTCGTCCAACTTGGCGCACAGTGCCTCTGTAGGGTGGAAGGTAGAAAGAAAACAACGGAAGGGAAGAACAAAGCAAAGTTAAAACCTACGTCTGGAACTACAAGAGTTAGGTTTGGAAGTCGACCTTACCTTCTTCGGTCATTTCGGCGGTGACACCGTTCGTGCCGTTCGCTTGCTTCTTGTCATCCTTCTTCGTTACCGGGATGCTTTTCTTGTTGCGGCCTTTTTGCTTCTTGTCCGGTGCCATTGTGTTGCTCAGATGAGGTGGGGGATTGAACTAGTACCGCACCAAACGGAAGGGAAAACGTAAAACATGTCACCTCATTAGACATTAGACTTTGATATTGTGCTAAAATTACACGTCGTTGGTGTAGTCCAATTAAATAACAATAATTTCAACGACCCGATCGCCAGCTCGAAAGTGAAAAACGTCAAAAACTTTCCATCGCCCGTACCGCTCGGTCGCCCGTGATCGACGGTTTTTTGCTTGCCACGGGAGAAGGTTCTCGCCGTTCGCAACGAGCACGGACGGGACGGCAGACGGTCGATGGTTGGAAGGTAAATCACGACGCTGAACGATTGTTGCCACACTTTCTTCCACGCTGCGATGGTGCACGGTTGATCGATACGCAGGACTACAATACTTTTGGACCGTCACATACCTAAGGAATAGTTTTATTCACGTTTATTCCTAAATCGGGGTCCTCTGCACAACAGCACAGTGACAATTGCAAAAGAAGAAAGACCAAATCCCCCATGCGCGCGCTTTTGACAGTTGAATTAGTGTTGGCCGAATCGGGATTTAAAAGACTCGAAGATTCGATCCCTAGAGGGGTTATAAAGATTCAAATCCTATTTGACGGATTCTAGAGATTTGATTCGATTCCAAGGATTCGAATCTGTTTTGTCCTTTTTTGGGATTCGAATCTGTTTTGATTTGTTAGGGACTCGTAATTGAGGAGTTCTACCATTATTTTTATCTGACGCAGTGACAATGATTCAGACCAGGACCTGGTTTACATGTTAAGCGTATTTTTGTTCAAATAAAGACTCGACATTGAGAATCGCGATTCATGATGAACAGAACTACTTACAGCGGTGAACCTCACATTGGAAATGTGTGACATGTTTTTATTACGCAAAAAGCGAGTTATCAGTATTGATCTGATTAGAGTTTAGATTAGGATAACCGATTTCCAGACCGCCGTTGATTTGTTGATCACCACAACAGTTTGACGGATTGGGACTCAGATTTGGTGATTTGAGTGCCAAGTAGAGATTCGATATCCCCATCACTAGAACGAAGCCGACAGCACACCTTGACATAAACAAACTTCAAAAACCTTGGTCACAGCCTGAAATAATGGTTGAAATAGCTAATTTTTTAATAACTTTTTAGTTCCTGAACCAATTTGCACGAGTGACCCCTCAAATGAAAGGTATTTTAAAGACGCGTAACTTTGTGGAAGGTAAAATTTAACCATCGTTTCTTGTTTTGGAGAAAACCGGGGGCCGGGCGAGAGAAGGGCGAAAATCAAAGGAACCTTGGTTTGCGAAGCAGGCTTTTAAAAACGTGTTTGCAAATAACTTGTTTGTTTCTCAACCGAATCGGACGAATGACCCCTTAAACGAATGGTCTTGAGAAGACGCGCAACAAAGTGTAAAGTGGAAATAATTATTTTCTTGATTCTTTGTAATTATTTCAACCATCTTTTATGTTTATGCAACAAAACCAGATTTGGATAGTAGTGAAAGCTTTCAGTAGTGAAACATTTCATTTGTTTACTGTTCTAAAATTTTTAAAAATTTTATGGTAAAGCAAATTCAACCGTTAAACTGTAACTGTTATAAATACTTCTGGCTAAATTAAAATTCTTGAAAAAAGCTTTATTCAAGAAAAAAATGCCTATATTGTGCTGTTTGATGCTCACAAAATATAAAAAGTGCTTTCATCGCAAATTAATCTTAACGATGCCCTCTGTGCCATTGTTGATGGTTGGATCCTCCAAAGCACCAACAAGAACGTCCGCCCATGTAATCTGGTTGAATTGCTGTAATGGAATAGGTAAAAAGAAATTATCTTTGTAATAGTACGCTCTTTGTGGAAGTACTCTCGACATTTGCTCGTGAAATTACCGTTCATGGGTGTGGTAGCAAAAAGAAGCGATCTTTGAACGTCACTTGCGGTGTAGGAATTTTGACCAGCATTCCAAGTTGGAACTGTTTCTGCCGGTGAGCGTACTTTCCGTTGTCCTGTAATGTCCTTGCATTGGAGTACGATGCGTCCGTTGGTGGCGTTTCTACACAGTTGGTCAAGAAAAAACTGTCTCCTTTGCTCATTTCCCGGTTGGCCCCCGTATACAAGATTCATGTACTGTTGCAAAAAGTCGTGTACATTATTCACAGGTTGTCCGTTAATAACGTGCATTGAGGATAGATCTGCATCTTCGATAGAAGAATAGTTTAGATTTGAAGCAGATTTCGTTGCATTGTATCGAACGGTTGTTGAACCAGTTGAACGTTCGTTCTGTTGTGGCCACCAATCATGTCCAAACTTATGCTTTTGCGCCATTGTATGTGTTGCACGGGTGCCATATGCCCTTGTTGTAATTTCGATAGGCAACTCTGTAGTGCTTCTAGTTTTTCTACTCTTAGGAACATCAGTAAACTGCCAGTTTAACGAACTATTCGTTCCATTTTCGCCAGAAATTTTTTCATCCGTACTTTCGCCATCCTCATGCACGTTTTCATTATCAAACGACTTTTCAAGAACCTTTTGTAGAGTCAACAGCAACCGTTTCTTTGCATTTTTTCTGCAACACGCAGGGCAAGGGTTGATCAAGCTTCTCAGTAACTCATATCGACAAGGTTCGTCATACAGCGTCTTGCAGACAGCACATCGGTGTTCTATGTCCGTTATTATGTCATCTAACTCCGCAACTAACCGATCCCTCCATCGTTCCGGTGATTTGGTTGTTATCAACCCACATGCCATAAGACGATTGCGGAAAACTTCAGCCACTGAAGCCTTTTGGCGAAGATGAACCATTGATTCGTCACTGCTTTCATCCGGAAACAGTTCTTCTCTGAAATGAAGCAACAAACATATTTTATTACTGCTACTTTTCGGGGGATTTCAGGGACAAATAATCTAACGCACTCAAAATTTGTTCGATCGATTTCCGCGAAAGGATGATGGGTAGCTTCCGTTTGTCGTTTGTATTTCACCGGAGCACCAAGGAAGGATCCTTTCCGTCTGCTATATGCTCGCCTATAGAATCCCGGGTGAGCCGTGCTAAAAGACGAAAAACACAACCACACCAAAGCTAGTCTTGCAATGATCATTCTGCTAACGATCGCACAATATTTGAGCATAAAATAAATCCAACTTTTATTTATGAACTTTTGCGCTCGCCTTGGATGTACCCGGTACACGGAGAAAACAAAAACAATTCAACAAGCGAACGTGATATGTTTAAATTTTGTAAATAGTCACATATGTTTTTTTGTATTTATCAAGTCAATCAGAAGTAACTGCTCCTAAATTAAACGCAAGTGTGCTTTCATTCAATTTCGATGTCTACAGCTGAAGACAAAAACATATTTCTGCTACATGGGCTCATCGAGATGACCGCCAAGCTTTTCTCTGAACTTCTCCACACAAAAGACTTTTTTCGGCCGTAAGCGACAAACCTTTTAAAAATCTCCCCTAGCTTCACCATTGCACGGGAAAGAGACGAATAGCATAGCAGGCGGCTTACCAGTTGCTGGACAGAGACCGAAAGCAGTGTGGACGAGAAGCATGAAACATAAAATAACGCTTTGGACCATCGCCATCCGGTGGGGATGATGGTGGGACACCCCCGTTGAAGGTTTACATCATTTTCCAGCACACGAACACAGTCGGACACACCCGCAGCGCAAGGCAGACATAACAGACATAAGGTTGGAAGAGTAGAGCTTTAAAAAAACATCCCTTATACTACAAACACCACCACCACGTAGGCAGGCGACTCGGTACAAGGTTGGATGTTTATGAGTTAGTTCATTCGGTGCAGTTTGCCTGCTATGATCCAGTGGGCTTCAGACAGGAGGAGGAAGTTATGATCAAGCTGACGACGACGACGAGTAGCATGCAAAAGAACGATCGATATGTGGCTGGTTCGAGTGTGGCATAAACTTTGCTCGTGCATCGATCACGTAGTGGTATTCAAGGTGCGCGGTGACTAATCGTGTTCTAATCGTGTGATGTGTAATTGTTCTGTTCCGCCCAACTTATCGCGCACGGTCAATCATGCATTATGCTAGTGGAAGTGTGATCAACTGAACCGTTAGCTTGGAGAGAAGAAAAATAAACCGCATTGTGAAGAGGAAAGAAAAATAAAATCATACAGTATACTCCATACGCCGTACTTGGCCAGCTAGACGACTTCCCCAACACCCTTTCTCGGCGGACACGTTTCGTGGTTCGCAGAAACGATCAGTACGCGATCACCATCACCAGCAGCGTCTCAACTCAATGACACCACGGTTGGGTTGTGCTGACAGTACACATTACATCCCCCCAGTGCGCAAGGGTCCACGATCGAGCCGCCAAAATGCCACGGAAATTGCTTAAGTTTCTGATCCTCTTCGACAACACGTCGCTGCTGTACTTCCCGGGACAATTCCTCTCCGGCCGGGTATTGCTTGAGCTGCAGGATGACACACCGGTGCTCGGTAAGTTGCATTCTGCCCCGGTGGAACCTAACGTGGTCGCATCATGCCTCCGTATCGAATTGTTTCTTCGCTAACCTTCAACATACAACAGGCGTGTACGCTATTTCCTTTTGGGCTTTAGCTCTTGTGTAACTGGCCAATGCTGCACCCTAGACATGGGGGTAGTGTGCGTTCACAGCTTGGTTTTTAGTATACGCATTTCGGTATCGTCTTTCGCACGCCAAATAGTCGTCGTCCGTTGCGATGACCAATATTGACGAAAACAAAAAACGGAGTTTGCTCAGTCAACCATGATTCTTGATATCTTTAGAGGCCCTTGAAAAAGATATCATACACTTTGTTTAAATATGGATACGAAATCTCGTCAGTGAAGCAATATTTGAGTATCTATGGCTTAACAAAATTTATATCCTTGATGGATTTTTTCCACCTTTGGTAAAATTTGTTTATTGGCTTAATATGCGCGTCCTGAAGTTGTGCGTTTTTTAAACACACTCAACGTGTAGAGGTCGAAAAGCGGGTGATCTCGCGAGGGATGACATCATAGCTAAGGCCAAGGGATCGCGAGGCTGCCAAAAGGAGCACAAACCACACATTCAATGCGCGGCGGGTCATTACGTAAATTAATGCTGCAACAATTGATCATCATCACCTTCCTTTTATAGGACTCCATTTTCACGTTGTCGGCGAATGTGTCGTGCGCGTCCGTTCCACACGCCACGAGCGGTCGTACGACAAGGAGAACTACATCGACTTTCGCATGCGGCTGCTGGGCGATTCGGACAACCAAGGTCCGACGGTACTGTCGCCCGGCATCCACAGCTTCCCGTTCAAGCTCGGTCTCCCGGTTGACCTTCCGTCCACCTTCCTGGGTCGGTACGGTTGGGTGCAGTACTTCTGCAAGGCCGGGCTGCGCGAACCTTCTGGGCTGATACACAAAAACCACCAGGTGTTCATCGTAATGAATCCGATCGATCTGAACCTCGAGCAGCAGTACCTAGCGGTGAGTTAAATAGTTGTAGAAAATGTGGTTTAATAAGGAGCTACAATCAACTATCGTTTCTCAGGATCCATTTAAATGCAATATCGAACATAATCTCGGTATGGCGTGCGTTGGCGGTGGCATTGTGAAGTGCAAAATCATTCTCGATCGAGGCGGTTACGTGCCGGGCGAGTCGATCATGATAACAGCGACGGTGACGAATGCGAGCAGCGTTACGATAAAATCTACAAAAGCCGCCCTGACGGAAGTTCGTACCGCGGAAGTAGCCGGTGGAAGATGCCGCAGCTGACAATAATTATTTTCATGTCTATTTGTTTCCCGCAGACGATACAATACTTCGCCCGTGACAAAATCGTTCAAACGGAAAAGCGTGAGCTTGCGGTGATCGCACGCGGCAAAATACGAGCGGGCCATAGGGATGAATGGCAAAACGAGTCCTTGTACGTGCCACCGCTTCCACCAACGAATTTGCGTGGCTGCCACTTGATACGGATTCAGTACGACGTTTGTGTAAGTAACAATTTTATAGTTCAACCGAAGGAACCGAAAGGCATACACTTGTTTTACTACCCTGTACAGTTCCTAATCGAACCGAAATCGTTGGAAAAGCAAATCAAGCTCCAGCTCCCGATCACATTGGGCACGTACCCGTTCAAGACGGCCGATGGGGACGACACGAACGAATGGGCCGAAACCATCTACAAACCGGAAACCCACTATCCATCCACGCTGCCCATCTTTCGACCTTGGCTGCACGAGAAAAATGATCAAAAATGATCCGCTCTCTACCTTAAAGGGGCGAGCCGATTGCCACACTAGACAGACGAAGGGACAGAGAAATGGCCGAACGATGGTGCCATAATTTGAATTTTTAGCAAATTTAGTGGAGCGGAGTAACATACATGAACAAGTCCATCTTTCCTTCACTTTCCCACGGAAAAGGGAATGAAAAATGCGACTACTCGTAATTGTATAGAATAATATTATATGACAAACATTCGACAAAAATAAACTTATAAAAGATATCCCAAACGATGATTTATTAGTGGTTAAGTAACTTTCAAGAGCTTTGGTTGATTTGAAGGACCTGTTCGATCAAATCAGCTTTCGTTTTTTTGGACAAACCGCTTACTCCTTGCTTTTGAAGATATTCCTTTAACATGGCCACCGTCAAGCTCGTAACCTACCGAGAGAAGAGACAACAAAATTGTACAAATCGGATCAGAAACACTAAATCCTTGGCTTCATCGAGGGTATTTTACCTGGCCACTTTTAACCATTTCTACTAATTCATCATCATTTCCCGGACCAGATCGGGCGGTCTTAGCTCTTGGCTCATTTTCGTTCGGATCTTTACGCGCACGTTTCGGTGCCTCCGCTGGGTCCTACAAAACAAAGAAAGGTTAAATGTAATGACTATACCGCAAGCTGATGACACGTTCCACACAACAGCGTACTTACCTCGCCGAACAAATGTTGCATCCCATCTAAAAGGGCTTCCATTTTAGAATCAATTCTATCGCAATCGGGCCGCGTCGAATCGATTAAATCTACTTCTTCCTTCTCAAACAACAAAGACTCGACATTGAGGAACAGATTCATCGATGCAGGATTTTCAAAATTTGCCGGGCTGAATTTAAACTTGATCTTTTTGATAACCGATTTGAAAAGGTTGGTCTGATCCTCGGCCACCTCGGGGGGAGTTGTTTCCTCAAGCACGGGTAAGTTCCTTATGTCAGCTAGAATGGGTTGAAGCCGGTGAGTGTTTGAATTTGAATTTTAAGATTTAACAAGAGCACGCTTACCTGCATAAGGAATAAACTCAACTCTGAAGCCAGCAGGGCGAAAAATTTCACCATCAGCATCACGTGCCAATTCTTGCGGGACAAGAGCCACCAATCTGGGGAGAATATTTTAACATTAAATGTTTCCTCGTTTACTTGAAAAACGAATAATTTTACCTGGGAGGACATTTCCGACGCATGGTCAAAATGCAGTATGCCACCTGGTCCCTCTCAAGACATTTCTCATACAGTGCGCGGAACAGCGTAGTCGATCCATTGATGCGACTTTCGTTCGGGTAGAGAAACAGACTGCTTCGAAGATGATTTGTTATCAATACCTTAGTTGCCGGTTTGAATCCGAGCAGACGTATGCCGGGAGGCAGTATCTGTTTCATAAGATTTATTTCTTCCGGCTTGAAGTATATCGTTTCGCCACCTATAGTAATGGACCTCCTTAAAATGGTATGGTTTAAAAATCGATAGAAGAAATTAGTTGGGAAACAATCAAGAGGATAGAGCTTTATCCAAACAATCCAACCTTTGTTCTCCAGGAAGAAGCGGCTTTGATTCTTCCTCTTCGTTCTCTTCTTGAAGAGTAGTAGAAACGTATACTCGTTTCGATACAACAATTTCATTGGTTGAGTTTAACAATTTAACTTTCTTCGGGAATCGAGGTTTCCTAAAATGAATGGAACAAAACGCATAACACGGTTAACATGTGCATTTCGAATCAAATAATTAATGTTACGAACCTCGAAAGTGAGTACATATTAACGCCAAGTGCAAGATCTTCTGAAATGTGCCACTTCAAGTGAGCTAACGCTCGCTTTTTAAAATCTCTAGAAAAAATCCTTCGTAGTAATTGTTCCTTCGATTGTTGGTACACTGGTGCAACAAATTCCTCCATATCCTCCTCCAGGACAGTACACAAAAATTCTTTATAAAATTTGTTGCAGTCGAAATCGTCTACCATCGGAACGAGTGCTACAGCAATGTCCTTTTGCAGTAGGTCCCTTGCCTTCACTAAAGCTTGTTGGTATTCGTTGCTGTTGCTTCTGTGTGGTTGATCGTTGCCCGTGAACAATACGATCGTTGAATGTTCCAGCTTGTACCCACAATGCGAGAAAATGCGCGAACAAAGCCATAGAACGTTCGCTAAACTGGTGCCCTCGGAGTGACCGTACTTTGTCGCAAACTGAAAGTGATCCTCCGACGCACGCATATCTCGAACCATGCGTATCATTTCGACCGTAATGGTGGTGAGAGGAAGAAAAATAGCACACTGTCTCGGTGCTACCAGCGACGACTGCAAATCTTCTTCAGCTTCCGGTGCAGGACTGTTTTTAGTATTGTAGAATACCACGCCAATCTGAAAGAAAGGTACAGTTCCACTATGAGTGTAATGTTTGTAACCTTGCATGGTTTACGAGCTTACCAGATCATTTTCACTTGCTATTACTTTGTTTCGCATTATAGCTTCTACTATGTCCAGAAATTCAACAAATTTTGACTCAGATGCGGCATCGGTTTCGAACATATACGAGGCACAATCAAGCAGTAATAATAGGGCAGATCGGCCCGAAAAAGGTGCCTCATCTGCTTGATCTTCATCTTCGTCGCCGGAATTGTTTGCACGCCAGTCTGAATATTCACTCATCTTGCTTTGGTTCACAATTTTCCGATTTAACACTTGAAAATACTCAACCTACGTAAGCCTCCTGTTGAACGTTCAACTTCGGGTTGGTTCTATTGCGAACTGCCTGCTGTATTCCCACTTGTAGTTTCATGAAAACATTGTATCTCGACTGGTGTTTCATTTGTTTATTTTTTCATGATGCCGTTTGTTGACATCCAAACGATGACCAACAGTTACTACTACAATCTACTACGAATACATATTTCTTAGGCCAGGAAACTTCGTAATATTCTTCGGTCACGGATTATTTGCGTGATTGTTAGTGGTTGATGTAACGTACACACTTTTTATAACTGAAACAATAGCAAACATAACACAATAAACCATACAAACAGTACGTACAAGAATGAAGACCCGGTTGTTTTGATTTCATATTGAGCCATTGGGAAACCAGCAGTGAGAGTGAACAGTGAGGAAGGAAGGCGCAGAAAGAGATAGACCGACAACGCGTTGTCATTTCATTCGAAACTAATTTCAAACATGGGTCAACCCATCATTTACCACGAACCACGCTGAACCAACGCGATAGTATAAACGGCGCATAATGGGTCACCTGCTCTTTGCGTCTTCTGTGTAGTATTTTCTCCATTTTTTTTTTGGTGAAAATAACAAACCGTCTAGGACAGACGTCTAGTTTTGCTTGTAATTTGTATTGTTAAAATGCGTGTATTTTGCGAGAGAAAAAAGCTTTTCCGAGAACAGATATTACAGAAATCCTTTTAATGTGTCTATGTACGTTTTGTGCAAGTGGTTTGTGTTAATTGGAATCGTTCTTTCGTGACTGCATTGCGGCAAATTCTGCGGACAAAATGCTATGTATGCAAATGAAGTTAGCGACTGCAGCTGGCATAGTTCCATGCAAAGTTCAGTGTGCATTGGCTAAACGAAATTAAATCGATTAAATGCGTGTTGTATTAAAAATAAACATAAGTGCCGATGTATCGAATTTTTCCGATCCATGTAAAATACGCTCGTGCTTGTTGTAGGTAGTCCGTTTGGTAAGTAGCCGGTAAACGTTGTTTACAAACAATGCAATACATTCTCCTGACATTTTTAAGCGGTTTTTTTGTAAACTTTAATTGTAACTTGTGATATTTTGTTCCGAAAAATATTAACTCAATATAATAGTGTAGATTAATCATTCCGATAAAATAAATGCAATTAGGGTACGCTTCGTGAGCTTCTCCAAATTCCTTATTAGTTGGTCTCCATGCAAGCAAAATTAGAGATGCAATTGTGAAATGAAATATGTGCACATAACATTTTCAGAAACTATCCAATTGTCGCAAATTGATCCGTATGATGGGAATATAAGATTCGTATCAATGCGCTCCCGTTGAATTAATTGATAGCGTCACAGACCGAATGGAAGAAGTTTTATTTTTCCGTTTGGTCTATACGACCACACGACCAAACCATACACCAGCAGGGCTATCAGCAATATCTTATCAGTTTCCAGCAATTCGAATGAATGGATGTACCTGCTTGTATGCTTCATTAGCCGACGTAATGTTAGTTGTACAGTTGACCGTCAAGCGTATACAACGTGTGGAAAAATTACGATAGAATGGGCAGTTTACGACAAAAACTACGAAATGTATTCTCCTGGCAGCACGACGATTATACGTTCGAAGCTATTGACGAGGTGGTGCCGACAACAAACCCCCCAGAAAACCCTCCAGATGTAGTGAACGAAAACAAAAGTGGCAAGTTTCTTAAAGGATCCTCTTCGAAGATGGCGGTAGGTGGTTTCTGCGATAAGTACATCGTCATAGGAAAATTCTGTGGAGTAGGCCGTGATGTGTAACATTTTCTTTATCGCTCGATTCTGTCGATGTGACAATAAGATAACAGTCAACCTACGCAAGGGCCGTGTAACGGAACTGAACAAAAAACCTAAACGCAATGACCTTGGTGAAATAGTTTTAATTATATTTTGTTCGCTTATTCTTTTCTCTTGCAGGCAGCCCCGTTGAAAGGTGTTGGAAATCGAACGGCAAAAATCAATAAGAAGCGATTGAACCAAGTAAATATCGCCAGAAATTCTTCAATAACCTCAGCACAGTTGAATGCTGCCGTCCCTTTGGTGAACATAAGGCGAGCCCCGTCCGATAGATCGGTGCTATCGGAATTCGATAGGCAGATAGTGTCGGTATCGAGCCAAAGACCGTTTAGCCGGCCGATAACGGTCGCTGTTCCAGGTACGTCCTCCATTTCAGGGCGCTCCGAGGTTTCGAAAGTATCCAGCCGTGGTAGCTCGACGGCTCCCTCAACGGTTACGAGTCCTCCCGAGCCAGGTTTAGTTGTGCTACGTAGGGCACCACCAGCCCCCGGAGACAACAGTGGTGAAAACGCTAAAATACTATCACGCTCAACAAAGAACCA
Source organism: Anopheles sinensis (assembly GCA_000441895.2). Lineage (NCBI taxonomy): Eukaryota > Metazoa > Arthropoda > Insecta > Diptera > Culicidae > Anopheles > Anopheles sinensis. The sequence continues at coordinate 126,444 of KE525404.1, forward strand.
ACCTAATCGCTCCTCGGCCGCTCCGGATCGTGCATTTATCAAGAGAAAACCACTTCTGAGTGGATTCGGAAGGCAGAGGTAGGTATATTTCATCAGAAATGAGACTGTTTCCATTTGCAAAGTGGGATATCGATCGGTGATCAGCGTAACCTAAATACAATTAGGTATAAGCTAATATGCTTCGCTAGTTGTTATGTGTGCAACAACAGTAAGCAACTAGCACAATCCAATGTACTTTCGATTTTGCGAAAGGATTAAAGAGCAGCGCATTGGATTATCGACGGTGCCTTATTATGTAACGGGTTGGATGGCAATGAAGTCTTAATTAGTTTAAAGTTTGTCATGACTAGGCGATAATTCCATTTTACGAGGTTCCTTCGTGAAATCCTTTATCCACTGGAAAGGCATGAGCATGTCGTTAAGAAAAACCATAGTAATGCCCTCGATGGACGAAACCCCCACCAACCCTTACCAAGTGCTTGGATGAGTCGAGCCGATGCATCGTTACCGTTGGATATCTACGGACGAAAAATCCGTACTGCAATTTGGTCGTTAAATTCAACTCAAAACGAAACACGGTATAACGGCGATCAGTTTGACAGCGATCGTCGAACGGTTCGGTCTGGTACCGCAGAACCGGTTCGCCTGTTTGACAGTTGGCTTGTGTGCCCCGATTGAGCCGCAAAAAATCTTGAAGAACCGACACGCGCCGCAGTCTACACAGTTTGATTCGTCCGGTCGGATCGTTCCATCTTCCAAAGTGGATCGTTCTCATCTTCGCTATAGCCCCGCGGTGGTTGTTTTCCTCGTCGTAGTTGTGTTCGCGTTTAACTAGCGCTAAAAAGAGTTAAATTTGATGCGGTCTAAGTAGGCATTTCCACTAGTTTCCTGGCCTTCCAGCCTCAGAGATTGGCAGCAATGTGTATGTGTTGTGTTTTCTTTCACTGCTATGAAAAACAAACTGTCCCTACGGATGGTTTGTTTTTTTTCGCTGGTAGCGACAACCACCAACTGAACGCCTTGGGACGCCACGAAGCTGTACACAACGGTACCGTGGTGAATGCGAGTGTGCAAAAACGAAAACTTAATCTTATGTGCTTCAACCGGAGGAAAGTGTGCTGTACAAATAGTTTCATGGTGTCGGAGTGCGAAAATACCCAGTGATTGCGTGAAATTACTACACACGATTCGATACTTGTTCTCATATGTGCTAAAGAAAATCGGTGCATTCATTAGTCGTCTGTAGAAGTTTTCTCCAGCAGTGCTGATACGATTATTGCTAGGAAATGCCAGTCAAACGATCGTGATTGAATAGGAATGTGAACCCCATTGAAGCAATTGGCCCGTGGCTTCGACACAATCCTCTGCGGCCAGCATTACCGACCAGGAAGTGATGATCTTTGCCCAGTTTTCCCAGCCAGCCCACTTTCTTCCAGAGCGCAACTCATAATTCTTCCTTACGTCTGACAGTCCCGACTTGGCGCACCATTTTTCGGTGCTCGTAAGCCCAACTCCACACACCCCTTGTGCACTTTAATTGACGGTGGTGTGTCTTCGCGAGGAAAAGGCTCATTATTATTTACCGTATGTGTGTTTCTGGGCTGCTTTCTCTTTGAGAACTGGCGCGTTTGATCCCTTTTACGCGACGGTCTAGCCATTGCTTTTTCCGTAACTTTCTCTGTGAGAGTGTAGTCCGTGTCGGCTGCTGACGTGAAGTTACAATGTGCCAAACAAACATTCTTTCTACTAACCGATAGTTGCCCAAGCCTATCCTATCATCACCGTTGCAAGGGGATTTCAAAGAAATTCCCTTCGAACCTTTACGCCACATATTGGATGAGTTGTTTGTAAACAAGAAATAGAATATAATCCCCGGTGGCATAGGTCCCGGGAGGGAAGGGAACGTGTGCAACCCTAGCGTCGTTGAAGCGTTACAACAATTTACACGCACTAGCGAGCGATCAAGTATGCTGCTTGCGCGTTGTTAACAGCCTTGGTGCAAGATCGTCTGAAGTGGTCTGGAAATGACATGCCAAAGAATGTGTGTTCGGACACACTATGAATTGAATTGCAAATCGGGCCAGCCGCCTGCACCACAAGGGAAATTACTGTACTTACTATAGCAAACCACTGTTAGACGGTCAGAAAAATCACGTCGCTGGAGGCGAAACCGTGACGCGAGCGAACGTTCGGTTGAAGCTTGTCTTGAAATAGATAAATACAGCCGGATATGGCGGAGCCCCATGTGACTTCGCCGTACGTGCCAAACATGGGTGGCTGCCATTGGAAGGTGTTAGTTATTTGTAACAATCAATTAGAATGGTACAAAACCACCAGATTTGGGTGTCTTATTTTTCACTTAAACTGCATTCGTATAATTGCATTCGATTACTGTGCACCAAGATCACCTACTGCTTTTGCGCAATTTATTATTTGCTGTCCGTTTTCGTCCCATTCATAACATCGCCTACTGGAGGATTAAATGGCAGGCCATCGCCTACTGCTATTAAATGACCGGCTTGAGGAACAGTTTAACACGCTCCGCTTGCAACGGGCCAAAACAAAAGCAATAACTTTCCACCCCCTGGAGTAGCTCGATCGGCGACAGATTTGCACCACCGTTACACCCCATGAAACTGCAACACCTAACGACCGAAACCACGCCAACACCCGTTCCGTGCTGGCCTCTCTTTACGCTGTACCATTATTAGCCCGTTGGCGCATTAATTGGAGCTTCTTACAATTTTGCTTGGGTGGTTTGTTTTTTTTTATTTAACCAAAGAGGGTGGCTACAAGAAAAAACACCTGTAAAGCGCATGGGTGATTCGTAGCATGGTGGCGTGAAACGGCTGCTGTGGCCGTTTTGTACGCACGGTCGCCGATTATTTAAGGAAACTAAACCTGACCTTGGTACGATAAGATTAATTAGTCTGTCTACAGTTGTCGCATGTACCACCATCGCGATCCGTGAATCGATGCGCCCGGCTGTGGCCAAATGCAACTTGCCTTTTCCGGAGAAACAGTTGCAGTTCAAGAAGGGTGGGTAGCACAAATAAACCCGTGTCCACCACCTTACGCGTGTCTCGCCGATGCAACGCGTTGATCGTTCGAAAGCTGTTTATGTGGTGGTGATGCAGTTCAAAACACACAACCTGCAGCGCCAATGGGTTCCGTTGACGAACCTTTGGTTGCACCGGTTTTCTTTACGTCTGCTCCCAGCAGTCACCCACTCACCTCTGTTGGGGCCTCCCCTCATTCCCGTGTGCTCTAAAGGTGCCTTGGTTGGTACGACATCATATCAAATTGCTCTCGTTTACCTCCAGCATCACCGGCTGCGTTGCTCCGATTTTTCCAACGCAGGTCAATCTGATTGCAATTGACGCACGAAGGAAAGGGCACACCATTCACACACGCACATGCACCTTGATCGTCGCCATAAGATGATGACCACAAAGACACTCGCGCTGGTGGGATAGCGAAACCATTCTCCTTTAAGTTTAAAGTTGCCCCCTGCCTGCCTCCGTTTCAATCAGAACCACTTACGTTCTAGTTGTTCCGGTATCTCCAACGGTTAGCACCCATGCGGATGGTTTTCGAGTCGAGCGTTCAATCCAGTTTAAAACAAAAGGAAACCTGTTTCTGGCTCTGACTTATTTTTTGTTGTTTTGGTTTTGACCATCACCAACGACCGTTCTGCGGTTGCTTTTGAATCCTTGCAGACGAAGTCAATGTAGCAAAGATTGGTGGGAAAATGTAAACTGGAATTGTTGGAATGATATAAAAAGATTGGTCGGGTAGTTCGCAAATGCCACTGAGAGCTGGATGCTACTGGAACATACATGATCGTTTATCGAGGTGAGGTGTTAAATTTCATTAACAACATTCGCAAGTAAATATCTTGTTGAGTTTCTTTGCTAAACACATGTTGATGAATCTATGGTTTTTATTTTATTTTCATTATCGTGCACTGTTTTGTATCAAAAATGATTCTACTGCTTAATGATTAATGATGTTTCCTGCTTAAAACCTGTAGGCGTAACATGAACGGGTGTGGTAGGACAAATCCTTGTAGACTCGGCATCAAATAATGTTTACGACTTCCATTTGCTAACTATTTTTTTATTTCATACTAATGAGGCTCTGAGGGTGGCTCATAGTTTTATTGAGCAGATATCTTAAATGCTGGTTAATACTATTATTGTTTTTTTTTAAATTATAGAGACTTTGATCTCCTGGTCATTCGTCTCTTGGTGAATATTATCTGATAAGATTGTTTGTTATGCATAAATTCATAACATTAAAATGCGAGAAAACCATACAAGAGAGAATCAATTTTCAAAAAGTAACATTGCCAGGATCTGATTTTGGTTCAATTGTTTGTCTATTGCTGGTAATTTATCTATCACTTTGCTTTGGATTTCGTACGTGTTGATTTATTTTACACATCATCGGGCAAAGTCTATTAGTAAAAGATTAAAAAAGCAGTGAATAATAATAACTGCCAGTTAACAGTTAACTCAAATTCTGCCTTATTTTGTATCCAATTATTGGATCGTGTCACGTTCACAGATTTGGTTTGTGTGTTCGAATTCCGTTGGCACTTAGTGGCCATTGGTTCTACAAAAGTCTATTAGCAAATAAAATATATGGTTCTTCACGATGAATCAATTAAAGGAAAAATCTACCATTGTACATCCCTAATATATACAATTAGTTCAAGCATTGTCTTTTACAAAGACAACAAGCAACACTAGCGAGAGAAAGCAGTTGAACAATAAGTTATCTAATATGCGACCGGGTGGAATGGTCAACCGTTTAATAGGGGTCAATTAATGCCAGACGACGGCCGCGAAAAGAGTTTTATGGTGCAGCGTCAATTTTCACCGGATTCGTTAACCTGATTTCGGATTTTTAATTCTATCACGAGTGAACAGATTTTATGGAGAACTTTTACATTCCACTGACCATCGTTTGCTGAGCATAAGGGCAAGTGTGCTTACGTTTAGTAAGGTTACTATGAAGAAGAATAGTAAGGGTGCAAAGTTTCTATAAAAGTGCATAACCATCGCCGTCACGATGTAAACAGTGCTAAAGCAGTATTCTCGATAGAAAAATTTGCAAAACTTTACACAACCTGTTGCTAAGCGACAGGAGTTTCCTCCCGATATCCCACTTCTGCAACCGGAACGCACCGGAAGGAAAGCAGTGATAGCAGAACGAACGAAGAACATGATCAAATTAAAATCACTGTTCCGCAGAGGCCAAGGTCCGTCGGGGACGAAGCACCAGTCATCGTCTTCGTCATCGTCGACGGCGGCATCCCCCGGGTCCGGTGCCCTCGCTAGGGATGCTGGGACAGGTGGCATCACTAGCATCGGTGGTGCCGCGGCTGGTGGTGGTTTGTCGGCCAACGGTGGCGGTGCCCTGCTGAAGAGTGCCGCATCCGTCTCAAGCTTGGAGTATTCGATCGGTGCGAAGCCCGCCCAATCAACCCGTGGTGGTGCCGGTGGGCTGGGAACGCAGCAACGTTTCAACGGATCCCGGGAGAAGCTGGACCACTCGCACCATCATCACCATCACCACCATCATCACCAGCAGCAGCAGCAGCAGCAGCAGTACCCGCACCATCCGCAACACACCCGAACGGCCTCGGCGTCGCAGATGGCACAAATGGCACAGCATCATCACCCGAGCGGCACCGCCTCGACGAACCATCTGAATAAATTCCCTTCCGGAGGCGACGGAGGATTGTTGGTGCAGGAGCGTGCCGTCGATGCCGGAAGTGGCGGAATGAGTGCGAGCATGGAGCAGTTAACCGCGATCAGTTTCGCGGGGCCAGAGCAAATGGCGGCGGCGGCGGTAGCAGTATCACCCGGCAAAAGTAGTAGACGCGTAGCCGAACTGCAGTCGCATCTGGAGAGGCTGCAAACAGAAAACCGTCACCTGGAGGAGAAGGTACACGAGATGACCAACTGCCAGGAGGAGTTGTTGCTGTTGCGTGACGAAATTGTTAAACTTAAGGTGAGCGCGGCAGAGGGAATAACAGAGATCGGACTGTCCGGTGGGGAATATTCACTTACTGTATCGTTTTTTTGTCATTTCGCTTCTAGGCATCGCACGAGCAAAGTAACAGCGAGCTGCACCGTTTGCTAAACGAGAACGAATCGCTCCGGGATCGGCTGAAAACCGTCGTTCAGTCGCCGCTGTCCGACTCGGAAAAGCAGCAGCTCATACGCAACACGCAGCGGTTGCACAGCTCGGCACCGGCCTCGATTGCGCTGCCCAATGTAAGTTGCTTGCACTCGAACCTAAGTCATCCTTTGATCCTTATGTATTAATTCCTCCCTATCTTCATCCTTCCAGAATATGGACGCGGAAGGAACGCCGTGCGTTACGCCCGATTGGGACAAGCAATCGTCGAGCAGCGAAATTGCCGTGGCATGTTTGCAGGATAAAATCATTCAGGTGAGTTGCGTCATTAAGCTTTCTGTTACTATCTCCTAACGTGTTGTGGAAGAAAAATGATTGAGGTTACGTTCCGAATAGTGCTTGGAGCAACCTTAAATAAGACAATTCCTTATTGAAGTTATTTGAATATTTGTTTCAAAATTGTACCTGTGGAATTGTAGTTGGAAAGGAATTTAGACAACCTCCCAAAACATTCATACATTCCTCCTCCATCTAAAGTTTATCTTTCACGGTATCTTGCGCTTCTCAGCATATAACTGTGCCATAGTGATAAGAATTAAAGGGTTCCGTAGTGATAAAGATAAGAATAAAAAAAACAACCAATAATTGTTCCGCAACCAACCAACCCAGTTTACGATTTGTTTATCGTGCAACGGTCCTGCTGCGGCCTTTGCTTCTAACGGCTACCGGAGAAATAGTTTCCACTGGGTCCGCGCTTATCTCGGCAACGACGGTGTTCCGAATTGAAATGCCATTCAATGAAGTCATCCCGTCTTATTTACCTCCAATTGTTCATCGTCTATTTGACTTCCAATTAAAAATGATAACGTTGAAGTGTAATCATGGTTAGCGGGAAGCAAGCATAATCTAACACACCAATGGCGAGCAGAAGTAATTGCTGTTGGCACACAATTTTGCACGAAATGATGGCTTATAAGAAATTAGACGGACCGCAAAAGTTTATGTGATCCTGTGACCCAGACTGTTGCTTCAGATTTTTCTGGTCTTTTTTATGTGCACATCGTTCACTATCCGAGATAGGGGGATTTTTCCGTCTGGGTTCTACGATTGCTCCATGTTAAACCCTTAAAGGCACATGAATTCCTAATTCACATGTCCAGTCAAGGGTAAGGCAATAAGCAAACATAAACAAACTTGGTAAAATGATTGATTATCAGAGATAGCGAACCCAAAATTAACTTTTTTTTATTGCTGTTACACTTCATATTCGTATCTTCGCATTTTTTGGAAGACAATTTGGTTAAAGCAACTTTCACATACAGTCCGGGAAGCAAGAATAACACCACCCTGATTTTTGCCAATATTACTTAACTTAATGTTGATCTCAGTCAGAATTAATTCGAAAATACTGCTAGGTAATTGAATTAAGTTACTGTTGGGTTTAATATGTTTGTGTTGACTAAAGTTTGCTATCTTGACCAAACAAAATTGAGGTTTCAAATTGGCTAGCATGCTCTTTGTATCCTTATCTTATAGAAAATCTTTGAATGATCGTCGTGCTTGTGGAAACATGAAACAATTAGGCATCGATATTGTGCTGATGAGTCGTATTTGTAAATGCTGGAAGCATAATGAAGAGAATATATCGTGGAAAAATGGATTAGGCACGAACACTCATGTCGAACAAGTTCCTAGTTAGATTATTAAATTATATATGAATTGAGTTTTGGTTGAAATACCATCAATTGCTACTAAAGTGGTGCTATTTTTATTTCACGCCATTCGGCTTAAATATACTTACACTTTGTTTTCTTTTCTTACTTACATAATTTGATCGTATACTACCGAAAAGTTGTGATAACTGTAATTACAATCCAAACTGGAACAAACTCAAATTATATGAAAATTTAATAAAAATAGGAAAAACAGGTTGGTGCTTTTCTTGCTTTTTAGAGTGTAGTAAAAAAAGAAGTTAAAAAGAACTTACATTTCTTCAATCCTAGGGAGCAGCTGATGCTTTACTAAACATTGATTAATTGATAAAGTTAATTGTTTTATTATTCTATGTTAATAGGACAACATATCGTTAGGGTTATTTTCTCTAACATACATGTAATATTGTACTTTTTTGCCTACTTTTTAACAATTTGTTATGCTCATCTCCACTTTTTTCATAATATGAGTCGTCTTCAGTTCATTTTGAATTTACAAAATCTATTCCAATTTCTTCGGGATTTTGATTCCATGTTTAATGGCGATGAGTACCGTTAGTCAAGCAACTTTAGCATAGGTATCGTCATTCTCATTCTTAAAAGCACACTGTTCCATTTCAATTTAAATTACAATGTAAATTATTTGCAGTACATAGTTCGTATTGAGTTTGTGTTTTTTGTGACACTCCGCAAAGTATGCCCACTTCCTGTGGAGATTTTGCATTTTCGAAAGACGACCTTCACTACCGGTTTCATATTT
>KE525404.1:146943-188339 GCA_000441895.2 Anopheles sinensis
GTTTTGTTTTGTAAAACTTGTCGTTCTGCCCCTACAAATGTCTCTGCATTTATTCTTTTTATTTTCAACATCGTTTGTAGACTCAGTGTTGCTGATGAAAAAGTCCAACCTTATCACCAGCAATAATGGTTGCAATGCGGCACTAAACCCTGCAATTATATCCCATAAAACAATGGATTTTGTGCGACGAAATAGCTACAACGACATAAGTATGTGAATTAAATTTAAATTTGATACATTTATTATTGCTAGCAACCTTACAAAAACTTCTTTTTCGTGTGTTTTTAAAGTTCTACTGTAATGTTTGGATATGTAGTTACAAAATTACTTCAAAATTCGATTGAGAGTTCAATCACTTAATTCATTTATTAAACTGCTACACGCGAATGGATTTATCACTAAGTATTTCTTCCCTTGTATTTGAATAGGTGAAAGAAAAGACCCGCTGAACGCACTAGTAAAAAATGGAGGCTCCAAGCGCAATGCACTGCTGAAGTGGTGCCAGAACAAAACCGTAGGATATCGAAATATCGACATCACAAACTTTAGCTCTTCATGGAACGATGGACTGGCCCTGTGCGCCATCATGCATACCTACTTGCCCGACCGCGTGCCCTATGATAAGCTTAACCAGAACGATAAACGACGAAATTTTAGTTTGGCCTTTGCTGCTGCGGAAAGTGTCGGCATTCAGACTTCGTTGGTAAGTAATGGCGCGGCTGTATGCTGTTGTGTGTGTTTAAATGAAAAGTATAACTTATTGGACTTCTTCTTCTCCATAGAACATTGATGAGATGTGCCTTCAGGAACGACCAGACTGGCAACAGGTTATGGGCTACGTAACGGCCATATATAAACATTTCGAAACATAAGACAGCAACGCTAACGTGCATTCCATTGCATATTTTACCATTTTTACCGTAAAGGCCTTCAATTTTGGCTACATAAGCGCTGCGCCATTTCACGCTGCTGCAGCTACCAAGCATCGTATTCCTCATGGCTCTATTTTTATTTGTTATTTATTTTTACTTGATTATCCTCTCGAATTACTGCGCTATGTGAACCGAAAAAATATCGATGTTGTTGAAATACATATATACATATAACAAATTTGTGAATAATGTATTCTTTCATTTTCCTGCACGTGTGGCTTTTTACGAGCGTTGATCTTACCGAACGTATGGCTTTATTTGAACACTTCTGAAAATGTCCGAAGAAATATCGAGAAAACCGAGAGAAAATTATCTGAAAACTAGCCGTGAAGAGAATCCTTTCTTTTAGAAAATACGTGATGTAATAACCTTGGTGCTGCCAACTGTCAATTTAATTCAAATCAGTCCAAGCTGTCATTGGGGCTACCCAAAGGGTTTTGCTGCATCGGCATTTGTCAGTCGCCAACTACACGTGCTGATTGAGAATGTAAACAAATCGGAAGGTAGAAAAGCCGGGATTTTGTGGAAACAATAGTTGTGGTTTAGAAAGTTCGTTGTGTTAGCCATGGGTAAAAGAAGATTTAACGAGAAAGGCCGTCGGCAGGTTGAAACAATTGTCGATGATTCAGAACGAAAAAGGTTGGTTATGAAATTACTCTTCGGCGTTGTGTATCCTTGTTTATCGTCGACCGTTTCGCTGTTGGTACTATCTTTTGCAGATTAAATTAGAGTTCGCCGCACCACAAGAGTACGGCGCGGAAGATAATGCGAACGCTTTAGTGCTACCGTCGAAGAAGCGAGCCACAAAAATAAAATCCGACAAGACAGTGGTCACGAAAATTTTATCGAAAAAGCAGCGTAAACGACTGGAGAAGATCGTCGATCAGAAGAAGAAGAAAGAGAATCGATCGAATCTGATCGCCTCACTGATCCAGGTGCAGGCAACGAAGGAAGAACTAAGCGGCTATCGTAAGTTGAGCGATGTACAAACGAAGGGTCTCAAGCAGCGCTTCAAGGAACAAAAGTTCGGCGTCACGATGGTGGAGAAAAGTGTATCCAAAGCTAAAGATCAGTCGGTGGCGAAGCTCCGAAGTTTGGTCGGTAGCCGGCGGAAAAGGTTAGCACTGTTGCGCCAAAGTGTACGCTTGCCAGGAGATGACGAGGATGAGGAGGGGGAGAAGACCGAACGAGATCCGAATGTGGTTGGCTTAGACGAGTCATCGTCCAGTGAGGAAGAAGAAATGGACGAAGAGGATTCTACTTCGGAGGAGGAAGTAGTAAAATCGGAAGAAGCTGTCGGTTGGACTGTGGAGGAAAAGAATGACAATGCAACGCAACCAACGGAGGATGGTGAGAAACCTGCTAATCTGGACGACGACGTTGTTGAAATCCAAATCAAACCTGAAGAAGCGCCGAAAATGGCAACTCCAGCTCCAGCAATTGTAGACCGAAAACCGGCCACCTACATCCACGTGGAGCGCGATTCGAGCATTCAAGCGGCACGGTTAAAGCTCCCCATACTGGCCGAAGAGCAGGTGATCATGGAAACGATAAGTGAGAATAAAATTACAATTCTTGCCGGTGAAACGGGTAGCGGTAAAACGACCCAGATCCCCCAGTTCCTCTACGAGGCTGGCTACGCCGAACGAGGCCTCATCGGTATAACCGAACCTCGGCGTGTGGCGGCCATTTCCATGTCAAAACGCGTGGCACTGGAAATGAACCTCTCTACCGATATCGTGTCCTACCTCATCCGGTACGAGGGCAACGTGACCGATCGGACGAAGATAAAGTTCATGACGGACGGCGTGCTGCTGAAGGAGATAGAGGTGGACTTTTTGCTCAACAAGTACTCCTGCATTATACTGGACGAGGCTCACGAGCGGAGCGTGTACACGGACATCCTGATGGGGCTGTTGTCCCGGATCGTTCGGTTGCGCGAGAAACGTGGCACTAATCCGCTTCGGTTGATCATCATGTCGGCGACGTTGCGCGTGCGTGACTTTACGGAAAACAAGAAACTCTTTCTCGACGTTCCGCCCGTCATTAGCATCGACTCGCGACAGTTCCCCGTGACGGTACACTTTAACCGGACGACACCGGCCGATTATTTACGCGAAGCGTTTTTGAAGACGGTGAAAATACACACCACTCTACCGGATGGTGGAATATTGGTTTTTCTTACCGGCCAGAAGGAGGTGAACACCATGGTACGGAAGCTGCGGAAGATGTTTCCGGCGCTAGACGTTGGTGAGCGGAGTACTGACCCTTCGGGGGGTGAACGTCGGGAGGAAGCCGTCGTCGAGGACGAGGATGATTTTGATAACATTCTGCGGGGAAAGAAAGCTCGCAAGAAGTCTCAAACGCAGGGCAAGAAAAACAGTCGACCGTCCGTGATGGTGCCTCGGCTTCCCCAGATCGATTTGGATGCGTACGATCTGCCCCACGCGGACGATACGGAAGGTGATCTGCGGGACGGTAACGACTCCGGTAGCGAGCTGGAAGATGACGATGGTATGGATCTTCGCGCCGAAGACGACCTGGACGGGGTATCGGAGCTGAAGAAAAGTCAACCCCTCTGGGTGTTGCCACTGTACGCGATGCTCCCGCCGGACAAGCAGCAGCGCATTTTCCAACCTCCCCCACCGGGTGCCCGGCTGTGCGTGGTGGCAACGAACGTGGCCGAAACGTCGCTTACCATCCCGGACATAAAGTACGTGGTCGATAGTGGCCGGCAGAAGACGAAGCTGTACGACAAAACGACCGGCGTGACGGCGTTCGTGGTGACGTACACGAGCAAAGCGTCCGCCAATCAGCGTGCGGGACGTGCGGGTCGTGTCGCACCGGGTCACTGCTATCGGCTCTACTCGAGTGCCGTCTTTAACGACGAGTTTATCGAACACGCTCCACCGGAGGTGCAGCAGAAACCGGTCGATGGACTGGTGCTGCAGATGAAGTGTATGGGCATCGACAAGGTGATCAACTTTCCCTTCCCATCGCCACCGGATCCGGTGCAGTTGCAGGTTGCCGAGCAGCGGCTGCTGAAGCTCGGAGCTCTGGAAGAAATCATCCTGCAGGGAGATGGACCGGGCAAGAAAGCGCAGACTCTTACCCGCGTGACCGAGTTGGGCCGCACGATGGCTGCGTTCCCGGTGGCACCTCGGTTTGCCAAAGTGTTAGCCCTCAGCCACCAGCATGCGCTACTGCCGTACGCGATATGTCTCGTGGCGGCCCTGTCGGTGCAGGAGGTACTGGAAGAAATCTCCCTCACGGAGGACGGCCCGCAGAACGAGGGTAGCAAGCGGTGGCGTCAGAGGCGAAAGGGTTGGGCTGGGCAGGGCGAATCGTTACTGCTCGGTGATCCGATGATACTGCTGAAAGCGGTCGGGGCAGCTGAGCACGCGAACAGCAAGGGACTGCTGGAGGCGTTCTGCGTGGAGAATGGAATACGCGTGAAAGCGATCCGGGAGATACGTAAGCTGCGCGTCCAGCTTACGAACGAAGTGAACGCGAATCTGCGCGAGATGGATCTTACGGTCGATCCAAACATGCCTCCACCCACGACGCTACAGATTCGCCTTCTGCGCCAGCTACTATTGATCGGTATGGCCGATCAGATCGCCCGCAAACTGCCCGATACGGAGATCAAGCTAAAGGCGGATGCGCGACGATTGAAGGCTGCCTACAACCTACCGACGATCGATGAGCCGGTTTTCCTGCACGCCAGCTCCGTCCTACGGCGGGAGCTTCCACAGTGGGTGTGCTATCAGGAGGCGTACGAAACGATCGTACCGGCGGAGGTAGCAGGAGATGGTAGTAAAACGAAGATGTTCATCCGCGGTATCACCGCCATCGAACCCGAATGGTTGCCGAAGTTTGTGCCGAATGTGTGCAACATTATGGACGTGCTAGAGGAACCGATCCCACCGGCCTACAATGCGGAAAATGACTCGATCGAGTGTTACGTGAAGGCAACGATCGGGAAAACGAGCTGGGAGCTGCCGAGCTCGTTGGTGGAGATGCCCCGGAATATGCTACGGTGCAAGTAAGTACAACCACCACGATCGATCGATCGATACCGATAGCCTCATTTCAAGCCCGTTTTCCCCTTTTTCAGATATCTTCTGAAGTTCATCCTGATAGGAGATATTTTCAAACAACTTAAACAGTTTCGTAAATCACTGCTGTCTTCGCCGGACTCGGTGCTCAAGCAATATGCTTCGGCCGTCCCCCGGATCGATGCCGCGTTGAAGGTGCTCTTTGCTAACGAAGTTTTCAATGCAAGCCGGCTACGGGATCTTTGGCGTGCGGATTCCAAGTGTAAGGAACGGAAACATTCGATATGGGCCACCGCAAACTAAGCCTTGTTTCTTTACTTTTCTTTTAGTTTTCCTCAACGAGTACAAAGGATTTCTGCCAATTTCGTGTCAAGACGATGTTGCAAAGCTGTGGCCGCCTTCAAGTTGAGTTGTGGCATGTCAATATGATAAACCAATCCATAAATAATTAAAAAAAATGTAAAATCGTGTAAAACGAACGTTATTTAATGCAGATTGTTGGAATACAATAAACTCATGGTGTTGAGTTAGAACCAACCTCTACCAAGTCAGTTGTTATTTTTACGATTATATAAATGTTCCTATTCATTATTATATTTTTTATGAAGAACGTTGCACTATTGTTCTTACTCTTTATAGTGAAGTGCAATATATTTGAATGCAATTAAAGCCCTGTGCCCACGACTTGCGATCACTGACGATGATCATGACTGACTCTGTACGTCGTAGAACAGCGGTCGCCAAACATTTTCCTAAAAGGTCCAGATGACGAAAAGGGAACCGAAAGCGATACCTTAAACGATGATTTAATGTTTTCAGGAAATACTAAACCCTTCAGCGGAGTAAAAGCGGCAAAAGATAAAATGTTAAAAATGTATTGATAATGTTCCAAGTCTCTTGGTTTTACTGCGAGCCTTACTTTTTTCGTAACGGGTATGAAAGTTCTATTCCTTGAATGTAGCTATTTGGGATTAAATGTAAACGTATTATTGCGCCGGATTTCGGACGAGACTCACGAGATTAGGAAATTTAAGAACGATTAATATTGTAGATACGGTAGAAAAAGTATACGAGGAAGTCACCTGGTTTGAACACCTCGTTCAACTATTTTAATCTTAATGTTTGGGAAAAAACTTAACATCGTGAACAAATGCAAAAAGAATTAGGTACGGGCTTCTATAATTTTCTTACGGGCTAGATAAAATCAGTTGACGGACCGGACTTTGACGACCTCGGCCGTAGAACATTATGCTTCAATCTGGCCTTCCCACGAATTTGGTCTCTTTTACCATGGGTTTAAGCGTTTCCGTATGTTTGTATTCGTTTTCTTTTCAAGTGCGAGAATGAAAATTCAACAAACGATTATTATTATATACGTTATATTTTACACCTACAATGAAAACAGGTTACACAGTTTCGTGTTTTTGGTTTTGATAACAGCTTCAAAGAATCTAGTCATAAAATAGAAGATATTTAGTGCTCCCACTGTGTCCGCCAGCCCAGCCCACAAAGCGTTTTTCAAGCGCCACCCTACCACTAACGTGCCAGCTGCGCTATTAAGGCACCGCACATCTCGAAGAACTCCATCGTGTGGTGGCCGCTCGGCTGATGGTTCGGTATGCCCATACCCCCAAAACCGACCGGTGGCGGTGGCGTGAGACTCTCCATGATCACATCATCGCCCTGTTCGACCTCCTCGTTCGTCAGCGACTTGAAGTCCAGCAGATAGTTCTTCGGGTCCACCTGGTACAGCTGCAGCGACATCTTGACCTGCTTGTCGTTGCGCGCGTTGTACTTGCGTACGCGCACGTGGTACGGATTGATGATCTTCCACTCGAAGTCGAGCGCCTTCATGGCCCGGTACACCTCCAGCATGATGTCGTTCGGTTTCGACTGCGATCGAATACCCAGATGCCATTTGGCACGCTTGACCGGCGTGCCGCGGTGCTTATCGGCCGGCATTACCGTCGACGACTGGTTTATCATACTGTTGAGCGGTGGCTGCGGTATGTTTTGGGCCCCCGCCGTCGCCACGGGACGGTCGCGCAAGGGGGCAATACGTTCCGGATGAATCGGTGGCGATTTGAAGGGTTCGTTCTGGTTGGCGTGTGTTGCTGCCATCGGTGCGGCAACCTGCGCTTGGCCAAACTTTCCATCTGCCCCCGGTGGCGGCGGACTGCCGGCCACGTAGAACTCCTTCAGCTCCGCCTTGGCCGCCTCGTCTGCGATGCGCTTGTTGTCGATGATCAAATGGTACGCGATCGCGAGCTGATCGTGCGGGTCGCCACTGAGCAGGGCGTTGTGTACCTCGTGCGCCTTGACGCCAAACTTATCGCACACCTCCGTGACGGCGTTCGTGTCGATCACGCTGCTATCCTGCTCGACCGGCGAAGGGAACAGGTACGCCGGAAGGTCCTTCTGGAACCATTCGTGCTTCTTGATCTCCTCTACCGTGGCCCGTTTGAGCGGGTCGACCTGGAGCATCTGGCACAGCAAGCTCACGACCTGCTTGTTCAGGTACTCCGGAATGGGGAAAACGCCCGACTTGATCTTGCGGAACAGCGTCGGAACGTGCTCGTCGTCGAACGGCAGCGTACCGCACAGCAGTGCGTACAGAATTACGCCACACGACCATATGTCAACTTCCGGGCCGGCGTACAGCTTGCCGGAGATTACCTCCGGTGCGGCATAGTTGGGTGAACCGCACGATGTTCGTAAGAACTCTCCATCCAACATCATGTTGGACAGTCCAAAGTCAGCAATCTAAAAACGGAATGATTGAAACAAAGTCATTATTGAATGGCGACGCATTAGACGGACCTCAACCACCTTACCTTTACGTGCCGGTTGTGGTCCAGTAGCAAATTCTCCGGCTTCAAATCGCGATGCACAATCATGTGCCGGTGGCAATAGTCGACGCCGGAGATGATCTGCTGGAAAAAGCGACGAGCCTCCGATTCCTGTAGCTTCCCGTTGGTGACGATGTAGTCGAACAGCTCGCCCCCGCTAACGTACTCCATGATCATGAAAATATCGGTCGGCGTCGAGATGACCTGGTACAGCTTGATGATGTGCGGGTGCCGAAACAGCTTCAGGTTCTGTATCTCGCGCCGAATCTTGCCCACCACATCGAGGCTTTTGATTTTCTGCCGGTTCAATATCTTCACCGCCACCTTGTGCTTCGTCACCTGATGTTCGCCAATTTTTACCTTCCCGAACGACCCGGTTCCGAGCGTGTTGCCGAGAATGTAGTGACCGATTTTCACCAGCGGCTGGGCCGTCGCCCCCGGCTGCGAACCCTTGTCCCCCATTGGTGGCGCTTCGATGGGGTGTGTGCGCACTTTTTACGCCTCAAATTCTGTGCACCACTTGGCACAGCAGTGTCCTTCGTTGTTTCTTTTTTTTGTTTGCTTCAGACCACTGTGCAACTGCTTATTCCACAACGTTCCAGAATGTTAGGATGGCACGAAATGGGGAAAACTATCGTAGCGCTTTCTTCCTCACATAGTCGAAGATTTAGGCTAGATGAAACGAATTTTACTGATGATTAAACCTTGCCAAAATCAAAACAAATAATTCTCCCACGATGATTTGTACAACAGTTGATGTCACACGACAAGTAGAAGAAAAAATGGTAATGTTTGTGATTAGAGAAAAAGCAAACAAAGGAAATTTCAAATCTAATTGAACGTGTTGGATTGGTGAGGGTTTTTGTTAATGCCTAATCTATTGATGAAGTATATTAACGGAGACTATTAAAACACAATAATTTATCAACAAACTGCCCATACAAATGAGCTTTAAGAGGATAAATGTTATTTTCTGACACTGTTTAAGTGAAAAACTCGTCGCAACCATACCTCAAGTGCACGGTGTAAACCTAGACGCCTGTTTACGTAACGGCCAAGGTAATTCGCAAGGTTGAGTCATACAGAACAATTTGACAGGAAAACATAGCGCCATCTTGGAATTTATAATAACCAAAATAAACATTCGAAATCAGCGTTTGAATAAAATTCTATTACAAAAAATAGTTGATCCATGATGTGAAACACATTTGTATTAATCAACTGCTACCAAACATATTATTCCTGTGCCAGTGAATTCATTTGTTGCAATTTTCAGGAACATCACTTGCGATACCTTTTATTTTTGGTCCAAAGACCTGTAGTCCGCTATTGCGCGGAGCTTGGTGCATCAGGTCTCTTCTCGGATCGGATCGTTCCAGGTAGGTGCTTCGCGGAACCCGCAACACTACCTACTTTAGTCGAACTTTGTCGTTTTGCGAACACAGTCAAGCACAGTCGGACTGAAACTACGCATCTTTGTGAAATCAGTTGTAGCAGAACGGAATAAGACTTTAGTAAACCATTCTTCGCATTTTAATAGCCAAAATGAAGTTCCAGTACAAGGAAGAGCACCCGTTCGAGAAGCGAAAGGCCGAAGGCGATAAAATTCGTCGTAAATACCCGGACCGTGTGCCAGTAAGTAGCAAACGGGCAGCTGGTTTGGTTTGGTGGAGGTCGAGCAGGTTTTGTTTGTCCTCTTTTGTGTTCCCCACAATCCGAGATCAGTGAAAAAATAAGCAAACATAAACATCATGGGGGCGCCATCATGGAATATGAGTCAGCCGAGTCGCATGTTTTGGATTGCGGATTAGAAACGACGGGAAGAAGGCCCATGCAATTATTTCCATTCCAGGGGAAACCTTCGCTTCGAGGATGCGTGTGGCTTGCCCTTGGAAAAATCCATGGTAAATTTCCATGGGCTATCTAGGCATGATTGAAAGCAGGCGATTTACTTTTCGCATCGTTTGCAAGTTTTATTCCATCGCAGGATTTAGTTTTGCACACATAATACAAGGTTATTGCGTCATGGAACCAATCGTTTGCAGTAGCAATGGCTCCTTTGTTGTTTCTTTTTTCGCTACGCAGGAGGACTGCTGCAAGTCAACCATGACATGATCTGATCGTACATATCTACTTCGCAGTAGCGTACCGTCGGTCTCACGTACACTTGTTTGTTGCGTAGAATCGATGGAATAGATTGCTTCTGTTCTGTTTTGTCCGCTCTCGTCTATGATAAGAATGATAAAGGAAATCCAACCATCTTTACGAGAGTGGTTAGGAATATGAGGTAGTCATTAGTCATCGACAGCACAAGGATTTATTGAAACACTGTAATCGAAACGCTGAAAATAACCGTGTAGGTGTAGGAGTGTGCTGCTTGCTTTGTGTTCGCGACGGCGCTTTGAGGGTCATGCACGTCGTACGCTGAAAAGCAACACAGGTACAAACACGAATAAGCTGGTCATAACAAGAGAATGAAAAAAAAACAAACCTTCGATTCCCTTGGATCAGCTGTGTTGTTTTTGCTCTTGAAATAAGAAGAGTATAAAAATGGCTTCCTAGCCCTTCACAATGATATCCTTTCCATCTATTGAGTTCTGGACTGTTCTAGTCTAATGAACAATGTGTGTTTGAAATTGGGCATAGATTATGATTTATTGTTTAATTATTATTATTATTTTGTTGTTGGTTACTTCCTTCCTTCGTTATCTGTAGCGATCAAAATCGCACTTCTTTACGTGTTTTTGTCCAGCAAACAAAAACATATGACTAGAGTAGAGCACCATAACAGAGGCAGGTTCCGTCCCTCAGTGCATTCGAAAAATGGGGTCACATTCGGCAAATACCGTGTAACTTTTCTTCTCGTCCTGCGGTGTTTTCTGATGGCTTGCGATAAGCAAAAGATTAGTTCGAAAATGCTGAGTGTGCGCTTTCAATTTGCGCGATACAAAACAAATCACCTTAGTATGGGAGTTTTACGCTTTCCTTTTCCCTTATCTAAAGCATTTTCTCTTTCCGCCTCCCCCCCTTTGTCTTAGGTTATTGTGGAAAAGGCACCGAAGGCACGGATTGACGATTTGGATAAGAAAAAGTATCTGGTCCCATCCGATCTGACCGTAGGACAGTTCTACTTTCTGATTCGCAAGCGGATTCATCTACGCCCAGAAGATGCACTGTTTTTCTTCGTGAACAACGTAATCCCGCCGACGTCGGCCACCATGGGCTCGCTGTACCACGAGCATCACGAGGAGGACTACTTCCTCTACATTGCCTACTCGGACGAGAACGTCTACGGTAACAACGCCAACGCCAACTGAACAAACAATAATATGCGTTCAAAATAACGAATACCGTACACGGAGCAGTAACGAGAAAAGTATGCAAAAACACTGATACACTGTGGTGATAAAAAGTAAAAAAAAGCATGTGAAAACATCTCTTATTCTCTTAAAATAGGTATCATCTCTTAGGCCGTATCAACGCCACCATCTATCCCTTACTTCATCTTTTCCCTTCGCCCCTCCTTTCACATTGTCGGAGTATTCTTGTAAGTCGAGGGCTGATATTTCTCAGTTCACTGTATCGTCGGTTTTAGTTTAGGGCCAGCAAAGGTACCCTATATGTCTTTACTAGAAACAATTTGACGATTATCGATACTCCCTTTTCTTCTTCCCCTCCCGTTGCGTTCCATCCCACCTTGTACTTTTTCCTCCTGTGGTTTGTTTTGGGTATAGTTATACGACTTAGCTGTATTCAACGTATGTATTTTATTTAAAGCAAAAATAAGAAGAAAAAAATGTATAAGTAGGGTTAAACAAATAAAAAATAAAAAAAAACTTATAAAAAAGCCAAACACGTACCAGTTGGTAATTCGTTTCGACTACAAGCCATCACATCACAATATGAGAAGGATTTTTACTAACTATTTTACTAACTCTATACATAAAAAAATAACCAAAGCATTGAAGTTGGTATATAAGCATGGGTTTACAATAATTATATGGTTTCTACCCACAATTTGTTATCATTTCAATGTTTTTCCCCCGATATCAAATTGTGGAGCATGCAAGGAGAATCGTACGACGTTCACAAAGAAGTGGCTAAACATAAACGACATTGTTTTATTGGATCAAATTATTTATTTGAACTGTTGTTGTATCGTGAAAAATGAAATGTATCTTACATTAAATTTTCCATTCCATGCTGCATACCGAGAAGACAACATCAAACCTCTCATTTCAATCCAATCTTTTTCTTATAGAACGGATTGATAGGGCTTGGTATTAGGTTCGGTTTAAGCAAACTTTTACTCGGTTTCCGGGCCGAATCGAACGGCAGCTGGGGAGAACTCTTAACCTGCTGGATGTGTTCCACGAGGTCCTGTGCCACGTTTTTGTTTAGCGCAATCTTGACGCGCTTTCTCGCCGGTGTCAGCGGGTCCGTATCGGAGGAAGCTCCGGCCGAGGGAGGTGTCCTTTTCAGCGATTGTTTGCTTCCCGCCGACAACTTTACCGGCGTCGGAGCAGCGGAGACGGTGCTGGTGCTGGTTTTGGTGGGGGTTTGTTTCGTTTTTAGCTTTCGCGATGGAATAAAGTATTCTTCTTCTCCCTCCTTCAGCGGTTCCGACCATTCGTCCGCCGTTTGGAAAGGTTTGTCTCCCGTATTTTTTGTAACCTTTTTGTCTTTCGGCGAATGCTGTTTCTTTACCGTCACTTCTTCGGTGAAACCCTTCTTCCCCGTGGACTGTGGCGGTTTTGGCTGCTTTACACTGGAGTCGGCAGAAAGTGGTTCGTCTTCAGCCGGAACGGCCGTCCCATTGGTCGCCGGTGGTTTGGATTTTTTGAGCCCCTTCAAACGTTCCTTTAGGAGCAACAGTTTTGCCTGCTTTTTCCTTCTCAGCTCATCCAGCTTCAACTGTTTCTTCATGGCCGCCGGGCTTAGCTTACGCAGCTTGGCTTTTTTCATGGCAGAAGACTTTTTCTCCGCCGGTCTTTCCGAGGCGTCGCTTTCGGCCTCCTGCTCGGTACCGCCGTTCGGCTGTTCGCTTTCCGCCGCAGCCGCATTCATTGCCGCTCGCTTCTGTTCGTTGAAAAGCTTTCGTTTTAGCCGTTTCTCTCGCTTCAGCTCCTTGAAACTCTTTTGCTTATCGGCGTACAGTTTCTGGCGAAACTCGTCCAATTCTTTCGCCTGCGCGTCGATGTCCACCGCGTAATCCTTCGGGTGGATGCTGGGGACGTGCTTGATACCGAGCGGGTACACGCCGGCTGTGAACTTGGTCAGTTTGCGAACGAGAAGCGTGGCACTCTTCTTACCCCGGGACGTAGCGTACGGTTTGAAGCGATGCTTATCGAACAGCGAGATGATCTCTTGCGCATCAAAGTCGATCTGAGGAATCTCCACGCTTACCCGACCTGCACGAGGATCGTACACTTTTTCCTTATCCTCATCATCCTCCTCTTCGTTGTCAACGTCTTCATCATTTTCATCTGCATTTTCTCCATCCTCCTCGGCATCACCGTTCGCTTGTTTCAGGACACCTTTTCCTTTTTTCTCTTTCTTTCCTTCTCCTTCTCCTTCCTCTTCATCGTCATCGACTTCATCCTCATCTAACGCCTCACCGTCCGCCGCCTCCTCCTCCCCGTCCACGTATTCGACATTGAACTGAACACTATCGATGTCTCCGGTAACGAAGTTGGTTTTCTTCCACAGCTCAAACTTTTCCTCATACATCTGGCCCAAATCCGACTGCTGCATGAGTGCGTAGAAGATGTTTTTCACGATTCCACCGATGAGCGTGCTGTCGTCGTTCTTCAGCATGTAGCGTACGTACGGTTCGACTATCTGTGTGACCGCCTCCTTAGGCACCATTCCATCGCTAACCTTCGCGATCTCTTCCAATATCAAATCGTTAAAGTGATTCGTCAACCCAAAGGGACACACTTCCTGGTTCAGAATGGTAGTGTCGATTATTTGCGCCAGAAGTTTCACGTGCTCCATCTGCCATTCGCTCCCGTGCAGCACGAAGAGCATCTGGCGCGTAACACGACGTACGAACTGAAATGTGCGTAGGGGGGGAAGGAAGGAATATAGGAAATGAGGTGTGAGATTATACGTCCAGGGTCCCATAAC
Organism: Anopheles sinensis; assembly: GCA_000441895.2. Lineage (NCBI taxonomy): Eukaryota > Metazoa > Arthropoda > Insecta > Diptera > Culicidae > Anopheles > Anopheles sinensis. The sequence continues at coordinate 160,912 of KE525404.1, forward strand.
AAAATAGTCTTACCATCATGAACTTATCCATCCGCCACCGGTCGATGCCGAACCACTCAAGACCCATCGTCTTCATGAAGGCCTTGTAGAACTGCAGCGCAACCGGAACGTTTTCGTCGAAGCAACGGACAAGCGTTCCGACCGATTCCGCCAGCTCTTCCTGCACCAATGGTTTGTCCGACATCCACATGCAATAGAAGAGCCCCTTCCAAAGGCGCATAAAGTCCTCGTCGCTGAAGGCTGGAAATCACATCGCGGTCGATTAAATCAACAAGCTTGAAAAAGCTTCACATCTTTCGTAACAAATTCTTACCAAATGTGCTCTGGCTGCGAGTCGTGAGCCATGTTTTAAGATTTTTCAACACTTGGCTGCGCAGCTTCGGATCGTTACCGGCGAGGGCCCGGGCGAACCTGATCTCCTGCCCCACGATAACGGCTTTATCTTCGCTCGTTTGTGCGGCCTTCGTATTACCGGAGGTGCTTTTGCTGCTGGCCATTGGTTCACCGCCGTTAGTTTCTTTGACGACCATATTTCCCGACACTTTCGGTTTATCGAACACGAGAAAAGCGAATTGTTTGGCGTGAGCACGAGGCACTACACCGCTGTCATTTGAAGCGCTCACGTTGTGTGTCTTTCATAGGCGCTACAAGCAGAGACTTGCGAGCGTCAGACACCTAGCACTGTCAGAACTACAGCCCGATGGAAAAGGTCTGGCTAACGTACGTATTCGTAACCCTTGATGTGAAATAATAATTTAGTTTTACATGGAACAACGGAGAAATCATCCAATGATATGATCAATAACGATTCCTCGCAAGAAAGTATTTTAATTTGGTCAACTTATCGAAAATAAACAACATGCAACGAATTTATATAACAAGTGGACAAACAGCGGAATGCTTCTATGTATGATGAATGAATTATTTTCACGGGGTGCGATCTCTTATCAATGAAGAACAACATTTCAAACGACAATGCGACTAGGTGAATCAAAACATTAGTTATGCGGGCAAGGGACAAATCTTACGCTACCAGGTAGTTACTGTGTGTGTTTGTTTTCTAGTAAACCATCTTACTATGTTCCCTTTTTCTCACAAACCAGACCCGGTGCAAGCGATGGTTGGTGGCTTTGCTCGTTGGTGCCTTCCTGCTATGCAGCGACAGTTTGGCGGAATTTTCAGCACCATCAGAATACGCACCTGCCGCAGGATTACAAACGCACGGTGATTGTGACCTTTGGCCTGTTGTTGCAATCGCTAGTAATTCGAGGCCAGATACAGGCACGATGGAATCGCTTACAGGCAATAGTGCTTATGACTATCGTGTCGGCTCTCTGTTCTGTACTGTTTGGCGTGTGTCTAGCGGAGAATGTTGTTTTCTGTGCCTTCAGTGGCTTCCTGCCCATATTACTGTACGATAGAATATATTTCTCCATTTTTTCAATGATACCAAAGAGCTTCACCTTCGGCGAGGCGTTCATCGTTGTGCAGGGAATTGTTATATTTTTATACGGCACCTTACTGCAGCTTCCACGGTTGATCATTCAACAGGAGAAGGATCTTAGTGATAAGAAAATAATTTATTCCATACTGCAGGTACGTCGATGTACGATTTTCAAGCATTGAAGCCAATCCTAATAAGTTTTTCTTCTGTTTTCAGGTTGTGCTATTAGGAATCACTGTTCTTGCTCTGGCAACGTACAGAATTAAACCGCTTCGTAACTCATTCGCATTTTGGTCCGCGATATTGAGCACCGCCTTCTTGGTGGCGTTATTTCCTATCGGTCGTCTTCCAACCATCACGCGGCTTGTCCTTTTCCTTGCCAGTGATCCGCACACTCTGGCAACGATGGGCATGTACGTGGCATTACTGTTGTGTACCGTTTTTTTCATCAAATGGCAGTTCAACTATGGACACCGCACGACGACGGCCACCCGGAAAGTGTTCCACCTACTGATAGTGCTGGTTTACGGGCCGGGACTGTGGTACCAGTGTCGTCTGCTTTTCCTAGCCAGTGGATTAATGCTAGGATTGCTGATCGTCCTAGAGGTAGGTTTAGCATTACATTCAATCCATAAGGTTATGCATAAAATTAACTAATATTTTAATCAAGGATTAAAACAGTTCTTTGAAAGTTTTATAATTTTGTGCGTCAAATAAACTAACTGATCTCTTCAACCGGTTATAGATGGCTCGTCTGATACAGTTATCGCCCGTCGCTGGTATACTGAACACGACCGTCAATATGTTCATCGACGAGAAAGACGCAGGCCCCGTTGCGCTCACGCCAATCTATCTGCTCGTCGGTTGCTCGTTGCCACTCTGGCTGCATCCGTCCCCGTGCGATATGACTAACTCGGCCGGACTGCAAACGCTCCTCCTTTCAGCCGGTGTACTGTCGATCGGTATCGGTGATACGGCCGCGAGTGTTGCCGGGTATCATTTGGGAAGACACAAGTGGAACGGTAAGGATGACCCGTTTCAACCGCCTCCATAGTTCTTATGCATCGAATTATTATTTCAGCTTCTACGAGTAAATCGGTCGAAGGAACCGTTGCCTCCGTTTTGCTCCAAACACTGACAGTTTGGGGTCTTCACGAAATGGGATTAGTACAACTGACCGTTACCAAGGCGGCCTACGCTGGTATTGCCATCATCGTGAATGCGCTCGTCGAGTCCAGAACGGACCAAATTGATAATTTAGTACTTCCACTTGTTACATATTTTTTATTGACTGGCGCTTCGTGATTGAAAAAAAAACATAATGCATATAATTTTGTTGCTTAAGTATTTCGTTCACTTTTAAATTTAAATCGTAATTTTATTTCTCTTCGTAATTGCAAGTTCAAATTTTACACAGTTGATTTGTTCGTGAATTAAGCTACACACACACACACACTTCTACACCACGGACTTATCAGCTTCACGGTTCGCCGTCATGATAAGCGGATTCGTAATACTGGACACCGCATCCTTGACGGTGTGGTAGATGATATTTTTGATCTGCAGCTTGTCCTCGTGGTTCGAGTGTGTCTTGCTGAGATGCCGGAACTCGTTCGTCAGCTTGAAGCAGTAGGAAATATTTTCCGGCGACACAAAGTCCTCCGCCACCTTGATGCAGTTGTGCAGGTTGCGCACCTGGTGTGGTGCCCCGGCCGGTATGAATATGGCATCGCCCGAGCACTGCACGATCGCATAACCCTCTACGCCGTACTCCTGCTGCAACCGGCGGCGCATCGGCCGATCGAGGTACCACTTTTGATCGTGAATCGGATCGTGGTTCGGCTTAATCGTACCACCGCGCTCCAGTTCGATTTTGTTCAGCAGCGCACGTATTTTGTCCGCATCCTGGGCGTGATAGATGTGCCACAGGGCGCCCGGTAGCTCCTGGCGCTTGCGGATACGCTCCCGCGTCAGATAATCGCAGTCCTCCGTGTCGATGACTTCGAGCACCTTTTCATTGTAGCGCGCCCGCGGCACGTCCGTCGGTACACCCACGTACACCATCACGTTGACCGCGTCCGAAATGTCCAGGTGCAGGTTGGTGGTCCCCTTGTTCGGGTGCAGCGCCGACCCATACGCACTGTACATCTTCGGTCCGAGATCCGGACGTACGAAGAAACTGCTTAGCCGACTGGCCAGATTGAGGCGGCCCTCGCGGCGCGTGTACTCGCCAAGGGGTAGCGATTTCATCAGATCATAAAACCGCGTCGGCATCATCTCGGCAAAATCATCCCCCGGTGGCCAGTCCTTGAGCTTGAGCATCATCGATCGTTCCCTTTCGTCCAGCAACCGTTCGCGGATGCACTCGAACCCGTCCCAGAACACCTTCATCGGGTGACCGCGCACAATTTTCCCGTTGAAACAGTTGATCAGGTCGTTCACCTGCTCCCCGAAGTCGCGCCCGAACGCTTCCGGGATCCACAGATCCATGTTCATCTTGCTTGAGACGGCCGACACCATCACCGGCTGGCCGCGCTCCCATTGGTCGTGAAACGACTGATAGTTGCGCACGTCGAGCGGATCCAACAGTCTCAACAGCTTCCCATTGCACAACCACTCGTGTGCCACCTCGGGGTAAAGGACGCTCGAATTGCACTGCTGCATCCGTCGCTCGCCTTTGTTGCGGAACTTTAACCCATCCTTGATCTGCCGGTTGTATTCCAGCAGTTGTCGTTCGTTCGTCAGGGAGTCGCTACTGTTCTGACCCCGCAGGTACACGAAATCGTCCAAGAAATCTAACAAAAATCGACGCACCCGTTCCGGCTTAATGGTGATGCACTCCTCGAAGTCATCCTGGTGGCCCGTTTCACTCGCCATGTGTCGTTCGAACGTGCTGAAAATATCGACCGTTTTGTCGAACTTTACCATCTGCTTCACGATCATGGTCAACGTGGTCGAGTCCATCGGTGGCGATGGTTTGAAGCGACCTTCTTCACTGTACGGCACCGTTTGGATCGGAGGATCTTTCAGGGTTGATTGCTTGGTCGCTCCTTTTTTCTTTACAACGGTCCTATCGTTCCCATTATCATTTGACTTATTTTGGTCAACATCGAGCAACAGGCTGGAGTCGTCATTATTGGAAGTATCCATTTGCACAGCCTCCTTCGAGAGGTTCGCTTCTTCTTCGCTATTAAGATTATTCATGGCACCGTTCCTCATTTCTTGATCCATGCTATCCTCATTTTTCGTAACGATCATCGTGCAGGAAACATTTGATAAGTTTTCTCTCCTTTCAATGTCGTTTGTCGTATTTGAATTGTTACTGCAAGTGATGAGATCAGATTTCTCGCAGCCATTTCCATTGGAATGCTCTCCTTCAGTTTCCACCGCTTGCTCCGTTTCTCCGTTTTCATTCGATTGCTGCTCTTTCTTAATCGCTTTACCTCCGGCGGTCATTTTGTACAGACTTTCGTCGAAGTGTTCCCCATCTGTGCATATTTCTTCTTGAAAACGTTCGAAGCTGTAACTGTCTTTCTCAACGTTCGCCCCATCGTCATCGTCTTCCCTGCATTGGCCTTGTTCCTCTGGTTGGAATTGTTTTGCAAATTCAACCCTACACTCGATCGGCATGTTGGCATCGTCGTCTAGGCCGGCAGGATTGCGGCGTTCTGTTTTCTGCTGCTGCTCGATGTTTTTGATAGTAATGGACACCATTCGCGTGATCTTCGTACTTGATGCTGGTGGTGGGGCATTGATTGGGCCATTGAAATCGTAGAAAACTTGCTCATCCACCGGCGCATGCGGCACCGGGCAGTGCACCGTGATCGGGTAGATAAATTCGAATTTTTCCTTAACCTTCCGAAACCGCGGCTCTTTGCTAAGCGGACACTCGCAGTTGAGTGGAATCTCAAGCAGCGCACAGATGCCGTGCATCTGGCGGACTAGTTTGTACAGGCAGTTGCTGGGTATGATCTGTGTGAGCATCAAGCGGTCTTGACAGTGCGGTTCCTTCGTCCCGCTGCACAGCAACCATCCGTTGGTGTCCTTGTCTTTGGTGTTAGGCTCGTTTGTTACGATGCCCCGTTTGCGGCACTAAAAGAAAGACACAGAGTATTGTAAATAAGTGTTTGGTATTGTAATTAATAAAAATATATCTATGTCAAAATACATTCATTATTGGGACAACCGGAATGTTTTGATACGCTATTTTTTGTTTTAATACGCTATTTTTCATGGCGCTGCTTTGTTATTATTAAACAGATTCAAGTATTTGATGATTGAAAAACAATGAAGTACCAACTGTTCTTTAAATATTTTCAATTATGAAGATACTTTCTTTGTTTACAAGTATAGGTTCGTATTTTGATTTAATAGAATTGGACATACAATATACAAAACAAAATTCTATATCCCTTACCTTGTAACAGTCGATGCATACCACAAAACCACAGGTCGAACACACCCAGTGATGGTTGAATAGTGTCGTCTGGCACACGTCGCACATCTCTCGGATGCCCTGCACAGCCTGTTTCCAAGCAATTGTCTTATCTGTGTTAATAAATAAATGATTTAAACATTTATACTACTTTGTACTATGTGGTTCTTCTTTGAATAACCACCACTAACTTACCTGCCGATAAATGCTCATAATGTGCCTCCTTCTCCTGATGGAACAGCTCACAGAACTTGTACCCCACTTGGCCGAGCAGAAATTTCGCTTTTTCGATGGACAGATCGACCGGCCTGCTTCAAATTGGCACTCCACAGGCTGATGTCCGCCTCTTTGGGATCGAGATACGGGTCGGCAAAACCGGTCACTTCGAGCTTGCCCAATTCGTTGTTCCTACGACACGCATGGTGTTGGAACGAAGAGAATGAAGTAATATTCAAACATTTAAAAAGAGAGCCATTAAACTTACCTCAGTTTCCTAAACGCATAAAAACGACAAAAAATGCTTTGCGCATGGCGCGAACGTGTCGCGGCCGACCGTCCACACTCCCGGCAACGGGGAAGTCGGGAGGAAAGTTTATAGCACGGCACATTTTGTAGATGCGGCTCCGACGTACGGTTGGCTTTGGGTCTTGCTTTGCGTTTCTTTGTAGGATCTTGATCGTCCGCAGCGTTTTTGCGTTTTGACGAGCTGGTCAGTTTGGGTAGAATCTGTGGTTTGAATTCCATATCTGATGACTTCCTATCAAGCACGACAGCCGTCGGCTTCAGCAGTGATTGGTTGGCATCTAAAGTTGTACAAATGGTTTAGTTTAACTCTTCCCAATGACTGCATAAATAATGAGCGTGGTTTAAAATTGTTTACCGTAAGAAGTTTGTGCCGCATACAGCATCTTAAGCTTCGACTGGTCGGACGTGGTCGCCGCATTGGGTTCACTTTGTTGTTTCTGCCCCAAAAACTGTTGCGATTGCAACTGTGCTAGAAGGTGCTGTAAGTTTTGGTTCTGCAAATGGGTCACTAAAAGGACGAACAAAAAACCGAATAAAATTTCCTTTCCCAGATTTTTCCATTAATTGCATGCTCACATAATGCCGCTTGTGTGGCTTTGAACGTTGTCAGGTTTCCGGCGTGTGGTTGAGCAGCAACTGTTGACTTGTGTTGGATTGTCCCAGTCGATTGCGTTGCCGATCCATCTGCATCATGTTGCTTGAAACTTGAAACAGTAGATGCTTCCGTCGCACTACCAATTTGGGAAGTATTTTTCCCTACTCCACTCGATTGGGATGATGTCGATTCACCTGCTGCTTGTTGGACACAAACCTTCGACGGCAAAGTGGCTATCGAAGGGCTGGAGCTGGGAACGGTAGGTGATCCTAGTGCCTGAACAGCTGGCGAAGTGTTATACTTTGTGTCCAAATTTAATACTTCATCTTGGGAATAGTTCTGCACTTTGATAATACTACTCTCGGGCCGTGCGGTGGACATGCGTGCTGTTGAACTTGGATACGAAGCATTTACTGGGATGCTTTTTACTATGGTATGAGCAGGTGGTGGCTCAGTTAGATTTCCCGAGACGTTATTCATTTCATTTACAATTCGTCCACTGGTACTTATTCCACCATGGTGCCCCTGAAATCGTTCTGTTACAGAAGTTTCGGTCCGTCCGGAGGCCACCGTCGGTGCTCCATGTACATGAGTTGGTGTGGGCGGAGACACCTCGGGATTTACTATCGACACCATTATGTTCGAGCGGTGTTGCGAAATACGTACAGCTTCGCCGTTCTGTGCGAAGGTTTTGAGACTTGGTATCGGGGCCTGCCTGCGCTCTTGTTTAGCTTGAATGCGCTGTTGAATATCTTTTTGGGAGGCAAGAAATTGCTGATAACTTTTCATGCAATCGTTCGATTGCGGTACGGTTGGAACCTGCGAAAAAGAGGAAATGAGATTTAACCATTGGCAGTACAATGAAATGTGGATTTTAGCCCTACCCGATGCTGGGCATCATTCAGATCTCTATGATTTGTCATTGTAGAAGCGATACGGCCTGGTGGCTCCATATTTTGTATGACACTTTTTGGTATTTCCAACTTTTTTACGGCCGATTTTGTGATCTCTTGCAGGTGCTTTGCATAGGCATCGGGGTTGGACTTTTGGTATGAGATCACCTCCATAATTGGTTGCGACAGTCGAATCGGTTGCTTAAGTACGTACGGCTGAGCACTTTTCGTCAATACACTGAATGTTCCGATCTTTTGAGACGAATTAGACATATCGTGGGAAGTAATGTTGTATACTGTGGTCGTGTACTTAGCCTGCAAGGAAATTGAGCCAATTGCTCAACGTCGTTCAAACTAACCAAGAATTTGTGCGCATACCTGTCTTTCCGCGCTGGTTGATGGTCCTGGCTGAGGCACGTGTAGCGATCCTGCTGGCTGCTTATTATTCGGCTGTCGATAAATAATCTTATGGCTTGACACTGCTTCCCTATATACCTGGTCGTACGTTCTTTTATCGATGATAGTCCGCACAGGGGCACTTGCGGAAGCGATTGTTGACAAAGCAAGTGCTGCCGCAGGATTTGGCTTCACCTGTTTCGCAGAGTCGTCCCGAGACATGTTGTTGCGAATAATGCTGTTTTGCACCGCTTTTGAAACTAAACACCACTTAAGTGATACTTTCCGGAGCCGGTTTGTTCAAAGGATAGTAGCAACAGATCATATTCACCAGGCTACTTGTTTGTTTGGCAAAGCTGTAGTCTGCTTTGAGGATGATTCTACATTTGATACATTTCAGCATTTTCTGATGCCATAACAATCAACAAGGTGTATTTAGGAGTGTAGGTTGATGCATAGCCGTTTTCGGTGCCGCCATTTTTGTGAAACATAGGCAAATGAATTTTTCCTGATTGTTTAAAAAAAACGAAATAGGTATGCGTCTTCCACTTCAGATGAGTTGCAGATGGGGTGTATTATGTGAAGCAAACAATTTTACCACTTTACCTACTTGTAAGAGTTGATTTATTGAAGAATATGTAGAAAATGCGTTGTAAATCTTCTATAGAATCTATCCCAGAAAAAAACGGGGTTGGTTTAGGGTTTTGTATCATTAAAAACTGCTGCAAATTGATGGCTGTATGTGTTGTAAAAATGCTGACCTTATGTGCTACGTGATAGTTTTCTGTTGTTCAATGGCGTCAATGTCAAGGTTACTGTCTAATGATGGGCTGTCAAAAGTGACGTTTTGAGAGTTTGGTTGCACGATTTGCACAACATTATTTTGCTGTCAACTTCGTATCGATTCGTCAGCTGAGACAGAGTGTGTGCCGCGTTGCAAAGGAGACAAATTTCAATTATTGTGCAGTGTTGCGATAATACAAACGGAAAGAATAATAAAGTACGGCGCATTCGCTGTTCTGGTGTTTTTACAATGACGAAAACACGTTTCAATACGTACGATGTGGTCTGCTCTGTTACGGAGTTGCAGAAGTGAGTATAGAAGTGTGGGCTGGGGGTTGAAGAACAACATTATGATTATTTTGCCATCAATTCTTCCTATTGCAGGCTGGTTGGCATGCGAGTCAATCAAATATATGACATCGATAACAAAACCTACCTTATCCGGTTGGCCCGCAATGAGGAGAAGGTGGTACTGCTTCTGGAGTCCGGCTTGCGCTTTCATACGACCAGCTTCGAATGGCCCAAGAATATGGCACCGTCCGGGTTTACGATGAAACTAAGGAAACATTTAAAAAATAAACGCCTGGAAAGTCTACAGCAGCTGGGCGTGGATCGAATAGTCGATTTTCAGTTTGGCTCGGGAGAAGCGGCTTATCACATCGTGTTGGAGTTGTACGACAGGGGAAACATTCTGCTGACAGACTGTGACCTACGCATTCTCAACATCTTGCGACCGCACGTTGAGGGCGAAGAGTTACGCTTCGCCGTCAGAGAAAAGTATCCGCGTGATCGAGCAAAGCAGGACAACGGGCCACCGTCGATGGAACAAATAAAGGAAGCGATCCAAAAGGCCCACCCGGGAGATACGCTCCGTACCGCATTGAATCCGGTGCTCGAATATGGCGCCTCGGTAATCGATCACGTTTTGCACAAGCACGGTCTGTTCGGCTGCAGGATTGGCGGAGAAATACCTAATGATCCGGCGTTACCGAAAAAGGTTAAAAAGAAGCAGAAAAATCTAGCAAAAGAATTTTCGAAAGTGTTCGATATGGAGACGGACCTGGCGCCCTTGATGAGCGCCATCAATGACGCTGAAAGTATGCTACGAGCAGCCCAAAAGGAACCCTCGCCCGGATATATCATCCAAAAGAAGGAGCTGAAACCGGTCAAGGAAGGCGAGAAGGAGGAGTACTATTTCACCAATCTGGAATACCAGCCCTATCTGTACAATCAATACCAAGGGGAACCATACAAGCAGTTCGATTCGTTTACGACGGCCGTGGATGAGTTTTACTCCTCGCTGGAAAGTCAAAAGATAGACCTTAAAGCTTTTGCCCAGGAACGCGAAGCGCTTAAAAAGCTGTCCAACGTGAAAACGGATCACGCGAAACGTATCGAGGAGCTGACCAAGGTGCAGCTCGGAGACCGCAAGAAAGCGGAACTGATTACGCGCAATCAGGATCTGGTCGATAAGGCTTTGCTTGCTATTCAGAGTGCCCTGGCGTCACAAATGTCGTGGACGGATATACAGGATTTGGTGAAAGCTGCGCAGGCAAACAAAGACCCGGTGGCGTCGTGCATAAGGCAGTTGAAGCTGGAGATAAATCACATTTCACTCTATCTGGCCGATCCTTACGCCTTTCTAGATGAAGGTAACAGCGACGAAGACGAGGAGTCAAGCGATCGCGAAGAAGATGAGGAAAAGTTGGAACCAATGGTTGTGGACGTCGACCTGGCGTTGACGGCATTTGCAAACGCTCGACGTTACTACGATCAGCGTCGTTTTGCAGCAAAAAAAGAGCAGAAAACGATCGAATCCAGCTCGAAGGCTTTGAAAAATGCGGAACGAAAAACGATCCAAACACTGAAGGATGTACGAACGCAAACGACCATCTCGAAGGTGCGGAAGGTGTACTGGTTCGAGAAGTTTTACTGGTTCGTTAGCTCGGAAAACTATCTCGTCATCGGTGGACGGGATCAGCAGCAGAACGAACTGATTGTGAAGCGATACATGCGTCCGACCGACATCTACGTGCACGCGGAGATTCAAGGTGCGTCGAGCGTTATCATTAAAAATCCTGCCGGGGGCGAAATTCCTCCCAAGACACTGCTTGAGGCAGGTACCATGGCCATTTCGTACAGTGTGGCCTGGGATGCCAAAGTTGTGACGAGCGCGTATTGGGTGCGCAGTGAGCAGGTCAGCAAGACTGCCCCAACGGGAGAGTATCTAACGACCGGTAGTTTCATGATACGAGGCAGGAAGAATTTTCTACCTCCTTGCCACCTGGTGCTGGGATTATCGTTCCTGTTCAAGCTCGAGGACAGTTCGGTGGAACGCCATCGGGGAGAACGGAGAGTGCGAACGTTCGATGAGGAATCGGTCGCCAGCAAGGATGAGGTGCAGTCGGAAATATCGGACCATCCAGTCGATCAGGAAATCGAACTGGACGACGAGTCGGACAATGATGGGGAGAATAAAGAAATGAAAAAGATGGAGGACGCTTCACTTCCGGAAACGGTTAAAAAGCTGTCCATCTCCGAAGAACCTACTTCGGATGCTTCCGGCAGCCAGAGTGGTGCAGAAGAGGAACCAGAAAAGGACAGTGGTGTGCCCCAGTTTCCAGACACTCACGTCAAGGTTGAACACGATACCGGCAAGGTATCCGTAAAGGCTGATCCAATTTTGCAACGCCTTACGTCCGGCGCGGATGCGGATTCGGTAGTGTTTCTCGGCGATGAAAAGCCGTACATCATTCAGCCGTCAGCACCGCGCATTAAGCAAATATCGAAAAGCAAGCAAAAGGCAAAAGACAAGGAACAGAAGGCGAAACAAAAACAAGCTCCCGCGCCAAAAGAAGAGCCACAAAAGCCGGGCCAGCTGAAGCGCGGTCAGCGGGCAAAGATGCGCAAAATCAAAGAGAAGTACAAGGACCAGGACGATGAAGACCGTAAACTGATCATGGAGATCCTGAAATCGGCCGGCAATCGCAAGCCGGACGAGGAGACGAAGGAGGACGACGATGCTGCTGCAGATAAGGGGAAGGCTGGCTTTAGCAAACGAACCCCCGCCTGAAGCCGGGTGAGTTTGAGGAGCTGGGTGATGATACACCGGCCGCTGCCGATCTGGACATGCTGGACACGCTCACCGGGCAACCGGTGGATGAAGATGAGCTGCTGTTTGCCATCCCAGTAGTTGCGCCCTATCAATCGTTGCACAATTATAAGTACAAGGTTAAGCTGACGCCCGGCACTGGCAAGCGAGGCAAGGCCAGCAAGATGGCGCTGCAAATTTTCCTGAAGGACAAACAGTGCAGCCCGCGGGAGAAGGACCTGCTGAAGGCGGTGAAGGATGAGGTGCTGGCGCGTAACATACCCGGAAAGGTGAAGCTATCGGCACCGCAGATGCAGAAAGTGCGGAAGTAAAATGATAGTGCGTTAATACTCTGTTGATACTGTTGATGCTTCGATTCAGTGTTATTTTTCGCTCAATAAAATATGATTAATCAAAATCATGCGCTTGCATTAGTTTTTGTAATTTGAATTTTACTCAACATGTTTCTATCCATTTAACTGATAAACACAGTTTGTTTGAAAAGTATAACAAACAGCTATCAAAACTGTTATACTCTAGTCGTGTCGTCCAATTCTATACTGTTGCTCTCGCAAAATACTTTCTCCCACTCTCTCCCTCTCTCTCTCTTGCTGAAAGGATATGATATCCTTCGCCACACGCACAACAACAGTGCCACCGTACGGAAAACGAAAACACGACACTTTATCCGCCTGCTGATAGAGCGTATGGTTTCGCGACGCGGAGACAGAGCGAGTCTGCAAGTGGTTGAACCAACAGCCAGCAACCAAACCCTCTTGCGTGTGCGAGCGCAAGGAGATCCGTTCTGTGCCGTGCACGTAGTCCGTGTGTACAGTTTTAAAATAGGTGTAGAATCTTGCGAAATAAACTGGTACTGTGGTAATTGTACGTAAAATCCGATGGAAGTACGGTTTAATCAAGTGGAGCATTCTTTGTCTGCGCTTATGCTGCGATGCTGGTGAATGACCCGTGAAGCAAGGGTTTTTCGTAGACGTGTATGATTGGATCTGTTGTTTCCGATGGGCGTTTCGGGTGAATGATGTTATAAAGTTGTGGAAGATTGTCGTGTCGGTGGTGAATTGAGTCGGCACCCGTGTGGTAAATAACACATTTCTTTTGGAATTAACCTATCAGAGGAGGTTTTAAATCGTCTTCTCTGTGCAAATTATCCTTACTTAAGGGTGGGTGCTTCAGCAAAATCTAGTTGTCAGAGCAAGTGTGTCTATCCTGTGCAAATTGCCTTCCTCAATGTTTGTACTAAATTTATAACGTTACCGAAGTGAAATTCACATTGCTCCAGAGTCCAGCGTCAAGCATTTCTTTAACCATCCGTTGGGAAAATACCATGATGGTGGTGCCCCAGAAAATGTCAAAATTTTCATACATAAAATATCGATCGCGTACCGTTTGCATGTGTTGTTGAAGCCACGGATATTGCTCGTCCTCGCCGCGTCCTGTCGTCGGGCCCCAAAGTGCGGTGTCGGCTGCTCGTACACAGACATACACCAACAGCGAAACCCATGCGCACATGCGGGGGGCGCACCGACAACAGAACACGCGGGCGCACAGCAGCAGCACACCAACAAACCACCCCACCAGGACAAGCGGAGCAGGAGCGTGGGGTGGCCCCGCGCTAGCAAACAAAACGTCATCCGAAGGACGACAACTCAGCAGGACTGTGATGGCTGAATCGTGCATGAGTTGAACAATTCAACCAAGGTGGCCGAGAGAAATATGCCTAGTGCTGGCGATTGTTTTCCTTCCTTATTTTCTTCTCGTCAATAACAAAAAAACCCCTTTGCTACGTGTCTGACGTTTGCAATATCCTTGAAAAAGCAGTGATTGTGTTGAGCTCCCTGTCAGTATTGGTGTTTTTAAAACTTTTTCAACGCATGAAAACAATAGGACCAGTTCTTCATTCGCGTCGGGATGGCAATGGACCCGTTATCTGGCTTAGCATTAGATACACATACTGTGCCACCTTTACCACTACCAGCCTAGCGTCGCCTTTCATCGACTAAAACACATGGGTGTGGAAAGGACGATAATAAAACCAAACAGTAAAATAAAACACACTCATGCAAACCACTGTATGTGTGCTAAACAAACCAACAAACGCTAGTCGGGCTCTCTCTGCAATATAGTCGACTGTTATCTCGGATTTTCAACGAAGTGCAAAGCCGCCTCACAGCAGTTCGAGTGACAGTTCTAGTAGCAGCAACGTCCAGCCAAAATAGTAACCTCTGGAACAGGTGAAAACGGAAATGGATGCAGAGTATTAATCTTCGAGAGATTGTGTTGTTTTACGTGAAACAAAGATACACCAGTGAAGTGAAGAAAAAACATGATCATTTGATAAAAGGAAGAACAAAAAGGAAGATATGTGAACGCGAGAGGACGAGAGAGGAATAAGGATAAAACACAAGTGGCATGGAGTCTCCCCACTGTGGAACAGCAGTTTGGGTACGACAAATGGCATCCTCGGAATGCTTTGTTGATTTTCTCGCGTTTGTACTGTGCAAGAAAATTGACTGCTGAATATTTCATACGCTGCGGCTCCACCATCAGCGTGCGTGCGGGGTCGTTTGTTAGTGCGCTCAAAAGTGTTAAACTGTGATCGGGGTTTGACCGCTACATTGTGCCAGAAGGATAATCTGCAAAGTGGGACCGCGAAAGGGGACGAATATTCCCTATCCAACGACCATTTCGATGCTTGGTGATTGGTGAGCCGCCGTTTGACGTTCCCCGTTTACGAACTTCGCCTGCTGGTCGATGGAGGCGCCTGGTCGTAAATAAACAAGCGTCGTCCAATGTTCACATGGTGGCATTGCTATAGCTGGCAATCGAATTTGAAACAGTGTTTATTAACAATTTAAGCTACGCTCGCTGTGAATCGACCGATCACGGTCAGTTTGATTCGAATGTAGGATGTCTCCTCCGTTTTGGCGTGTAAAACGTATCTGTTGAGTGTTGATGGCGAAATGCGTCATTGTTAGTGTTTGCTTAACCCTTTTTGGAATACTATTAAATTTGTGATTTTATATTAATGCTTTCTAATTTCCAGACCTTTGGCAGTCAGGATAGTTTTCGATCGCCTTGTGAGTGAAACTAGCCTTTCACACGCGTCCGATGTTGTGTGTATGGTAAAAATGTGCACTCATCAGTCGGAAAATGCTGTGCTTAATCGGTGAAATGCTCCGAACGCGTCCAATGAGTGTACAGGTTTTCGGGCAGATTGGCGTTGAATGTGCCGCAGCATCGTGTGCGTAAATGATAAATGATGAGTGTGGGGGATGTGTTTAAAATTCATCGTTCATTTGTCGCACCACTGGCTCATTAGTTTGCATACCCAGAAACTCTGTCTCTTGCCGCCTTATCGTAGTGCCAATGCCGGTTGGAAATGTTTCATACTACAGCAGACGAAAGTATTCCCCTCAGGCTCCACCGGATCACCAGTAAGTGTTATTTCATATTGATTCACTATGATTTTAGACGTGATCCTGAAATTTAACGTTTTATTTATATTTTTTATATCAATGTTTTTCTTATTGCTCAAGTACGAAAATATTGAACAGTCATGTTGGGAATATATTTCAAAACACTAGGGAACTGGTTGGGTTATTTATTTTCATTTACGGGATATTAATTACGATATAGATTTCTGTTCCGATTGGAACGTTCCTCGGGGAATTCGTGGAGCATTCGCTGCCGCCTGTGCCGTACGGCCACAAATCACCCGCAACCGTCATAATTTATTTATTCAGGGGCTTTATTTCGGCCCGTACCAGTTCTTGCGGGATTTGAAATTCAAATTATTCTGCCCAACCAAACCATGATTGATGAATGAATGTAGTAAGTCGCTTTGGCACGTTTGTCTTCGAAGTGATCAGCGAAATGGCTTCGTTTGTGCGTCGTTTGCAAGCGAAGTTGCGTACCGAACCGGACCGGATGGCGTTGTGATTTATGTGCCCGTATCGTCCAGTCCGTACTAAAAGTGTGTTTATGGCAATTATTATGAACCATGCGCATCATCGTCAAAGCCATTGCCTATACGCCAGGGCAACCACCGAGCAGCGGCAGTATCGCATTTTTTGAATTGTGATTTCCACTTCAATATGTATGCTTTTGCTTTTTTTTGTTTGCCCAACGCTACGCTCGTTACTGAAATGGTTTTCACTCGGTCAGCTCGATGGCTGTTAACTGGGAAGTGTTTTATGTTTTGCCCATTACTCAGTGCTCTGCTGTTGCTGGCGTGGAACAAGAAGTATTTTATCTTTACGGCAGCTTGTGGTCCAGGTCCGGTGTTTCTGCTCCTCGTTTTGGCTGTTTTGTTTGCTAGTGACAGTAGTAAATTTTAATCTCACTGAGACACATACGGCCCCATTATAATGAATTGCCATCCGGCAGCGCGTTGACTGAAGTCACGGCATAATATTTTATGTGGAAACTTTATAGAGTTGAATTAAAATTTCCATTATACCTTACATATTTTCTTTCGTTGTTTTTTCTTTTGCCAAGGTATGAAACGTTGTTCGGAGCTGTATTTTGCTGCATGCAAATGACGGACATGATCCATCATGCTGGAAAATGTATAAATCGGTGTCCAAAAACCACGAACCGTGTGCAGGTTTTTTGAAAATAAATAAGTTTCTCGTCCATCAAGCCACCATTTGCACATCGGACAGGGGCAGCATAAAAACGGTATAGAAAAAATTGAGTGGAGAATGCATTATCCCTTCCATCGGGTGGGTTGTTTGTTGTTTTTCACCGAACCGACCGAATGGTTGTTTTCTGCAGTTTTCTCGCAAGCTCTTGAGCAAAACAGTATCAAAAAACCTCTGCATGTGTCGTATCCGCAAGGCTGTCGGTGTTTTGTTTTGCAAGGTTTGATTGCCTTTTTTATGCTTGCCGCAAAGGAAAGCTCCTCGTTCGCTGCCGGCTTATCCGTGGTACGAGCGGGAGCGGCCAGGAATTAGTGGCTCCCCGTGTCTCGTGCTCAGCTTCAAGACGGTGCACGGTGCTGGCCATTCTGGGTGTGCCGGTGTAGCGAATGACGGAAGCACTGCCAAACCCATGATTAACGAGCCGGGCAGCCACGAAAGCAATAGCGCTAAGTGCCACACGATGACGAACCGAAATCCGGGCCCGAATGCTCCGTTAGTCTGCAAATGGCGTGATTAGTTCAGCACTGCAAGCCAACGCTCCGCTTCAGGAGCGAGACTTGGTCGACGCTAGCGCTCAGACGATAGCTGACTTTCGGA
Source organism: Anopheles sinensis (assembly GCA_000441895.2). Taxonomy (NCBI): domain Eukaryota; kingdom Metazoa; phylum Arthropoda; class Insecta; order Diptera; family Culicidae; genus Anopheles; species Anopheles sinensis. Next base: position 178,335 of record KE525404.1, read on the forward strand.
TTTGGCAACCATAAGAACTGGAGAGGACAAAAAATTATGGAAACCAGTCACTCTGCGCGATGGAACGGCGAAGTGGGCGGTGGAATTTCATTTGCATGGAATGTATTTATGTAAATATCTGTAAACAACGCATTCCTTCCATTCCCGTGCCAGAAATGTGCGCCTCTGGCAACGCCACTTTGGATCTCGTGCGCCGAGACGCTATGAAGGACCGTTTGCTTTCTACTGATGTGTGTGAAGCTGGCGACTACACATTGAAGTGCTTAAAGTAATGTTTTATATGAGCCTAGTGTCTGTAAAAATTAGCTTATATGCCCAAAATATTTGAAAACCGTGGTTTGATGAAGAAACACCACCTTTTTTGTAAATATCATGGAGCAAAAAGATAATGGAGCCAGCAACTGCCCGTTGGATGCACAAGACATGTCGAAGAATATAAATATTTTAGGTTGATATATTCTCAACGGATTTTCCTACAGCAAATTACCAAAGTTGGAGGTTGACATCGTTTCGCTTTTATTTTTGTTTCGTTGTTGTTTTTCGCTGTAATCTGCCGACGAAATTTCTTTGACCCATTTTCACATTTCCCATGCGAGCTGGGGCGGAAACCCTGTTGTCCTTCGTAATCCGAGGCGTATGCTAGCATATTAACTTTTGGATACAGTCCTGCCGTACTCCTTCGTACCGCACGAGACGCAGCGTCTGCGTTGCGGGGCCACTTGCCGAGGGTAAGTATGTGTTTGATTTATGCTGAGCTGCCTCTGAGAGCATCATCATCCTGGCGGTGTTAGGATATTTATGCACCGGCCGATGGCGATGGGAAGAGCGAAGGGATGACCGGGAATGATAGGTGTGGAAGAGGACGGTTTGGCCGGCAAGCTGCCACTTCCTTTTGGAAAAATCAGTATCAAGTTCCGAGTTTCCCAGTGCCACAACAACGGCGTCAGATAGGGCGAAAATAGGGGGTGAACGGTGCGAGGTGTTGGCAACTGGAAATCTTTGCTAGAGAGAGAAAGAGAGAGACCGGAGTTTATTATGCATGAAACTGTCCCGGGGACTCTCGTAAACATGCTGAAAACTAGTGCTGATTCAGTTGTGCCATAATTTATGCTCAATCTTCTCCCACCTTCGCCGTTTGTACCCCCGTTACCAGAAAAAGAGTCACGGTGGTTTTATCTTAAAATGGGGTTGGGGAAGTTTTTCCACTCCTTCTTATGATTGTGTGTCCCTGAGGTTCCACACTTTGGACAACTCTTGTAACGAGTAGAGCCGGAATGCTGCTGATGACGTTGCACCAAAATGCTCGGACTCCCCTATCGGTGAGTCATTGTGCCATTTAGCTGGCAAATGGGGGAAAATGTGTTTTTAAGCATGGACTCGTGGCAAAGTATACAAAACGCGGGGGTGTGAGTATAGCGGGCATCGATGCAGCTCTCGGAATACCTTCGTTCCTTTGATGTTCCCGTGGTTCGTGCTTTGATGTATGTAACGAAACGTTGGGCACAAATAAACCACTCCAACGGAGTCATGACCCCTCACGACGAACGTTAGTAGGGTGCTGAGGGGAGGAGTTTTTAACTGTTTGTTTTACATTGTGCTATTATTCAATTGCTGAATACTACCGTGGAATTATACACGGGTATGTTTTACTCGGTATGATTTCGATTAAAGCACTGAACTTTCGTTAACAATTTCCATGAACTTTGCACGATTTTCAAAGAGCTACTAATAGGAAAACGTCAAATTCCGTGCGTATAAAAAAGCAAGAAATATGTGGCTAGTATCTGGAAAAAGGGTTCCTTTCATTCGAATTAATGTTGTTGTTCGGAAAATGATAAAAATGTAACATTTTATCTTAATCACAAAGCTAGTTAGATTGAAAAATGTTCAAGTTAAAATTATGTTTTTATAATTTTTGATTGCATAAATTGTGTAAGCGAAATGGTTTGCTTTATTTTTTATTGAACTTTGGTTTTATTAATATTAATAGTTTTGTCTAAAAATTAAAGTAATGTATAGTTAAGATGAGGTAAACTGCAACGTTAACCGTGTATAACGTGTACTACGCGTGTTTTATAACTTTTTGTCATTCAGGTTAAGCATTATGTTGAGGCATTGCAAATTATCATGAAAGAATCAAACATAGTAGAAGTGAAGTTTTATTAACATTACTTTTCTTCGTTTTAAGTCGCTATATGAACTGAAAGATTACTGGCTAAGAAACGTATTCTAACGGCTCTTTGGCGTGTCTTCCCGGCTAGGTCACGAATATTCTACGAAGATTACACGCGCCCGGAAGGCGGCAGTGAGCGGAGCCGGTCTAATGGAAGTGTTTCGTCGTCGGCAGCCAGCCACCAGTCGTCGTCCTCGTGCGTCAGTGTGAACAGTGCCACCTCGTCCACCTCGGTCTCGTCGGCTTCCGCGGCTGCCGACGCAGTGAACGCGAATGTGCTGAGTGTCATTGGCGGGCGTGCCAGTTCCGGCGGGTGGGTGCTCGAGAGGGAACCGAATCCCGCGACGGGATGCATCGATAGTGCGCCCGCACCGAGTCCTGGCTCAGTGGCCGATTGCTGTGTGCGTGTGAGTCCACTCGGCGGTGCAAGTGCTAGTGCGGTGTCCGTGACTTCCCAACAGGTGGCGAGTGTTCCGGCAAGTGTCGGTGGGTTTAGTACGAAAGGTGGCAGTAGTGGGTGTGGGGGTGGTAGTGTAGGGAGTGCTAATATTGGCGTCAGTGGGCTCCAGCGTCGAGTTCAGGAAGTTCAACCGTGTGTTGCTGACGGTGGCGGAGGGATCGACGATCAAGCGAATGGACCTCTGCTGCTGTGCCCGCCGGTTGTGGCCAGCAGTGCAGCCCGGACCCAAACCCGCCAGTCTTCACCATCGACGGCGTCCGGTGTGCCCTTCGCCGTAGCATCGACCGTCGGTACGGGACCCGGCCAAATATCCTCCACGCTTACACCGGCTGGGAGTAGCAACAATGAGGAGCTTGGACTACCTCTTTCGCCAGGTAAGGATTGTCGGAGTATTTGCTCGCAGCAGCTTCCTCCATTTGCACTTTCTAATCTTTATCTTTATACATTGTTTGAAATGGTAGCCAGCAATAAGCAAGTATGTTGCCAGCTGGCCAAATTTCATGTTAATAGAATAGATCAACCTTCTCCGCCTATTTCTAATCTCGAATCAATCTTTAGATCTGCTACAATCAGGATCAGACAATTTCTGTCTTATGTTTAGACCTGCTTGCAAAGTTCCTGATTGAAGAAGCAAGTTCTGGGGTAACTCCTTGAAATTGAGTTGAGTTCAAAGCTGATTTAGTTCGCCCAATTTAGGTCGATAGGATTTCGGAAACCCTCTTCTCACTAAATTTATCGTAGACGTCTTTATTAGCACTACTAAGTAAGTGCCTGTAAGATGTAACCTGTTTAACTATGATTAGTATAAGGAGATAATTCTACTGATTCACCAGCGTGCTTTGTAACGGGTGGAGTTTGTGCTGAAGCTGTTGAGAAATGTGTATATATCTGTGCGGCACGTACGCTTACCTTCATTTTCTTATCATACGCTGGAAGCTTAACAAGAGCTGAAAGGGCACTAAGTTAACTTCATTTAGATGATTTTGTTGTACTTTTCAAAGTTTCGTTATGTTCGCAAAATGTTTATAACGATATCAGAAAATATGTTTAGCTCTCTCTGAAATGTACTACGAAAGTAAGTAACAAAATCAAAATTAGCCTGTTCTTTTTAAATACTTTAATAGTTTTCCATGTTTCTGGTTGAATTTAAAATTGTTGATTTTGGTCAAAATGGCTATACGATGGCAATTCGCGAGAATTTAATAATGAACAATAGCATTAAATTGGGTTAAACACGTTTGTAAGGCAATTAGCATACGTTGGTTTGGTTGAGTTTTAAGTTCATTTTAAGTGGCAAGGAATCTGATTACAAACGCGCATTGAATGGCGTAGCAGCAAGGATTAGATGTTTTAATTAATATGCACGGTAACCGGTTTGTATATTTGTATGCGCCGCTCTGCATACCGTGATTTGGTACGTATCGGAGGAAATATTAGGCCGTCAGTCACGTGGCAAAAATTATGCAAGCAATCAGTCAGCTGAGTTATTGTAACACATTCCTCACTGGTGTTAATCACAAGGCGTGATGAACTTATGCAATGTTGGTGTGATAAATGAGCGAGTGTTGAATGTTTTTAAACAACCAAGCGCGGCCGTGCATTAGTGTCAAGTCTTAATTAATGACGTTAAGTAACGCATAATGGCAAATAGTGGCATCACATTCCGAGAAGAGTACTGCACTGCTTAAAGGAACGCTTTGCGTCAGGAATCGAACTCGGTTGGGTGCGTTTCGTAATCAGTTTCTCCCTTAGAATCTTGTGCGGAGGATACTTTTCGTTGGGCGGTATTGTTTGAATTTCGGCGAAATTAGATCATCAAGCAACGATTCATCGTTGAACCCGGCAGCGTGGAGAGTAACTAACGCAAGCACACTAATGGTAACTTTCTTTTAAATGGTTTCCTCAAGCCAGCGGCAGCGTGGCGGAGGTAAATTTACGAGTTCACTGAATGGGTGCCAACGGTGTCCGTGGGACGTGTCGGATAAGTGCGGGCTCAACAGCAATGACGGGACGACGACAGCTCAATGCTCGATCGGAAAATTATCCCTCACGTGCACCACCATGGCTGCGGTTTCAGCGGAGCGCGGGATGAGCGGCGACGGACGGTGGTGGAGATTGGAAATTCATTTCCTAAATTGAGGCCACGGCAAACGCCGGCCACGAAACTGCTGACGTATGGATGGGATGTGACTTGCATTCGCAAGTTCGCGCAGTTTTCTGGTCGCGATTCGTTGCCCCGTACCAACACACCCTCGGGCATTCCGTTTCCTATCGCTGTGCCCTTACTTAAAGCGAAACGTTTTCTTTCTGTTGGCACAGCATAATGTCACACACCGCTGAAGCCACCCGGCAGTCGGTACACCCGGAGCTGGTGTTTGAGTGTCAGAGCATTGCCGTAGTGGTCGAAGAAGATGGCCGATGAGATGGCGTCCGCTACGGTCCATCTTAGTTTTCTGAACCAGTGGAAAACTCAACCGAAACGAAACGAGTCGTGTGTTCAGACTATGATTTCACTCTCTCCTCCGTTTCAACGATATGCCCTGGCTTATTTCCGGCGGCGATCGGTTTCAGTGGCGTTTCAACCAAATTCCTTCCGTTGCTCTTCATTGCGACTGGATTACATTGCGGTCGGTGCTGTCGATTTGAATACTTTACCTCCAGCGCAACTTGCCGCCTCGCGGCCCGAACCAAAAAGTCAAATGTGAAATTAAATAACCCACATCTCTGGGTGTCGGGCGGACGGGCTAGCGCGCGGCCCGGAAAGATGCTGTCAGCTTGCGCTTCCTGCGCTAACGTCAAACGAAATCCCGCAGCAGGCACACAACTTTCCACGTCCCATCGGCTTGCGGTCGACGGTTTCTTTTACGTCAACGTTTTCCTTGTACTCAGAGACCATATTACATACACCGGCAGCGCAACGAATGTCAACACACATGTTATTTGTTCGCCAGGGGGAGAGACGTTGGCGGGAAATTAACCATGTATCGACAGTGCTCGGGTAGGTTGAAAATCACGCGGGGTGGGGGCCAGCGTGTAGCTTTTGCTGCCATGCGCCAACCGCGTTTCCCATACGAACTCAGCGTTCCATCCCTTCACGGTCGACGGTATATTGCCTGCAGCTGGAAAACCGCTTTCCATGGTTGCGCAAACACTTGGCGCGGGTTCGGAACAGAAGGGTTTCACTTGCGACTGGAAATGAACTGACATTTTCTTGCAGATGTTTGCGCAAGAATGGCATTTGTTAGCAGCCGGCCTGGAGTGAAATCGTATTCCTGCCGGTCCTTTTATCAATTCATAATTTTGGTTTTATGACAATTTGTTTGATGTAGTGTATTGTCATGTTTCCGAAGGTCGGGCAAACATCTAGCATCTTTTCAACGTGAAACCATAATTCAACTAATGTGTTCTCTGGCTTATTTTTTGCTATCGTCAAATACCGTTACTTTTACTTTTAATTTATTTAAAAAACATTAATTTTCTTTCTCCTATCTTGCATAGAAATAGTCGTTATTGCTTTGTAAAATACGTCTATTGAACAAATACTTTTTAAAACCTTTCATATTTCTGTTTCTAGTACAATTCAGAAACAACGGCGAGCAATAATTTTTCACATCTCGAACGATGTGCGAAACTTGAGTTTATTTTTCCCTCCCTTTCCCAACAGCAACAAGAGAGGGCCGTAAACTTTTTTTTTCAATGTACCATGACATACATTTTTCAAAGCTCCGCTTCGAATCTTAAACAGCTCGTTTAACCGCTGATAGGCCCATCGATGGCGGAACGCACGGGAAGCGCGTCGTCGTCGCCTGCGAAGGAAAATGGAAACGTTCGCTTGAAATATTAATCCATTCAACGCCACAAACAGAACCGGCGAAAGGGAAAGTCATGGCCCTGGGAACGGGGCAGGAGTTTTTGAGTGTGCTGCATTATTAACGCCTTAATGTTATGAAATCCGGTATTGAGCAGTTTCCAAATAACGGGTCATGATTTGTTTCGCGTCGTTTTGATATTTGTTTTTTTGCCTCCCCAGTTCAACCGATTGCAGCACCGATTTTCCGCTGAGCGGAGCAACGAGTGAAATGAAAAAAAAAGATAGAACGAGAACAAAAACTCTCGGTCCAACTTCCGAAACAAATTTTGCCCCTTCAGGCCACGATTCCGTAAGAGGTCTTAGCGGAAACGGAACCGACGGTTTCCAACGCATCATGATCTGTGTGTGAAGTTACCGGTGGGGGTTTTCTTCCCTCCTTCTACCCAACGTGGCACGGAAAAATGATTCCGAGCGGCAGACAGAAACAGCACAACACAGTCAAAAACTGGGGGTAGGTGCGCGTTGGGAGGGTAAACGGGGCAGACCAAAGTTTCACGACTGCACGACAGGTTTTGATTTATTTTCCATGGCCACTCGCCGGCCCCTGGTGGTTCGCCGGTAAGCTCAATTTTGCTCTCCGCCCTTCGCGATCGAGGTTCGAATGTTTGGCGAATGCTGGCGAAGCTCACGGGCACAAAGCGTTCGCGAAATGTGGAACAATAAAATGAATGACGACAATTCGCGCAAAGCGATTTTCTATAAAGTTTAAGAAATGATTGTGCCCGAAAATATCGCTCGGGTTCCGGGTCTATCCACGGCCGAGCGGTGCGTTCCGAGTCACGGGGGCTGCAGGAACCGGCTGCTCCCGGAGGTTTAGATCATTTCCGGGTCATAAATTTTCTGCTTACTCAGCGACAGGAGCCGCAGCGGCAGCAAAGCAGGACCATCGGCTCCCTGCTTGCCCCTTGTTTGCTGCTTGAGACTTGACAGGGTTAGAGGTGCACGCGATGGAGACGTCCGGTGGAATAAGGCACTTTTATGCTTGCGGATTTGCTCGCAGTCGCTTACGTTGTGCTAACGCTGGAAAAGCTGCCACTTTCTTCCTTTGATGTGCTCGCCGGTCCTTGGCCGCTTTCGGGTTGTTGTTTGTGCATGCAGAACGTTTTGCTTACCGGGTCCAAAACAATGGGCCGAGGTGAATGTGACATTGAGGGAGTTGTGCTGAGGGAAGTTGGACCAAGAAGTGTATGGGAATGAAATAATAAAATTGTAAAACAAGTACTCTCACCGTAACGTTGGGCAGTTATTAGGGAACAGAAGGCGAACATCTACAAAAAACAGCGCGTCCTTTTTCCTCGGGTATTGTAATTCTTTTGCTTGTTAACTTCATTAATATTTCCTGGAAGTTGGCAGTCACGGAGCTACGTACTCTAACGTCAGTAGAAAGCAAACTTTTGGTTTGCTGATACATATTCAAAATGTACTGCTGTGTAAGCCGTTTTGAAGGCCGTCACGTAATTGCTGTCGTTTGTTGAAACGATTACAATACGCGGATTGTTTCTCGAATGATGGAATCATAATTCTACGCACATATGACTGATTTTTTAAAAAGGTATGAGTATTTTCTCCGTGTATCAAATAAAAACGTTGAATCTAGCAGAAAGTTATACTCTTACAAGTATTTCTTTCCACTAGATTCAATGTTTTGTATTTAATTATTTTAGTTTGATTTTATGACGCAAGTTTTAATAACAGTGTCAATCTAAATCATAATATGTTTCGTAACATTGACATTCTGAAAACTTTAAATGCATTCTGTTGAACTTAAAAAAAAACATGATAATGTATCGTCTGTTAATATTTAGTACATCAAATTCAATCTGTTATCCTACCTTACAATGGAGAATATTTGAGGAAGTCTATTGATTGTTTACAGTTTTGAACTAACAAATTAAATTCAAGTTTACAAGATGTCCTTATTTCATTATGATGACTTAAAATTAATGTTTTTTGAATCGTTGTAAAGTATGTCCCATAAAAAAATGCGAAAATCGATACCTCATTTTCAAATAAGTTTTATCATAGAAAATAATTTGTTAAAATTATTGTTACGAATGTAACTTGAGTGTGCTTGGAACAAGGAAGGAAAGAAAGTAAAGACATTTATTAGGAATCGCTGTGTATCGCGTAAACCAAAAAATTAGTCTTTATTCGCTGGTTCCTTTTTGCACAATCCTCTCATTGCGCCCAAACTATCCTTATTTATAACAATTCAGCCCGACGGCTGACGCGACGGGTCATTGATCCTGGCGATCAACCGACCCGTCAACTGATCGACGAAGTTCCCTTTCTTATCCCTTATCGCCGGGTTGCCTGTTCTTAGCCGAATTGACAGCTGGCGTTAGATCGATTCTCTTTCTAACATTCTCTTCCCCGAGTGACGTACTTACAGTTGTCGCACTCTATCTCCAGCTGTCAATTCGGCTCCATGTGCTACTAATCTTGGCTACTAATTAGTGTCAACAAACGAAGGCCCTGTCCTTGGTAAGTACCATCACATTTTACACTTTTTACACCAGATTTTTCTCTGCTTTAAACAGGACAATCGCTAGCCGAAGCGTTAAATACGCAAGTAAAACTATGCCGTAAAATCCACCTGACACGAAGGACAATTCTAAGACATCGATGACGGTCCCGGATGAGCGTTCGATATCCCAGGCAATAGATACAACGATCCTGGGGTATCCGAACGAAACAGGATTCTTGGTCCGTAGCTGAGCAGCCTTCGGGAAGTCTTTAGCCATCAGCTTCCGACCTGAAAACTCGGACAGCAACAAAGCTATGAATCGCTTCCGATGGTTTCCCCCGTGCCACCAGGACTGCAAACGCAGCGCATCCCTTTCGCGCTGCCGATGATCGATGCTCTCCAAAGCAGGACCATTGTTGTGGGTGCTCGGCTCGATGTGTCGCTGTTCGCTAAAGGGCGCCGTCAGAACCGCACCGCAGTAATCGGGCACCACCTTCAGCATTACGGTACCGTATCGATCTCCAGGCTCAGCAAACACCAGCATAACACTGTTTTCCACTTGTTCCTCCACAGCCTGCACTCCCAGGGAACGGGGTTGGTTAGGCATACGTGCCACATCCGACTCCTGCCTACTACGGAATCCATCACCCGCCGGGCAGCCGACGCGGTAGACACTGGACGAAAGCTGAGGTTGCAGCGGCTGTCGATTGCTGCCACGCCAGTGGGCACAATCGGATAAATCACCGCCGCCGGATCGAACGTCCTGTTCGCAATTGAAGCCGCCTCCGCTGCCGATGTGGTTGCTATCGCTTTCCCACATGCCGCCTCCGTCACGGTCGCGATAACCTCCACCATCCGGGACCGGACTTTGGCGCGTCAGCTGCTCTGGCAACACCAACACGTCGATCGTACTGTCGCCAACGCGCGAGCTTCTCGAGTCACCGTCATCGTGCGGCAAGGACATCGCCACAACCTCCAGGCCGGGGAGTATTCCGTGCAGATCCTCACCGTTGGCTTCGTCAGCTAAGTTGGAA